>OX596147.1:4416536-4732327 GCA_951394285.1 Epirrhoe tristata
GATCTATATCTTATCTTATATTAAAATCATGTTATTTTATCATTCTTTATAAAACAAATTTTCAGGTAGAGATCGCTGTTTCGAGTTAATTATGACTGGTTGCATATCATTAGTTTAAAAAAAACACATTTTCTACTGAAACATAAACATGATCACGTCTGTATCCTCAATGAAATGATAATTATTTCAGATTTTATTATGAAATTGAAGATTTTGTGAGAACGTAGAAGGTGAATGTAGAAGAGAGGCACGTCTAAAAAATATGTTAAATAATTAGTGAACATAACAAAAAAAACTATAAATTAATAGAAGCTCATAGCACTAGTTTGGAGCTCAAGGTTGTTATAGAGCAATATAAATTGAAAGTTCTTGTTTATTAACGGAATAAACTGTTTATCTACTTGGTATGCACGGTACTTAATTCATTGTTATTCTAGTGGCGGTCTGAGATGAAATATTGTCAATTTAACGCGAGTGTTGTAAACTAGGTGACTTGGCAATACTCTGTTTTAACAGAATTAAGTAAGGTTATCGTTTTAACAAACATTACAACTTTTATATAATTTGTTTTTGTTTACCGACTTGAAATAAGGGGATTCTACGTTCCGCTGTTTTTTTCCCCTTTTTTAGGGTTTTATACAACAAAAGTAAAAAAATAATCCTTATACATACCTATATACGAGTGCTAAAGTTCCATAATACCTGTCGTCGTTACCGCAGCGATAGCATGATGACAAATCATTTAGTAAACTGGACTCCTTTTATGCACTTTTTACAACGAATACTCGTACACTTCTCTGGAAAACATGTTTTTTGCATTTGAAAGTCACAAAAAACTAAAAACACAAGGTTCGTTCGTTTCCCCGACCATTTATTATTTTGAGCTAGTCAGCGTACGCAACGCGAATTTCAACTCTAAGTCAAGGGTTCAAGGGTAAAAATTATCTAGTCTACTTTCGTACCAAGTACGTGACGAAATACATTGCAAGAATGTTGCCTTATATGCCTCTGGACTTTGTCATTGGATACCGAAAATAGACAAGTATAAAAAGAATGGAAATCGCTAAAGGATATTTACGGTTGACCCCGGGATTGGTTTCTTGACGTGTCTTGAAATCAATAATATTATGGTAGGGCTTAAGGAAAATGCTGAGAATTATTTTCTTTCTAGCTTTCGTAGGCAGCTTCGTTCGTTAATCGTTATCATATGTTAAGCATATGATAACGATTAACGAACGCTGCTATTCCAGGCTACACTTAGCTGGTTAAGGCGTGTTTAAAACACAAACATACCCACAAAATTTCTGATTTTATGATTTAGGTATGTGTCGTCAAATCCCTGAAGAATAAAATTATAAAAGTATATAATTGTATTTATAACAACGTACTTAGAATATAAAATAAAACAAAACAGCTGGGAACGCTACTCATGTAAGTATCTATATCTCATCCTGGTTTTATCACATCAATACCATACAAATAAGAGCATCTTTTTGTTCTCAAAATACTGAATATCAAAAATTTAGTTACAATGTTATTGCATATGCATAACCCAATTGGAATACTGCTTGCTGAATGTTATTTACTCTAAATGGATACCGAACCATTGTTTCCTCCCGCAAAGAGCATCGGAGCATTGCACATGATGTCAAGAGTACCGCGAAAGCAACAGACTGGGATATAATAATCATGTTTTCAGAAGCTTCTTTAAGGTAAACATACAGGGTGTAAAAAGACTGCTACCGAAAACGGAGGGGTTTCAATCAGACCATGATTCTGAACATATTTAGCGGAAAAAAAATGCAAAAAAAATTTTGACTTAGCTATGCCATTTTATTTTATTTTCTAGTTATTTACTACTAGTACAACATAATAAGGCTATACCTACCTAATAATTGCATTTATAAAAGAAAAAAACGATTAAAACTCAAAATCCAGCAATCTACGTATAAAAACGCGCCCAGTACATACGCAAACAGTAATCTTCAAACGCTGTTTTCTCCGGATATAATGATTTTTTCGTAAAATCCTTTTGGATTTGGTTGTGTGTTGGGATGCTGTACCTACCCCTTTCGGCTTCGGTAGACGTCTTTTTACACCCTGTATAATATTATTTTAGTACGTAGTATTTAGCATATTTATTTAAACTTATTGATGTTATACACCGACAAAAAAATATAACTTTTTCAAATAAAACTCTCCACAATACGACTTTTTATTATTTTTGTTGTGTCACAAGTTCTTTCGAAGAAGTGGAATAATTTTAAGTTTTTATCAAAGAGGCTATCATGTTTTTTAGACTCAAACCGTCTTATTACAAAAAATATGAACCGAGTTTAGCGAAGCACTGACTAAAAAACTGTCACTAGGAAAACGATCTTTAAAAACTCGTACATAGAACGCTTTTTTGTGGTAACAGTTTTGTTTTGACATGTGTCAACATGGTGTTCAACTAAGGTTTAACTTTTTTGTAATAGGGCCAAAAGTGTTAATACCAACGTCCTTTTGATATTAAATATTACGACTGTGTATACAAGACGAGAGTAATAAAAAGACAAATTACAGTAGGTAGTTTAAATTACGGACAGAGGTGTTGCGCGATCATTTCGCGACATCGTATGTAAGAGGCGTAGAAACGAATACAAAACGTAGCACTCAGTTTCTCCTCAGTTGAGCGAGAATACGATATGTCTCCATCACATTTACATCTTGGAGTCGACGTGGATATACGTATTCAACGGTGATGCGTGACGATGGAATTTTATTTTCTGCTGGCGCTTTGTGTTGCTGAATTCCTGTTTCGTTTTTAGTTTTCTATTCGGTAACATTGAGGACCGTATTCACAGGTACACACACAGATTTCAATTAAAAGTTTGCTTTTGTAGAGTACTTAAAGAAAATAAAAACAGCATGATACTACAACACCTAAACCCACGACAAATATCTGAAGATGATGCAAACATTTGTTCCGCAGCGAGAATCGAAATTGCACGTTTTTCGTGTCATCTCTCTGGTAAGCAATTGCTTGCCATGCCACTAAGGTGGTGTCATTTTAAAAACTTTAGACATGCGCAGTCGTTTTTATCAGAAAGTTTTGCTTTTTTAAATCAAAAACATTTTGGTTCTTTTTTATCACAATGAATGTACGTAAGGGTTCCACCCTTGAGAGTTTCAAAACATAAGTCAAAATTAAAACTTGAAGTGAAGAAGAGAAATGCTACTCGTAGATGATGAGGTCGTTTCCCACAAGTGGCAATTTGTGTGTCGCAGCGTGAACAGCAGAAAAGTCCTTACAATCTTGTAATTAGAAAAGAATACCTGAATACAATCACGGCCTTTTGAACATTTTTACTCCCGTAATGTTTATAATGCCAACCGCCTTACCAGACAACATGAACAAAGGAATGACGATAGAATTATCATCTGCTAATTGGTTTGGACTGTTTGGATTGTTGTGATAAATATAGTTTCATTACCTTGAAAATAATGAACTACACTGTCTGATAGATAGTAAGTACAATTTTTTTTTTTAGTAAATGACCGGATCCTATGTAAATTTTCATGTTGACGAAAACTAAAAGTTGTAGCTTGATACTTTTGGGGCTATTAAATTCTGTTATTACCAAGAACTTTTCTTTAAATTACCCTTCAGTTTT
This sequence comes from Epirrhoe tristata, assembly GCA_951394285.1. Lineage (NCBI taxonomy): Eukaryota > Metazoa > Arthropoda > Insecta > Lepidoptera > Geometridae > Epirrhoe > Epirrhoe tristata. Next base: position 4,420,193 of record OX596147.1, read on the forward strand.
ACGATTGTCATGTTCTAACATTAATCAAGGCTGATCTTTTAATATCAAATACATGTTAAGATCGTTATACGAAGGCCTCATTTTGATCGATGAAAAGCGATTTGTGGCTTGATTGATGTGACAAGATTTTCCGGGTTTTTCCTTGAGGTTTTATAGCAGGCTCTTTATTTTAACATACTTTCATGTAGCTGTCAAATACCGACACTTATCAATGCAATTTATTTTATTGGGGGATATTTGTTTGTTTTTTTAGGTTTTTTTTTATGATTTTGTCATTATTTAAATGAACGGTAACTACTTAGAACCAAAGAACCCAATCACACCAAATCATATTTCTTCAAGATATCTTTTATCATTGACTTTTGCACAGTTTGATTATGTACCAAATGTATATCTTCCTTACTGAGGATTATCATATTAATTCGTTTCTCAGAAAATCTGAATAGCTGCCTACTGTCTGGAAGAAGAGGCCTTTGTCCACCAATGGAACATTGAGATAACAAAAACTTAGGCCTTTACATCTATATTAGATGATTTATACAGCGTCAGAAGGCAACCCATGCCTACACTTAACGGTCCGCTGTAGTGCCTGGGACATTGTTTAATTGAGATAACAAATAGGAATAATAATTATAATAATAACATGCCAAACTCTGTGTGTTGGCTTCGGCCCCATTGTATGCCTATCAAAGGTTCGGGACTCCAGTCCCAAGATGTTCCACTTTTACAAACAAGTAATTATAAAAAAAAAATTATAGGTACCTACTATTTTCATTGTCATAACCATTCGAGGCATTCACACAAACTTCTCCCACTAAACAACAATGAGACGCAAATGTGTGAATTATACACGAGTGGGTGAGAACGCCGATGTAAAAACACATAATGCGATTTTTTCCCGAGGTTTTTCTCCCCTTTTATTGGCCAAGTTCCATTTTTGCTCTGTCTCTTTGTATTTCACTTGTTTATAGAAATGAACGTGTTGGAAAAACTTTTGCTCTTATATGTCGCGAAGGCACTTACAATGCTTTATGGGAGTTAAGTCGTAGAGCAATATTTTCAACTGAAAATACATGATAGAATAGAGGTGTATATTAATATAATGTTTATATATGAAAAAATCAAATTACGCCATGATTATCATAATGCGTAACATTAAGTGAATGAATGGATCAAGTTCTTTATCTACCTGAGTATAAAGAAAAATAAAAACAAATCATTATCACTACTATATCAGTGTTTAGTGGCACATTTCAAATTTGGTACATGCCTATGCAGCAAGTATAGAATTTTATATAGGTAGTCCCAGCAAGTTAATGGTGTCATACGTGACAGGTTGCAAGCCCATCGCCGCTTAGTAAAATTCTAATTGGTTATCTCACAATATGTTTTATATTTTTTAATAATAATAATATTTCATCCTCAGAACACGAAACCACGATCTTGAGATCGAAGTTCAAGGAAACCTACACTCATGTTTTATTTATTGTATTTTATTTGACCGTCGGAAGCGTGAACTGACAGTGACCTGGATCAGTTGAGCTATCTATAGATCGTTTCTAACGATCCTTAGATAGCTTGACTAATCCTGTTGTATTTTGTAAATATATGTAAATATGTAGTAGCTTAGTTTCTGTAAATAAAGTACTTCCTTTTATTTGAAAATGTCAAATTCATTAATTATAATATTTTATTCTACACTTACTTGTACTAAAACATTCACTTTTATTGAAAGTACTACTACGTTTTTGTTCACGAGTGTACTAGTAGCTTAAAATTAATTTGAATATGAATGGGGCAAAATCACAGCAGATTTTTCAGGCAGCTGCCAAATGGACCAATTGGGACAGCATTTGATTGTGTGGTTTGAGGCCGATCTCATAAAAAACCAAGGAACAATTATTTTAGTGTCAATTTGGCTGTGCTAGCCAAAGTGATTTTATCCAAGTGAATACAATCACTGCCCTTTTACTTACATAAAAGTCTAACTATCACGGTTCATGAGATACAGCCTTGTGACGGACGGACAGACAGACAGACGGACGGACAGCGAAGTCTTAATAATAGGGTTCCTTTGGGTATGGAACCCTAAAAAACAGATAAATCCAGTTTCAAAATTGGTTATTTCTACGTGCTCTTCTGTTTTGGATAATTTTTCTTATATTTAAAAAAAAAACTATGTTACAGCAAAAACGTGTTCACAAAAACGCTCACATAATTGCGAAGTGACAAACGCATACAATTATGCAAAGTAAACTTTATTCCAGAAATTCATACGTTAAAAATTCTAGTAAAATGCATTTTATTATTCTACGTAGTGAGAACCGCACTTGGAAATTTTCATAGTACTTTGAGTGGGTCGCTGCATACATTCGATCGAAGTATATATAGTACAGGAAGTCACTTTGATAATGTTCTTTCGAAAACATTAATAAATTAATATTTGGTTCTAGCGCATGGTTTTTTTTTTCATTTTCAAAGTGCCTAAAAAGCCTCCAAACGCGTTCGCTGCCACCTTCCCTGTCTGTAGCCAATAGTGTGAAAATAAATCCGGTTTATCACGAGAAGAAAATAAACCCCAAAACAAGAAATAATAACTTATAGCAAAGGAACTTTCAACAAAAGTCGCCATTAGACTATCGATCGTTTTGGATACATTCTATCAACGAACATAGTACGCACTGAAACCTTCAATCGATGTTTACACTAATTTGAATATTGATGAGCTAACTAGATACGAATTTTCAAGCAGAAGCAATTGTGAAACATAGCCTAAATTATAGTTAGAGTTTTTAGTTAAATTATTTTGCATAAAATTAGCACTCTGTTAAAATGGAATAGTAGTTTTTCTGCATTCACCTTATCCAGAAGTTTGACTGGGATCTACGCATCCACTTATTTCTTTTACTAAGTACTTTTAAGTCAACATTATGCACTGCTCCCTGCCTGGGGCCGTATTTCCGTTCTTATTTTCGTTCGTTTGATGATTATTCGGATGATTCTCACTGCGATTTTTGACTTCAAGTGTCAATTTTTCGATTTGTAATATTTGGTCCTAGGTTAAAAACGAACGTGAATAACTCCCTGTATCCTAAACGATACAGTCGTGATCCTGTTTAATTTTTGTCTAATTTTCTTGAAAGAATTCAACTATCTAGGACGACCTCTGTTGCGCAGTGGGCGAACGTCCGCCTGCGACGCAGAAGGTTGCGGGTTCGATCCCCGCCGCGGGACAAATGTTTGTATGACCAACAGATATTTTTGTCTCGGGTCTGGGTGTTTCTATGTATAATATGTATGTATTTACAAACAAAAAGTATATAAGTAGTATATCAGTTATCTGGTTCCCATAGTACCTACAAGCTTTGCTTAGTTTGGGGCTAGATGATGCTGTGTGAAAATGTCCAGCATTATTTATTATTTATTTTATTTAACTATGTTTTATACAGGTCACTGCTTGGGGCTACTTTTGATTAAGATATCCTTCCTTCAAGCACAAAATTAAATAACGTTGTGCATGGCAACTGAAAATATATTTCGAGGCAGATTCTATATTGTTATGTTTGAATTGTCTTACTTGAGCCACTGAGCGCAAAATTTTCATTATTTTCAAGACAAAGGCTCTCCTGTCTATGTTTTATATAAAGGTATCTTATTTCACCAATAACCTTGACATCTGACCTTATATTCTGCCATTCGATATTACGTTGAGTATGAGTAAAAGCGTACTTTTGTTTTGGTTTTGAATTACAACATTGGTTAGATTTCGGTGTTTTCTATTTGATTGTATTTTGTGATAATTATCTTTTAGAAAGCCCACAGTACCAACAGCGTTTAGTTGAAAAATTGAATTGGATTTCATATGAAATGTTAAGTTTTATTAAAAAATGTACTTACATATTTTACTATGCATAGTAAAAAAACTTGAATGCCTAAAGAAGTGATAGACTTTCCACTACCTACCTACATTTTGCTGTAACATCCCAATCTAGTTACGTTTTACATCTACATCTCATCTGAATAATTAATAATATATAAATAATAAACATTTCAAAGAATACCATACTTTTATAGTCAAAAAAGATAAATCAAACTGACCCAGACTGCATAAAATTTTGCAGTATCTTCGATTTCCGCTGCAAAAAAAACTCTGCTCATATTTCATTCCAACAGACTCCAGAATATACCCCCCAGGTCTGTAATATCCATGAAATATGCGTTTGTACGAACACAAAGCAACAGGGTGCTCTGTTTCACCCTGAAATATTCAGAATATTTCAATATTACATGCAAACTATGGCATAAAAATGTGAATCAGCCTAGTGTTTTCAATTCTTTTTTTTTTGTAAAACAGTACATATAAGCTCTAAACAAGCTTTACGTTCCAACGCTGACCCGATTCAAATAGGTATTTATTTTTTATTTACAGAGAAGTAATACGACTCAATCATCAACATAGTTAAGTGATAAAATTTTTGGTTCATTGTAATGAAAAATCCTTGCTCCGAGCAAATTCTCACCGCACTCAACACCACTGTTCGCAATAATATTCTGAGAACAAAGATGGAAAAATTATGAATGAGAGGTCACGACCAATATCAACCCTGGCTTTCAGGGGCCGTATTCGCGTTCTTATTTTCGTTCGTTTGATTAATATTCGGAAGATTCTTACTACGATCTCTGGCTTCAAGGGCCAATTTTAAGGTTTGAGAGAGAGATAAGTTTTGATATTTGGTCTTAGGTTAGGACCGAATTTTAACGTTTTAAAAATGGTCCTCTGAAGTCAGAAATAGTGATGGGAAGCATCCGAATATTCATCAAACGAACGAAAAAAGGAACGCGAATACGGCGTCAGTACACCATCGTCTAATTAAAATTGTTTATATTACACATCTGGAATCAACATCTTTGTTCAGACATAATTAAAGCACATAGGTAGCTAATTATAGCATGCACGTTATTAAACCGTAACTCAATGCAAAGCCGTTCCGAAACTTGCTTTATCTCAGTAAGTTTACAGAACGGTCTAGAATACAGTGCTGCACACGCTAAAGGTTCCAACGCGAGCTTGTATACACCGCTATTTTATGACTAAAAAAATTATTAAGGACGGTTGCAGTAGATGCAGAAAATGTAATAATAATAATAATAAATACTTTATTTTGGAACAACATTACTATGACCAAAGATACACAGATTACACAGTGAAAACGTTGACTGCCGCAAAAGTTAGAAAACTGAACAGCGGAGTCAGCGCTCTTCTCCAAACAACAGAAGATAAGTGTTTTCAACATAGCTGGAAGCTATGATAATGGCATGTTCAAATTTGTTTTATTTAACTATCACAAAGTTATCGAGGATTGTAGTCAACCAAAACCGAACAAAATTATATTATGAAAACTGTACAAATAAGTACTACAGACAACAATCGCGTACGGATTCTCATTTAAACTATGCTCTCGTATCATCCCCAGTCAGTAAAACCCGTCTCGTTTCCTTTTTATAATTTTTTTTATTTTTTTTTAGTTTTAACTACATAAATGTGATTAGTATCAGACACCGCGAGCATGTTTAAAATTTTTTTGGTAACTAAAAATAGAAGTGTATAGAATTAGGGTAAATTAGATGAAATATGGATGTTAGGATTGTAGCAGTGGAGATCTGTGGTCTTTGCCTATTCTTCTGGAAGAGTAACGTGATTTTATGTATATATGTAAAACATGAACGCAGATACAGAAAGACTCAGTTTACATTTAAAAATAATTAATATTTGGAGATGTGTGCGTAATTTCGAGTTTGTCGAATGTCTGCGGAATCTTTAGAATTTGTTACAAATACGACCTTAGTTTGTTGTAGACTGTACCGTCTCATGTGCCAGCTTAAGCACGAGATGTCGCTGCAGAGCAACCTACGTATTCACTTCACCTATGAACATAAGACGGGTTTTGAAAATTGTCGGGATATCTCTTTTGCCAACCAAAGGAATGTATATAATGGAAAGGACTTTAGGAACCTTAAAAGTCTTCCTCTTTATATTTTTATTAAACGATACTGTTCATTTCATCGGCCGTCAATGGGTCAGACTAGCGAAGGATTTCGGTGGATGAAACAATATTAGAAAGGCAGTGGTTTACGTCAGGATGGATGATAATGATGTACAGAAGACAACTAAGCCTGGCGTGAAGTGGACGCTATAGGTTTGCCAAGCTGACGACTATTATCGCTTCGCTATGGGAACGCTACTGTCTGCCAGTCGGCAGTGAATAAGACAAAATTCGAGCCATTTTTATAATAACAGACACTCTCACACACACACACACACACACACACAGACACTCACACACACACACACACACAGACACACACACACACAATTTCTGTATAAAATAAAAGCCTATTTCAAGAAGCTAGTACTATGAGTAAATATAGTGTCAGAGAAAAATATAAATATAAATTATTTACACCCTTAACAAGATTGACATTATAATCTAATAATAGTTTTATAATGGCAATAAAAATTTATAATAAAATTCCTGATGATTTAAAAGTTATGACATTTAGTAGATTTAAAACAAATTTGACACGATGGCTCATTGAAAAATGCTTTTATAGCTTAAACGAATTCTTTGACTACAAAATCTAATACCTACTTTTGACATTTTTATTTTATTTAATTGGAGAAGAGTAGTTGTATGTGTTTGTTTTTATTTTATTTTAATTAATAATATTAGTAAATGTCCTATTCATTCATACGCTTGTAAGGGCAGGTTCCGGTTAGGAAAATAAATGTATTTAAGATCTTTTGTATGTACCTGGAATTATGAATAAATGATTATGATTATGATTATGATTATGATAAATACATGCACTTAAGATTCAATATTTTTAACCTTATGATGTACTGTATTTATTGCTCTTTAACTTTCATATAATGTTCTTGTTTGAAAATCTTTAGTTTAATTTAGAATTAGTTTATTCTATAGTGTTAAATGATACCTACATAAAGTTTCCTTCAGAACTAGGTACCTACCTATGTTGTAATGTCAAGGAGGTGGCGTTGAGACTGCTGCACAGTTTATTAAACTTTTGCAGTTCTCATCGTTCTTTTGTAATCAGTTTTTCTGTGTACATTGTTCTGAATAAATAATTTTGAATTTTTTGAATAATATTTTATATAATTTTGCCTAGACATTGTTTGAATCATAGCTAAAACACTCTCTATTAAGTCACGTTTCTAACAAAATAAAAAGAAAATCAGATTAATTTTTCGTGTTAGGGCTAAGTTGTTCACTAGCAGCAGCTCACCGTGAGGGTTGTGCAGTTGACATCTCATCGTGATATAAGCTTCAACTCATATATATGGTGAGTGCCGACTGCCAGTCTATCAACCTACATGGGTGCAGCATTTTGTCCGAAGGGTGTTTTGTAGACGATTTCCGTGGGCGCCTGCGAGACACCCCGTTAGTGCGTACAGTTCGTGTGTAGTGATAATTTTAGTTTATTATTTATATTATATATTTAATGTTTTCTTAGGTATTTATTTTAAATATGTTTATTTAATAATTCAATAAATACACTCGAACTGCCACGATACAGGCGTAGCCTAGCTAGTGCGGGGTTCGATGTATATTAAGTATTTATAATAATTGTAATTTTATGTAATATGTTTTTATGAATAAATTGAAATTGAACTGCGATACTGTCCGCTCCCAAATTGGCCAATTGAGCCATCAAAAAAAGTGTTGAACCTAAACAGAAACTTTGCAGCTCGTCTGTAAAAGCCGTAAAGGATAATGATCATAATAACTTATGAAAGCAGATTAATTTGAATAAAATTATTTGACTTTCAACCGATTATTAAAACCTCTGTTTCGATCTTGGAATAGAAAACAATGTACTCATATATACGAGTATGTATAGACAACCACTTTGTATAATTTATAGATGCATTCGCCAAATATCTTCAAAGTAATGAAATGTAAACTCGCTTTGGCTAAATAAACTACAAGCCAACGGTTTGAGTCACCAAGTTGGCGACTGATGGCAAATAAATAAATTCAAATTGACTGCGGGTTAAGTTATTTTAAGTCGAAAGCGTAGCGTTGCTATTGACTTACGATTATGCTGTTTCAGATAGTAAATGAGAACAACATTTGAATTCGAAAATTCGGAAATCACTAAAGTGCAAGTATTAAGAGCATAGAATTGCATATTTAATATTCTATCTGCGGTTTTGCTTACTGTGGTTAGTTGTTAATATATCCTAATAGGCTTGTGTTTGTAGATTTGTCACTAAATTGCAGTTTAAACAATGACATCTGATTGAACTTTGAATTTAGTTCAAGCACTACACATTAGTCTTATTTTAGAAGGTTCCTCAAGCAACTAAGCTACTTAGCTGCCATACATAAGAGCCATACCTCACCGGGACGCCTAGGTGACGTCGCCGGCTACATATCCAAACAATTCATATTGAAATGTATGGCAGATAACTCACTTGGCGACGGTTTGGCATCGTCGCCAATTCGGAAGCGTAGCCACAAACGTTGTGGAGACTGAGATCCTGGCATCCTGGTGAGCAAGCTGCGTCTCACTCACTCGGTGTCCAACCAGTCGTCAGGACGGACGCACAGCGCATACTATAGCCACTGGCTACTCCGTTTGGCGACTGACTGGCTACTCTATTTGGAATCCAAAGGTAGCCAGAGGTAGCCATGGCTACGTAGCCGGCGACGTGGCTATGGCGTCTCGGTGAGGTATGGCTCTATTTCACAAAACTGTCCTTGCTCACTACATCAATCTTTCTATCACAGCTAATCTATTCTCAAGCGTAGTCTAATCCTCAATCAGATAAACTGATGAAAAACATACGGTCTTATTACAAAAAAAGTTAAGCATCTGTTGAATTGAAACACCGTGTTGACACAATAGTTATGTCAAAAAAATCAAACAGACGAATTGAACCTCCTTTTTTGAAGTCGGTTGAAAAACTGCTTCCACAAAAAAGAGTTTAGGTACGAGTATTTAGAGATCGTTTTTACAGAAACAGATGTCAGTGCTTAGCTAAACAAGTTTTAGATTTTTTGTTGTTAAACGGATATAGTATAAACTGAGATCAGTTTTAACTGTCGAATTAACTTAACTTACTCCAGAAAAACCGTGATCCCGTATTTTCTTTTTTAATCCCATCCAAAATGCAACGTTCAGTCATTCATCGTGTCAATGAGCTCATAATGCTCTCAATATTAAATTTACTTGCTCCAATATATACAATATAGCTATGGCCCTATCTGAAGCTGCAACTAGGTCTTCTTGGGTGCAGCTGGTTGGGCAAAAAGGACAGGAAAGTAAATTTTTGCTATAATTCATAATACCAGCCCAAAAAGCGAGTCTAAAATAAGTCACATGACTGAAAAGCACTTTAAATATAACAAGACCCATGGGTGATAGGCCGATGATGATGATGTTGGGTATACTGCATTGGCCATTAGTATATGCGAAGTGTCCACGTTAATGTATGGGCACTAGGAATGTTCGAGACGCTCCACCGACCATGTCTTGCGTAGAATGTACGTAGTTAGTGAATATTGGGAATAGTGCAGGGTCAGATGATGTGGAAGCTCTATTTGCTAGTACGGTCTACCTTAATGGCTACTAGCAGTTAGCTGCAGGGTATACAGGGTGCCATAAAACGATTTAAATTAAAATACTATAGAAGTTTCCAACCATGATTCACATCTTAATTCTACCATAAAAGACTTCATACCTAAGGATAGGCAGCAACTATATTGCCACTGCTCTTCTTCTAATAAAAAAATAGATTATGCATGATTATCGAAGCCATATTTTTTCCGTTTCTTGATGAATATATGTTTACCACCTATACCATACTTCAGAAATAAAAAGTTTCGTTACAGAATCTGACCAGAATGCATTGTTTTAGTTTTTGTGAGTTGACTTATACAACCTGTATTACTAGGATTTGTGTACACCAGAACATGAACCCAGTGTTGTGCTCACGCAATACAAGTGTGTGTGTGTGGTACGCATTTGTAATTTATCAATATCATAAAGACTGTATAGACTTTCATGGAACTCAAAATATTGTTTAAATAACAAGTTTTAATATCGTTCCTTGGATAGCTTGACTGATTCTATTGTATTTTGTAATTTTTATTGTAGAAGCTTAGTTATAACAAGTTAATAACTTTAATTCTATTTGCATTGTCATACAAATCAGTTACAGCATATATCCGACTCTCAGTTCTGTTCGCTCATTACCATTACTCAATATCCATAATACTTAGTTTCGCAAATTCAATTAACGTGAATACGAAGCGTGTTACCAGAGTTATAATTAAACATCGATAGTTCATTTTGCCATCAGACTTCATTAATATAAGCCTTTTGAAAATACGCCTTTCGAAATGAAAATGTTACATACTATTGAAATTTATAATACGAATAGGTATTACCAGGTTTAAGCATGATAACGACCAATATCCGCGTGTCACCTACGTGTCAGAAATAAAGAAATATTGGGAGACAGTGCCATCTAGCCCAAAGATAGGTATAACTTGTTTAATGGGAATGCATAGAGAACCCGATATCTAATAACGATATGAAGACATATTTGACAACCATATTCCATACAGTAACACAAACTCTAATCGCTGAAGGAAAACAAGGAGAAAAGGAGAGAAAACCATTAAATACATTTAAATAGATGATACGGGCTTGTAGCCTGTCACGTATGGAATGCCAATTAAATGTGGCACATAGCATTAAAAAAGTAAATACATGGGTATACAAGGTGGATCTTTAGACGGGGTTTGTAAGGGCAGGTTATAACGGTTAAGGTTAACCGTTCTTATACAGGGTGTAAAAAGACTGCTACCGAAAACTGAGGGATTGCAATCAGACCATGATTCTGAACATATTTATCGAAAAAAAACGCAAAAAAAAAATTTGACTTAGCTACGTCATTTTATTTTATTTTCTAGTTTTTTGCTACTAGTACAACATTATAAGACCATACCTACCTAATCATTTCATTTATAAAAGAAAAAAACAATTAAAACTCAAAATCCAGCAATCTACGTATAAAAACGCGCCCAGTACATACGCTCGACCAGCTGTGCGAGGTCGATTTTCTCCGGATATAATGTTTTTTTTGGAAAATCCTTTTGGATTTGGCTATGTTTTGGGATGCTGCACCTACCCCTTTCGGCTTCGGTAGACGTCTTTTTACACCCTGTATAGGTAACTATCCATAACTTTTGAGATAATTATTCTGAACTAAATTCAGAGATTTTGGAACAAATGTACAGTCAGCGAAAAAAGTGATAAAATACCAAAAACAAAATGTTTTATTCCAATCGATTCTGTTTCATAGGGATCAAAAGACTATGGGGCCATCTAAGGTATGAGTACTAGAAATGACAAATGTAGTAATGTCCAAAAGTAGCTTTAATTTTTATAAGGTAAACCTGGTATTAATGATAATTATAGTACCTAGATCAGTTTGAAAAAAAAAACAGGTTCACGACTGTATCCCCAAGGTGCGGTAGACATTCTCTCAGATCTTTTTATGTTACTTTTAGGCGGCGATGGGCTTGCAACCTGTCACGTAAGGAATACTAACTTCTGCAAGATGTGGGCATGTATCAAATATGTGTTTGGACATGCCCCTGACTAACCCCTTAGACATCTTCAAAGATCAGTTTGTTATATGTTTATTTTAATAGATATATCAATTTATGCTAGTTCTCCGTTGGAATTGATAAGGCATCTCACAGCCTTAAGTTAAGCTCGACGCCTACGTTAGATTCTATTTATGGTATTTAGAGGCACTGATGCTTGTTGCGTAGATAATGAATTTAATAGTATTATGAGTCATTCTGTGACTGGCAGACAAGGGCTCTGGATCGTAGTGAAAGGCAAAAAAGGGGTAGGCCTTTGCCTAACAGTGGGATAGTATGGTCTAGAAGTAATAGTAGTCATTCTATAATTTACTCAAAGATTATTGGTTGTCTTAAAGAGATTTTCATTACTATTTATTTTGGGGCACTAATATACAATATCTTAAACTAGCTATAAGTGGTATTTATAGTTCTATGTTAAAAGTATTGTCAATTATCATCATTATCATCAAATTTAAGAGCTCAGCTCTTGTCGGTGCAATGATGCAACTTCCTCCACCTCTCCCTTTCCAATGCGGTCTCCTTTACTTCTTTATACGACATGACAGCGATCTTCTCTTTTGTTGTCAATTATAGATATATTTCTGTGTCATGTGGTCAAAGACATATGAATTTTGTGCGATGAATACTTTTTGTCACCATCACAAACAAAACAAACATGATCGCGACTGTATTCCAAAGGCGCGGTAGACATTCTCTCAGATTTTTTCACGCATTTATCTCATATCAAAACTATTTGCATCCATGTTGGCTTTGGCATCATGCACGACTATGAAAGGTCCACAACCCCGAGTCTTGGGCATTATATATCTTAGCATTCAGTTAGTAGTTTTAGTTTAAATAAAATATCATATGACTAAAACTATAAGAAGGATAAACTTGTAAATAAAAATGCCCTAACTAAAATAATCGTCACATACAAAGCCTTGGAATGTCAACTGACATTGAAATGTGTGGAAAAATACAGGCATTTATTCGTCGAAGGCCGGAAGGTTTAACTTGGAAACGCAAAAATGGAATAACACACGCTTCGGGGGGAAAATACGTGTCTTGTCAAATGTCAACCCAGACTTAACAAGCACTCACACGTCCTGCAATATTGTGATACATAAAGTAAGGGTAAAAAGTACGTAGGTAGGCTGGTATGAATTACGTGATAAACTCGGTAATTTATTTCGTAAAATAAAATTTTATAACAGAACTCAATTAAATTTTATAACGTAATGTAAAGCTGGAAGGGTTCTCAAATCTTACTCACCATAAAACGAGTGAGTAAACCGTTTCAATCGTGGACTATATATATATATCCTTCAACTAATTAATTCACCATAGTTTCACTCAATTATTTCCACATACATAAATCACCAAAGTTAGCCACTTCACGCTACGAGATTTCGTAGAGGCGGAGCTACGATGCTACGACTACGTCACACGTGCGACCCGTGTAGCGGCGTAGATCCACTGAAGTACAGTCGCCGCAAACGGTAGTTCCGAAGTTTACCGATCATGGCCGAGCGCAACCGAGACTTGTAAGCTGTGATTGATATCAAATGAAATGTGAGGAATGAGTAGTTGGAGTGAGAGAGAGCTCTTTGTTTTAAGGATTACATTTTTTGCCGTCGACATCACGACGATTTATCTGTAGAGGGAAAGTTATGCCGCAACTGCAGAGTCTTGATAAAAATCCTCATTTTTTCAGTAACATCTATCCCCAAAGCTATTGTTTAATGGCGCGAATAACTAACCGGCTTTTTCCTGATATCTTCGACCGAGAAGTATTCGAAGTGTTTCGTTTTATTTCGTGAAGCGTTCGGATGGAAATAAGTTTCGGCTAGTAAGCTTTTCAAAATTAATTTGTTTACTTTTAAATAATCTGTAATTTATGTTCACTTTCATAATTAATTAATTTGTGAAGTCTTTTTCATTGTCTTAATAAAGAATTATGTTGAGCGTGTGGGATAGAGCCTCAGCTTCGATTCAAACGTTGTGGATTCAAACTGACATTTTTATTTTGTCTGGAAATTATTTTGATAATTGATTTCAGCCATAAAATCGATCATTGTCGCACAAGTTTGAACTATTTGTATGGTGTATTAGCAAGAAATTTTTGAACGCCTTGAACTAAAAAGTAACAGTAAAAGAGTAATTCTAATTATACAATTTTCCCACGTCCCATATTAAAAAAGGAGCTGTAAATAATCGAATCATTTATTGACTTATGTCGCTGATTATACAATGCAGTTACAAACATATTCTTCAAATATAACAGTTATAGTTCGTTCATTTGCATCATCTATGATGTAGCATTGATGAATGGTTTTCCGTTTCCCGTATCGCGGAGGTAAATATTTTCCAACCCATTGATTTACCATTACCTTGTATCGGGTGGAAGTTTCAGTGGCCTTATGTTTATAGTACGCCATCACGCTAAATTGTATTATCCCTGAAGTCCATGATTTGCGGAAATTGAATTTATTATCATTACGGACCGGTTCGAAAGGGTTAGGTGATTAAACCATCCCTAGATAATGCTGATCCACTTAGGCCTTGGTTTCTTATGAAGTTGCTGCCGTCATGTAACTGAAATAAAATCTAAGATATTTAGTTAATTTTAGTCTAATCAGAGATGGTGGGACGATCTGGTTTTGACAAAGTGCAGAGATGTTGCGGCAACATCTCTACAGTTGTCTGTCTCTATTGTCATCAGCGATGTCTGGAGGGAGCGGAGGGAGGCCTTTGAACGTTATAAATGTAATAGGTATCTGGTAAATGCTATTTAGGTTAGGGAGTAAGTTTCGATTCACACATATTACGAGGGCAAGATCAGGCCAAAAAATATTTCAAATAATACACCACTTGAAACACCATAAAATTAATAACGGACGTCTTATGACGGTCACTGGTTATAAGGTATGTGGTTTTGGATAATCTGAGACATTCCAAGGTTGTCGCCGGGAGAGACAATGTATTGAAAGTTTCTGAGATATCAATAGCGATCGGATGACGGTATTTTGTCTATACAATAGAATATACTTCTTTATTATATACTGAAATGGCCTAATGGTTTTGGTGAGATGGCCTTATTTATGAACACACCTGAAACTTTGTGCTGCTTATTACATAAACGTTAAACCTTAGTTGAACTCCATATTGAGACATGTCAAAACAAAACTGTTACCACAAAAAAGCGTTCTGTATACGAGTATTTAAAGATCGTTTTTCTAGGGATAGTTTTTTAGTTAGACTTGGTCTAAACTCGGCTCGTTTTCTTGTAATAAGCCCTTTTTTTGTGTGTCTAATGTTTTATGAATGTTATTACTGTATCATACTTCAACGATTACCTAAACAATAATCTATGCACTAAGAATATAGAATAGAATAGAATAGAATAGAATATAATACCTATATCTTTATTCATAAATACCTAATTACAACAATAATTATACAGATTTCAATAAAGAAAAAAAAAATAAAGTAAGTTAAGGTTTAGAAACATTAATTCAGTAGGACCGAAGATTATGTACTTTTACGAGCCGCAAAAAATTGTATAGATTGAAGTTCATTTACTATGACAATAATCATCATCATCATCATCATTCAATCTATAATATGCTGCTGGGTATAAACGCCTCCTCTCTAACACGCCCCTCCTCAATCATGGTCCCGTGCCCATCTTCATATTTTAAACTATTTATACGTTTCTTTCGTAAAAACGTAAAAAATATTTTATTCAAATCAAACATTTCAAATTGTCTAATTCGCTAGCGCCAAGTGTTACACGTAAGTTAATTTTGGTGATTAGGGTGAACTCAGGAAGTTAACGCTTACAAAGTTACTTAATTATTAACGCTATAAATCTGTGATTTCGATTACTCTGGGAGTTTGTAGCTGTGAAATTGATTCCTTTACCTTGGTGCCGCGTCATAAGGTTACCGAAATGGGAAAGATTCAGGGGTAAGTGATAGTCACTCGTGGAAGTGATAAACAACGCTGCTGTTTGTGGCTTCGCTCACGTGTTACTTTGATCGAGGTCTGCTGGAGCATTCAGTTATAAAACCAGAGACAAGCAACGTAACAATCTGAGCAGACTAACAAATTGTATAAATGTAGATGCTTTGGGTACGCTTCCACTGGCAGCGACCTGGATAATTTGAGCTGTATAGGGACAGTTTTCAATCATTCTTAGACTGTTTTACTATTGATTCTGGTGTGAATTATGTAGAATAAAGTTTTTTTTAAACAAACGTATATGACAATAATAGAAGTACACACATAGGTACTTAATAAAAAAACATATCTATTAGATGATTTATACAGCGTCAGGAGGCAACCTATGCCTACATTTAACGGGACGCTGTAGTGCCTGGGACATTGTTTAAGATGGAATAGGCTTGCCCAGCACTTAAACCATCCTCTCAGCTTAATCAGCCTGTCCCACAGGAAAGACGATATCAATGCGTGTGGAGCTGACTAAGCTGCGGGTTTCCTCACGATGTTTTCCTTCACCGTTAAGAGCTCGTGTTAAAGCGCATATAAATTTTTCGAAACGAAAAATCCATTGATGCACGGCCGGGCAAACCCACGACCTTCGGATTGAAAGACGAGGCACAACCCCATTCGACCAACACGGCTCTTAGGTACTTATATAATAATTATATGTGTAACACAAAGTTTGTAAACATTAGAAATCACGTAAATTATTTATACATTTTACTTATAAGTATATGTTGATATACTTGCAAAACAATGGTGTAAATCCGCTAAGCTTGAACGTTGAGCTTTGAAATCGTGTCAAATACAATCAAATATGAAATGTACGACAAACCGCTAAAATAGCAGAATAAAACTCGAACCTGGCTATCGACGGCGCGCAGCAAATAGGAAACCACTGGTATTGAAAATCATAATTCCCAAAACAATTGCAGGTGCTTTGAACTATCCAGCAAAGCCAGAACGTCCACCATGCCAATGGCAAAGACTAGAAGTAGAGAATATCCTAATTATGTAAACGATGTTAGCTTACATTTACGTTTTCAAAACTCTCTGAGCGTCTGGTCTAAATGACGCTTGATATGAGAGCTGTTGCATATTTGGCACAGAATTCTATATAGAATTTTGTAATATTTGGTTAAATGCAGACCGCATTGTCATACAGATATAATGCCACCAAGTCCTAAACACTCCTCCGACTAGCAGTAACTTGGATCAGTTGAGCTATCTATAGATCTAGTATAAGCATTCCTTAAGCAAGTTTCGTGTTAAAGTCTATAATAAACATCCATTAGGATCATTAACTCTATTTTGCAATGAGCCAAGACACAGATTCTAGCGTTATTTTTGATGATCCATCCTAAATCTAAATATCCAAACGTGAATAGGGAATGTCAATTTACTTATCCTATTATCAATAAGGTAAACTTCAAAGTCATTTCCGAATCAATTAGCTATTTTGATAAACTATTATGTTGTACCGGAGAAACCGGAAACTTTGAGATTATTCTGTTGTCTCAATGTCCTTTTTCACAGAATCAAAAGGTGTCTTTAGTAGTATTCTCTCCGCAAGCGAAAAATATACTCAAACATATCGGTTGAGGATTTCTGGAAATTACCTATTCAACATAATGTTTTTGGCACTTTATAAAATGAAAAATAATATAGTCACATACCCTGAGATTCCCTGTGTCATTTGTATCAGAAATCCCGAGTGCTATGGCCAACAACATCATACACCCAATGCTGCTGGATAAGTTTGCTTAAAACGCTATTTACAAGATACCACTCAGGCATACCATTCTTGCCTCTTGCTACTTCTGTAGCAAGTGTGTTAATATTAGCTCTTGCTCCGTTGAGTTTGAATAAGTAAGAGGAAAGAATGGTATTGAGTAAATGGCAAAAAAACAAAAAATCCTCCAAGAGTCACACTACTACTTGAACAATTTAACGAAACAGTTTTGCTTTCAAGTGTACGCAGATAAATAGCCTGTTCTGTCTTATTATCTTTGACCGGGCAGTTAAACGTACAATACCATTTTCAGGGACGTTCTGCCCGACCATAGCCGTTGCCATTAGTGGACACTAACTAATGAACACAAACGGTCCAAGTCCCCGCTAACCCAGAATTTAGGATTATACTTTTATGTCTTTGGAGCTCATAAATATTACAGCTTTAGTGTATTATTATAGTACAATGTGGGTTTATAATATTATTGGTATAATATTTGACCTTTTATCTTACTTTCATTTTCTGGTCAGTAGTTGTCTAATTTAAATATTTTTTTAATTTAGTTTTGATTTCTTTGGCCAAATTTTAAACTTACTTTTTATGTTAATGTGCATATTCGAGCATTGTAAGGAAACCAGTTAGTATTCTGATAGGCGGCGATAGGCTTGCGATCTGTCACGTATGGAATAATTTCAACAAAATGTGAACATGTCCCGAATTAGTTATTACTTGGACGTATGCCTTCAACTTAACTAAAAAATCATTTAAGATCTTAAGCCGTGTTGGCCGAATGGGGTTGTACCTCGACATTCAATCCGAAGGTTGTAGGTTTGAATCCCGGCCGTGCTTTAACACGTGCTCTAAACGGTGAAGGAAAACATCGTGAGGAAACCAGTTAGTGTTCTTATAAGCGGTGATGGGCTTGCAACCTGTCACGTACGGAATACTAACTTCTGCAAGATGTGGGCATGTATCAAATATGTGTTTGGACATGCCTCTGACTACCCTTCAAAGGATCTGGAATAAGTAACATAAAAAGATCTGAGAGAATGTCTACCGCACCTTGGGGATACAGTCGTGAACCTGTTTACGTTTTACGATTTATTTTACTCATTTAAGTATAAAATAATATGTTTCCAGGCCGTGATAGTTTTAAAAATAAAACTGAAATATTTAATCTCAGCTGAAGAGAAAAAACATGTGCGTAAAATGACATTGCAGTGTGAATAACAGCTTATTTCCATTTTGTTGAGAGAAACCGACACGGAAGTCCAATTGATATGCAAATTGATCCTGACCCTTTATGTGCGACAGAAAAAGGTGCATCCACGCTATATAATTCACCCAATCGAAAAGATTCAAAGGAGAATCTGGGTTCTTTACAAACAATATTATTATGTTTCCTGATATTTTTAACAATACCTACAATGTTAGGGGATGAAAGAGCAGGAAGCATAAATAGGAAGAATATTATTAATTTACTAGTAGTTCAGGTACTCGTAATACTCGTAGTACCTAATTCTACAGAAAGCTCCGTTTAACTACAATATTTTTTTATTAGGACGTATTGACGGAGTTGGGTTCTGCTTGACTCGATTCACGAATATTGTGAGTTCGAATCCCGGTCTTGTATCAATATTTTTTGCATCGAAAAATTGCGGTAAAGAGATCATCGTGCTGTAAACCAGTTGTATTATGTGAGGTGACGTATCCCGTATGGAAATTAAACATTATTAAAATGTGGATATGCACCAAGTATGTATTTAGACTTGCCTCGGAATACCCCTTATTATCAAAAGATCAACAACGCCTAAAATATGATTGGAAACTTTATTCTATCATTAGATACTTTTTTATCATTAGATTATTTTAGACGTTCTAAAGCACAGAATATCAACAGTACCACCCTTGCCAATCGGCGTAATGTTCAGTGCCTAACGATATTTAAACCTGAAGTGCGAACAGGTACAACTGCATGGCTGGTGTCGTTTCTGTACTAATAGTTCTGTGTGTGGCCGCTGTTACTCCGTAAAGCAGAGCCTAAAATATAACACCGATAAAAAGACAACCAAAGTTGCGATTGACTTCATGGCTTTAATTTTTGTATTCGGAATATTTGGTCATAGATTCAGACCGAATTCATGGATTGATCTTACAACCGAATAAAATGAAGCTCGCAGTAGGAAGTGTCCGAACTTTAAACTGAAATATTGGATTTATCCACGGATTTATCAAACGCCCACAGCCAGGAGCGTAAGTGGGCTGACGAAACTAATGAAACTAGCTATTTCATTAGTTTCGTCAGCCTATGCAAATGAGGTAGATTAATAAGCAAAATATAGGAAAATAATATTTCAACATGCAAAAACTTGTAACACTATTATATACAAAATATAATACTATTATATAGAATGGCGATACTTCAAGAAAACAAACAAATTTGATCACTCCAGTTTCATAGCCCTACCAGCTCTAGCATTAGGAATACGATATGCAGCAGGTATTGCCGTTTTATTGCAACCAATTTTATTTTACGATCTTTCACATTGATCGGTCCAATTGATCTCAAATGCATCAAAATCTTCTAGAACGTGGACGTAAGCTGGGAGTTTTTGGACCATATCTTAATTTGACTATGTGTATGACCAGGGGCCGTATTCCGGTTCTTATTTTCGTTCGTTTGATGAATATTCCGATGTTTCTTACTACGATTTCTGACTTCAAATGCCATTTTTTCAGTTTGGAATATTTGGTCCTAGGTTACAACCGTGTTTTATCGTTGATCTTATCGACTGAATACAATGTAACTCGAAGTAAGAAGCATCCGAATATTCATCAAAAAAACGAAAAAAAGAACGCGAATAACCCCCAGTTCGCTATAAGACCTAATCTCGATATGACTATATCGCGTTTGGACCCAGGATGATTTGAATTTGGATATTAGACAGTTTTCTAGGTCTCATAATTTTAAGAAATCATTATGGGTCCTCTACAGATTCGGCCATATTCAATGCCGACTGTCACCGTGTATAGGGCCTCATCGCTTGTTTTTGCCTGTCGTCGTCTACCCAAATAATAGTTTGGCGAATAGTTCGGCAAATAGTTTGGCGAATATGTAAAGTGGCCGTAAGCGCTAAAATGATTATAATGGTTTATATTATAATGGTAAAAAAACACCCCAAGGCGCGGTAGACATTCTCTCATTAAGGTCAAAGAGGAGCATTTATGAAGATATTGATAAAGATTCAAAACCATTGAAAAGAACGTGTTGATAAGATGAGTAGGTGACGTAGCGCCTGATTTTTTTAATTATCGTAATGTGTGTGACGTCACACCACAATATTTTTGGGTGACAAATTCCCATATACCTCAAACAATCCAAACTTTGTAATTTTACAACAACAATTACATATTATTGTCTATTTCAGATTTATATTCATGACTTTTGTTCGTTCTTGTCTTTCTGTTCATACATTGTCACATCTTTACATTTCCATAATAATATTATGGGACCAACGTTGAGTAAAACCTTTAATATGACGTTATAATGAAATTTTTCAGTATAAAGCTGTATCTAATGGGCTTAGTAGCCGCTGCTCGGTAAAGTTTTTAATATAAAAAATATGTATCAGTAGGTATTGTTTGTTTCAAATATATTTATTTATACTTTAGGTTCAGATTAAAATATTGGCGTTCATCGTAGTTTATCAAAACAATAAGGGTTTTTATTAAAGAACCCATAAAACAAAAAAATCAATTAACAGAACAATCGTGAGGCAGCTGATACCCGGATGCGCAATTTTTGTGATAAAAACACAAGAACTTATCTACAACACAAAAAGGTACACAACAATTCAGTAACGCAAAATTGGTGTCAGCGGCGTAAAGCACAAAGCAAAGTACTTCTGAAGACATCTTAAGGTAATCTGAGGTTGGTTCCGTACAGTTCACAATAATCTTGCTTACTACAAGGTTGATTATAAAAAATACTTCGCTACTTATCTTCACTTCAATTGTTCAAACAAAAGCCTCCCCAGTTCTTTCCGTAATTGAAAGGGTCGCAATCTGCTTCAGAGAGAGGCTTTCTAGGAACTCCTTACTATCTGGCAAACAAATTGTTATAACAAGCACACCTTACTGCGCTGGTAATAAATCTACAGGTTTCGGTTTGAGTGACGAGCTTCGGTCTACTTCGAATGAATTAACGAATGAGCATTCTTTTTTGATCACTTTGTTAGAGAATCTTTAAGCTGATCGCACATTTGTCCGCGCCGCACGCCGCTGTCATTTTTCTATACAAAAAATGCTGATGACGTCAGAAAATGCAGCTGGCTTCTGATGTCTCAGCATTTCTTCTATAGAATTGATAGTTCGGCGCGGATAGGTCTGCGAGCGCCTTAAAAAGTAGTCAAAGCCTTCAAAAAGTGGCCACTCGGAAGCGATATTTTCTAGGAATAGAATACCTAATGTATTAGACGGCATGGGTGCATAAAAGGTATTAGAAGAATACCAATTAAATGAAAGCTTCTATATTAACCAGACAAAAGTTTTTAATCAGCTAAGCCTAAAAAGTTAATAAGTAAAGATAATTATGATTTAGTAGAAGTTCATCTTAGTGATGAAGTATTTTATTTATTGACTTCCATGCAATCGATAGATTCTTATTATTTTTGTCTAAAAGCAACCTGCAACTGATAAAATAGCATTACTACTTATTTAAAGCTACAATTTGTGATACGGGTATAACGTTGCCTAGATTTGAGAGCTATAAAACTCGATTTTGTGGTCAAGACAAAAGTATTGAATAGTAAAATTCTTGGTTGTCGCAATATCACTGAATATATTTGGCAAGTGCTACAACAGTGGTAAACACAACAAACCGCAAAAGTCTTAAATTTGAATGCCTTACAAATTATTGCGACTCCTTCGCAATAAAGAGCATTGAATAAAGGGTGAGCAGGTTTAAGATAAGATTTTATTCCAAGGGCTCAAGGCAGCAGCCTTTCAACTCACTTGTAATATTAAAACGAATGGCGTTATTAAAATAAACAGTAACTTTATTCCACGCCTTAAAAACTTTTTCATAAAATCTGCTTTGTTTTAATTCATGAGATAAAGTTGATGTCCTAAGATAAGGAATAAAAAGTTGGTCTCTGGGACTTCAGAAAAGGTGAGGCGCAAAAACATCAGCGCCAATCGAAACCGCTCGGGGACTTCAAATTATACTTTTGTTGGTTTCAATTGTTTCACTTTGATTCTTACCTTTGTTTTGTATTCAAATTACAAAGCAATTTTATTTTTCTCATCATTGTGCCCATCGGAAAGCGTGTTACGTAATCTCTCTTTGCGTTCGCATTGAGATGAACTCGTTAAAAGGCAAACGCTAATGAACAAACAATATTACCCCTTAATTACATTTCTCATTAAAAAGAAAAAGAAAACATTAAAGTAACTTTACAGCAGTTCTCTTTATGCAAGCGGCGTGCACGACCGTTTAGAATGCAAATAGAACTGACTCCAAAGCCAATTACTTGCAAATTCATGACATTGAAACCCGCAGAAATCATTTAAATGAATCTGCACCTTGCATACGAATTGATAGTTTTGAGGTGCTTTTTAGTCTGTATTTAGGTACTTCTTGGATTTATAATAAAATACGACGTGATTGAAAGGGCATTTATTTCCAGACTGGCAAATGAGGGTACACTCAAACTAATGCTATTTTACTACCTACATAACACCTCCACCACTAAACTTATAAATACCTAGGTCTTATAAATAATGCCTACTTGGTACCTACAAGTCTTACAACTAATCTGACAAAACTAAGTTCTTTAATATCTATACAAGCCTACTTAGCTTAGTTTATAGGCACTTATAATACTTATTTTATTAACAAAATGTATGTTATTTAATCAAATTCAAACCCATATCTTTTAACTGGCTTTCTCACTCTAGTAGACTGTTTCGTCTCAGGCACCACCACTGAGGGAGTCTTCCCCGACACCGATTTCATTTCTTGACCACTACTCTCTAAACTTATTTGAGGTTCAGTTATATCTGTCGAGGAAGATTCACTCAAAGCGGTCGCGCTATCAGCGCCGGCGCCGGCCCCGACGGATGCACTCTCAGGCACCGTCTCCTCCCCGGTCGGCCCGCTCGGCCCGCCAACGCCGCTGCCACCCGCCTCCGCAGGCGAGGAGGACCCCGGGTATACGCACGTAGACCGCCTTGAACATCGTTTCAATTGGTCAACATGACGATGTTGCACAAGACCCTCAGCCGAAGACACATTGTAATTGTTCCTACCTAACCTATCCAGCACTTGCCCCTGTAACCATTTAGTACGTGAACTATAATTCCTATACCACACGGAATCGCCCGCGTTTAGCTGTCGGGTATCGGTTCGCACATGATTGTTATCTTTCCGCTCACTCTTTTTATCTATAACTAACTCGTCAAGGTTCGGTCGCAACGCATCCATTCTAGTTCTAAGCGAGCGCCCTTGCAACAGCTTTGCCGGCGTCTCCCCTGTAGTTGTATGCGGTGTATTATGATAATTCAATAAAAATCTAATGATAGCCGTTTCTGGATCTTCTCCGGCGACGTTGGCTTTTTTAATGACACTTTTAATAATTTTTACCGCATTTTCCGCCGCTCCATTGGAGGCCGGATGATAGGGTGGAGAATATAAATGTTTAATAGAGTTTTTGTTAAGAAATTCGTTAAATTCTTTACTAGAAAATGGAGGTCCATTGTCTGAAACTACCTGTCGCGGTAATCCCCACCGTGACCATGACTCCCGCAATTTTTTAATTGTATTCTCTGCCGTGGTACGTTGCATTTTGAAAACTTCTATCCACTTCGATCTAGCGTCTACCGTTACGAGATAAGTAGCTCCGTCTATCGGGCCCAAGAAATCAATGTGTATCCTGTCGTACGGACGACTCGGCCAGCGCCACGGCGACGGCGGCGCTCGCGGCGGCGCGGCGGCGCACTCGGCGCACACGGCGCAGGCGCGGCAGCGTGCCTCCAGCTGCTCGTCCAGGCCGGGCCACCACACGTAGCTGCGCGCCATGGCCTTCGTCTTCACGATGCCCATGTGCGGCTCATGCAACTCACTCAGCACGCTCTCGCGGCATGCCATCGGGATTACGACCCGATGTCCCCACATAACGCAGCCTACCTCCGTATACAGTTCACTCCGCCTACTCAAATACGGACGCATATCGTCTATTTCTACATTCTGAGGCCAACCATTTTCTATATAATTCAACACCCTACTCAATATCGGATCGTGTCGCGTTTGTTTTCTTATCTCTTCGCAATCTAATAGAAGTGCGGTCGACGCGAAGTTCAAGTAGGATTGTTCCGAGGGACCTAGTTCTCTAACTGGCCCATCAATGGGTAAACGAGACAGCGCATCGGCCCCGTTATCGCTCGACGCGACGTACTCTATTTTGTAATCATACGCGGATAGGATGATAGCCCACCTTTGCATTCTGCTGGCGGCCATACTTGGAATGCCTTTTTGCGGTCCAAAAATACTAACCAACGGTTTGTGGTCCGTTCTCAATAAAAATCGACGACCATATAAGTATTGATGATACTTTTTAACACAATACACGATCGCCAGTGCTTCCCGGTGTATCTGCGAATATGCCTTCTCCGCGTTGCTAAGTTTACGCGAGACATAGGCGAGCGGGCGCTCGACCCCCGCCGAGTCGCGATGCGCCAGCACGCCGCCGACGCCGCGCGCGCTCGCGTCGCACGTCAGCACCAGCTCCTGCCGCGGGTCATAGTGCGCCAGCACGCTACTACACGATAGCAGCTCTTTAACCTCATTGAACGCACCCGCACATTTACTATTCCACTGCCAATCACGACCCTTTTCCAATAGTTCATATAAAGGAAACAGGTAATCACTAATGTTGCGAACGAATTTAGCATAAAAGTTGACCATGCCTAGAAAAGAGCGCAATTCTGATACGTTAGTGGGGGCGGGCATTTTTTTTATTGCTTCTAACTTGTTCGGGTCCGGTTTGACCCCCTGTTTGCTGACTACATACCCCAAATACTTAATTTCGTCGGCTAAAAACACACATTTGGAATTCTTAACTTTTAATCCTTTATTTTGCAACCGTGAAAGTACAGAATCCAAATTACGTAAATGAGTAGCTTCATCGGGCCCCGTAACTACAATATCGTCCAAGAATGCCTGTGTATTGGGAATACCTTTAATTAAATCCGTTATGATTCGCTGAAATATACCGCAGCTAGACGACAGACCGTACACCAGACGATTATAACGAAACAAACCACGATGTGTATTTATAACTGTATAGGGTTTCGAGTCTTCTGACAAACAGATTTGATTGTAAGCTTGCGAAAGATCTATCTTTGAAAATTGAGCGCCCCCGGCTAAGTTAGCAAAAACATCCTGTATCTTCGGCAATGGGTACCTGTCTACCAATAGAACCGGGTTCAAGGTTACCTTAAAATCCGCGCAAACCCGTAATCCACCGTCCTTTTTGTGGACGGGCACCAGCGGCGTCGCCCAGTCGGAGCAGTCGACCGGCTCGATGACGCCCTCGCGCAGCATCGCGTCGAGCTCGGCGTCGACGCGCTCGCGCAGCGCGTACGGCAGCGGCCGCGCGCGGTAGTACACCGGCGCCGCGTCGCTCCGCACTCGCAACCGCGCCGTACCGCCTCTGTACCGCCCCAGGCCCTCTTCAAATACACTTTTATATCTGTCGAGCAAATCAACAATTTTTATACAACGAGATACATTATTATTATTATTACTCGCTAAATTATTTACATCAATTTTCTTTTCGACTTTGAACCTAGGTACTTGAATGTTAAAATGGGACAACCACTGCCTACCTATAAGTGTGGTTATACCTCTTTCGACTACGTATAAATCTAAACGTTTACATTCATTTTTATACTGAACCATAGGTGAAATTATGCCTATGGGGTTAATTTTATCACCCGTGTAAGAATTAAAACAAGTTCTAATCTTCTCAATAGGCATATCACTAAACTCCGCCTCATAAGTTGACCTGCTGATACAAGACGCGGGTGTTCCCGTGTCCACCTCCATAACTAACGGTTTACCGTTCACTAGCACAGTAAGACTCACCGGTCTGTACTCGCTTAGAGACATTTGAAATATTGCCTCTTCTTCCACTTCAGGCTCGGACTGGACTTCTTCCGATGTCTCGCTCGCGAAGAAGTTGCGTTGGCTGCTCCCGCGATCACGTTCCCTAGCTCCGGCCCTGGATGATGTTCTCGTGCACACGCGCTTCAAGTGTCCTTTCTTATTACACTTATCGCACACAAAATTACGATACCGACACTTAAAAGCTTCATGCCCTGTGTTCCCACACGCTGAGCATGATTTTTTATTAGCTCCATACCGCTGTCCACGTCCTGATCTCACCATGTTTATTCCTTGAGTCTGGATATCCGATTCTTCTGTTTTTCCCGTACCTTTGATGGCCGATGACTCGACTGACGCAGCGTCTCTTTCCGCAGCTTCTAGCGTACTCGCTAAGCTCATCGCTTTCGCAAACGATAAAGTTTCCTCGGCAAATAACCTTTGACGAATAAGGTCACTCGCTACGCCACACACAAATTGATCACGCAAATTTTCCTCCAAGGTGTTCTTGAACTCACAATAACGAGACAGTTGCTTCAAAGCTGCAATGTACTGTGTAACGTTCTCGTTTGTGCCCTGCCGCCGCTGTCTAAACCGATAACGTTCCGCCATTTCAGATGGGCGCGGCTGTAAATGGTCGCGCACTAATTTCACTAATTCTGCATAAGTAAGTTCGCTTGGTTTCTTCGGACTTGCCAGGTTCACCATGAGCTCGTATGTTCGATCACCCGCTAGGGTAATTAGCGTCGGCAGCTTCAATTCATCCTTGATACTGTTGGCCTTGAAATATAGGTCAACCCGCTCGCAGTAAAGTGTCCAGTTTCCACTATCCACATCAAACTGAACGATTTTACCGATCGACATGACGAAAATTTTATCCTCGGCGCCAGCTAGTCTGTATTTAGGTACTTCTTGGATTTATAATAAAATACGACGTGATTGAAAGGGCATTTATTTCCAGACTGGCAAATGAGGGTACACTCAAACTAATGCTATTTTACTACCTACATAACACTTTTAAACAGAGCTTAAACTCACATTGAGATATTGCCAGTTTAACTAGCAAGGATTAAGATTAATAATACTTATGTCGTTGTCATAAAATATCCTTCAATATCAGTCGGGTGAAATGGTCTCTGCAATTCCTTTGTTTAGAGTAGATATCAACTAGATATTAGCTAGAGTAGACATACTTGATCAAAGTACAAAATCAAGACTTTATGTCGACTATACAGACCGTTTTTCTTGTAAGGTCACGTTACACCAGCTTTGAAGTTTGCTTTGAATTCTTAAAAACTTGATTTGTCAAAAGAATTGTACTCTTTGTTCTAAAATTTAAACAGTGGCCAAATTCGAACGTTTGCCCACTTTATAATTGCGGTTTAAAATGTTTCTGCCTAAATGCTATGCAGTTTTCTTTGTACGCTAAAAACTTTTGGCCGCAATCTTTATCAAACAAACTATTCGCCCGCACAATGCATGATACACCGACAGGCATAGGCATGTGGATACAAAGTACTAAAACGACGAACGAACAGGGCTAGCACTGATTTTTTGATAGTCCAAAAGAGAATATAAAGAAAAATCAATAATAAAATATTTCGCTAAGGATTGCATGTGAAACCTTTGTCACCTCGAAAAAATACAGCCAGAAGTTTATGTTCAAGTAGGTATACTGATTGCTTTGAATAAGGACATTGAAAAAGAAGCATTTCCTGGCATTTTTTTTTTTCCTCACAAAACGTCGTCGTTGCTTTAAATAAATAAATACTGGACATTCACACAGCATCATCTAGCCCCAAACTAAGCAAAGCTTGTAGTATGGAAACCAGATAACTGATATACTACTTTATATACTTTTTGTTTGTAAATACATACTTAATCTTCATAGAAACACCCAGACCCTAGATAAATATTTGCACATCATACAAACATTTAACCCGCGGCGGGAATCGAACCCGCAACCTTCTGCGTCCCAAGCGGGCTTTCACCCACTGCGCCACAGAGGTCGCTTTAAAAAGTATTTAATCTAGATTCACTGAGTATTCAAAAAATCTCATGCTAGCATCATCAGAATTTAATAACATCCAAACTGAGATATTCCTCGATTCATAGTGAAACTAAAAAGAAAGTTATGCGGGAAAGTTTGGCGTTGAATAAACCAATTATGGGTTGAAACTCAACATTTTAGATTCAAATAGATTGAACTTCAAGGGAGGTCTAACGCGAGATTATGCAAGTTTTGCATTATACTCTACCAGGGCTTGTTTGTTCGCCCACTGAAGTTAGACACAGTTTACACGATACCATTATTGCCCTTGCCACAGAATATTAGCCGTAGAGTTGTAGTAAACAAAAGGCAAGAATGGTATGCCAGAATGGTATCGTGTAAATGGCATCTTACAGATCCTCATCTTTCCTCATTTATCATACAAGAAGGAAACCTGATAGAAATACCTTCCACAGAATTTCAGATTTCAAAGAAATCTCTTAATAAAAATAAAGACGTTAAAATTATTTTCTTCGTCTTATCGTGTCACCAGTTGTTTGGAACCAGTGTGGTGAAAGGATTATAAATGCCTCTAAAAGGTTCCTTTCGTGAGTTTGTTGATTAAAATAGTAAGCAACGAAAATGTGAATTGCAAGTACTCGTATCTAATTGCAACCAAATTGTAATAGTTCTCCCAAATTGTTATTTAACTGCGACCATGACTATCATTCTTTCTCACTCTAACAGACGCATTAGCAAATAGCAAGGATTGTAAAGAAGAAAATATTTATGAAACTACAATGTACACAAAATGTTCATTCACAAAGCACTTATAAAACCCTGTGTTCAAATAATCTACTTCTGCTGTGCTAAGTCTGTATTGGAAGTAAACTTTCCGATTCCGATGAGTTTTAGATGCGTTTTATGGTTATTACACCGATCCCAATCTTCCTAACAACTTTCCTGATTTATTTTACGGTGTATCTGTAATGTTCGTGTATCGATAAAATACGGGGTTATGTTCTTCAGTTTCAGAATAGTATTCTTTCTTATAGGCACATAATAGACAAAAATCACTCACGAAAACTCGTATGCATTTGTTACGTAAATATAAATAGCATATGTAACTATTATAAATTAATAACACTTCTAGTCATTTTTATACCTAGTAATTTTTCCTGATAAACCTTAGTCGCCAAAAGCGTTGATAGTTTGGAAAAAGGCTTGGTGAAAAGCGTCGCAGGCGGGCATTCGCCCACTGCGCTACAAAGTTCGTCAAACACGGCACAGATTGTCAGCAAGTGGAAATATGTGGTCTCGTATGACAAAAAAACGTGGTTTTAGGTATTTACCTAAGTATTATGAATAGATATACTTATAAAAAAGTTGTACAATATATGTTATGATGTATAATATGTTAGTGCACATCATGTTTATCCCAGAAAATATGGTGATAGTTACTGCGGTAGCATAATATAAATACCGATTGCAACGGATAAACGAATATCGATAAGCTCTGCGTCGTGGTTGAGTCTGGAAGGAGCAGCTATTTATTAACATTATTCTGAAAAAAATAATATATTTTGACATCATATTATATCAGTTTTGTTTTAAGAATTTTAAAATGCTCAGACGACGTTGGTCAGATGTT
Source organism: Epirrhoe tristata (assembly GCA_951394285.1). Lineage (NCBI taxonomy): Eukaryota > Metazoa > Arthropoda > Insecta > Lepidoptera > Geometridae > Epirrhoe > Epirrhoe tristata. The sequence goes on from OX596147.1 coordinate 4,450,421, forward strand.
GGTCAGACGACATAGTCAGCGTGGTTGGACAACAATGGATGAGGATAGCACGGAGCCGAGAGGAGTGACGGGTTAGAGAGGAGGCCTACGCCCAGCAGTGGGTATTAATTAGGTTATTGATGATGATGATGATGACAATGCTCAGAAGAGTTTAGATAACGTTTTTATATGTAGTAGGACGTGGCTCTGCCACCGTAATATACGTAATAAAAAGCCTTTTGTGAATATTCGGCGACTTTATACCTACTTACAAAATATTTATACTTTATACCAAGAAAGAAACTTACAAAATTCCGTGTTCATTTTACAAATCGAAACCTCAAACTTCAGCGCGGGAGACAGAGCTGAAGGCTATGAGGTCAGCCAAATAAATCAATAGAGCTTCCGTTTATTTACACATCTATAATGTTCAATTTTATACTGAGATTGATTTGTTGTACTTACAACTGTTTCCGTTGCGTATCTTATATTCCAATCGGCTATTTCAACTTTCAAGTGCGTAAAAGTCAACAGCGCTACCCACTCATGCATACAGATTTTTTTTTAAAAGCAATCTAAATCTTACTATATGTATTATGAACCGCGATCCCGAGGAAATAATAAATAAATAAATAAATAAATAATGCTGGACATTTTCACACAGCATCATCTAGCCCCAAACTAAGCAAAGCTTGTACTATGGGAACCAGATAACTGATATAATACTTATATACTTTTCGTTTGTAAATACATACATATTATACATAGAAACACCCAGACCCGAGACAAATACCTGTAGGTCATACAAACATTTGTCCCGCGGCGGGGATCGAACCCGCTGTATAAATCAAAGCCGACCTATGGGATCGCTCCAATAAAACAATCGCCATCAGAGTAGAAAGCATTTATTACAACAAAGTGCGCTATCCTCATACATTTCACAAAACCAAACGATAGCGCGATCTAGAAAAGTGTCAATTTTAAGGGCGACATCTAGTTGTGTTTCCTGAACTAAAGTTAACCATACATTTTTACCTTTTCTTTTATTATATACTACTTATGTTATCAATTACGTTAGACATGCCGCCCACCAAGAACGACATTGAGAGTTCTTCATTAATTTACCGCCCACCATGAGCCTTAGTACTCAACAATATAATAGCACACAAACATCTTAACTTAACACTTTAAAATTAATCTAAACAACATAAAACATTCCTTTCATTAAAATCATACTAAAGCAGAACATATTAAAAATACCAAAACCTTATTACACAAAATAACAACAAATAAACTGACAAGCTACTTACAACAATATTCAATCAATAGCCTAACAATTTTTATTTTGTGACTGGTAACAAACATAACTTAGACGTTGGTCTCTTGATGAAAGACTGACCACATTTAAAAGTTATAACCCAAACAATCTGATCCGATCCGGGGTGTTGAGAAATCACTCAACCTATCACCCATCGATCTGGAGGCACTTTTTTTACTAACACTACATCACCAATTTTTTGTCCTGAAGTAACTTTTGACCACTGAAGACAATAAACTAAATACTCATTGCACCACCTCTGCCAAAAATCTAGGACTAGTTTTTGAGTCACTTGCCATCGCCTAAGAGAAAGGCGAAAATGGTTTAACGTGAGCACAGGACCACTGTGTAAAGTCTTCTGATGAGTTTCATCAACCACCAAATTCGTAATGTGGCTTTTAAGAGAAAGAATTATAGGATGTTTAGTTTCCTCGGGAAGGTCTAATTTCCGGATACGACCACCCTCTCGTTTAATCTTCTCTTCGTCCAGGACCGGGCTTAAAGGTTTCAGCTTCTGTTTGCGATCCTTGAGATCTGTTTGACTTCGTCTAATGCAAACAGCTTCACTGAGTTCATACTCGGTCAGGTAAGGTTCAAACTTCTTGCTTCTTTTATTTTTCAGAAATCGTCTGCAATAAACCACAACTCGTACTAATCCTTGCAATGTTGAGAATTTTGTCCACAGGTCCAGACTAGCTGACGACGATTCATCACTGCTTGCCACATGATGCACCTTAATTTTTCTTTGCTCCAAGTCAGTGGAAGCCGTCGGTCTTTGGTAAGTTACCTTTGTTTCTATTAGCCACGCAGGGCTCTTTAACCACATTTCCTTGTAAATCTTGTGACCTTCTTCCACCGTCTCACACCCAATTAGTAAATCATCTACATAGAAATCCATCTTAACCTCTTCCGCTACATCAGGGCATTCTCTTCCTTCATCTACAGCAATTTGCTGCAAAGTTTTCACTGCTAAATAAGGAGCAGGTGCCGTATCAAACGTAACTCTGACTAATTTGTATATTTCTGTTTCAGATTCCGGATCATCTCTCCACACCATCCTCTGAAAATCAGCATCTTCTTCAGCTACGAGCACTTGCCGATACATTTTGACGAGATCTGCGCTGAGGCAAATTGGATGCATGCGCCATCGAATGATGATATGACGCAAGTCCTGCTGCAATCTTGGACCTATCATCAATGAGTCATTGAGAGATACTCCGTTCATGCCTTTGCACGAAGCATCAAACACTACTCTGACTTTTGTCGTAGTTTTATCCTCGCGTATGACGGCGTGATGCGGTAAATATACTGCATCTGGTTTGTTCATATCCTCGCCGGTTACACGTACAGCGTGTCCAAGATTCAAGTATTCATGAATGACATCAGAATATCTTGACTTTATTTCTGGATTCTTCTTAAAACGGTTCAAGCAGATGGAACCGTTTAAGTGCAATTTCTTTGGAGTTCCCGTATTTACACTGCGGATCATCGTCACGAAACGGTAGGCGCACTACATACCGTCCGCTAGAGTCACGTTGAGTTGTTTGACTATAATATTCTTCGCAGCGTTCTTCTTCTTCAGTAAGGATTTTCTTTTCCTCGATGTCTGATTCAATCTGCCAAAACTTCTTCAGCAGCTCATCGACACCACAATGCATGCTAACCACGATGTTATGATGACAATGCTGTTCCTGAATAGCTTCATCATTTTGGTTGACATATGTTGGACCTGAGAGAATCCAACCAAACGCAGTACATTGGGCCATCGGTGTACCCTTGGGACCTTTCAATAATCCTTCCCTGATTATGTTCCCATAGACATCGGCACCAAGTAAAATATCAATTTTACTAGGTGTGTAATATTGTGGATCAGCCAGAGCTATGTTTTCAAGCTCAGGCCAATCTTCGCATTCTACCTTCGCTGTAGGAAGGAGACTTGTGATCGCACCTAACACATGTGCACGAATCTGCAGCTTATAGCTGGGATCATGGCGTGATTCAATGTTCATAAGAACGATATACTTGGAAACCAAGTGACTTTGATCGCTGCCTAGTCCCGAGATGCTACTCTTGCTAGGTATCTTGCGAAGACCTAGCATTTGCACCGCAGATTCTGTTACGAAAGACGCTTGCGAGCCTTGATCAACAAGTGCTCTCAGCAGCCGGACGCATCCGTTACCTGCCTGTGCGCCTACAACCGCAGTTGCTAACAGAATCTGATGATTCTTGCCCTCATTCTGGGCGAAATGTGCTTGCACATTTGAACTTGATTCGTCTAATGACGACTTAACATTTGAAATGGCTTCTTCGACTTCTACTCTTAAGTCTGGCTTGACAAGCATCAAAGATTTTGAAGTCGACGATTGACTTGGGTGGAGCAATGAGTGATGCTTACTTTTACACACTTGACACCTCGAGAATGTTCGGCACTGGTAGGCCGAGTGATTTCTACCAAGGCAGTTGAAACAAATGTTATTGTTTTGAACAAAACTATGCCTCTGTTCGTGAGTCATTTTAGAGAACTCTTTGCAACTGGATAACTTGTGATCAGTACTTTTGCAGTTTGGACACCATAACTTTACCGCAGAATCGGACCCGGTTGATAATGCATGCATAACCCTAGGTTTTTGGTATGAAGAATTTGGTTTCAATTTTTCTTTTGGTTCTAAAAATTCCAACGATCGGAATCGCGATTCCAAGAATTCACGCAGTTGTTTTAATGTTGGCAACACATCTGAGGCACTTATCTTTAATTCCCACTCCCTACGTGAATCTGAGTCCAACTTCGAACACACAATGTATATTACAATCGCGTCCCATGAATCTACATCTATACCCAAATTCTTCAAACCATTGAGGGTATCGTTCATCACATCTAACATTTCCTTAACAGCTGTGCATGACTCGGTTCCGATACTGTTTTGACCCATAAAGCGTTTCAATAAGCAATTCACTAAAAACTTTTTATTATTGTATCTATTATTTAACGTTAACCAAGCTTCTTGATAATTAGCAGCTGTTGTTGGCACGTGCCTCAACAATTGCTCTGCTTCACCAGACAAATGACTTTTTAGATAGTGCATTTTCTGTACTTCATCAATTGACACGCTATTATGAACCAATGATACATATAAATCCTTGAAGGTAATCCATTCTGCATAAGAGCCAGAAAAATTAGGTATCACTATTTTGGGCAATTTGACATTTACATCAGACTTTGGAACCGTTGGAGAGACTGATTTATTCTCAGACACTTTAATCATTCTTAATGCTTCTTTTATTTCAGATTTATACTCTATGTACAGCTCTTCAACGGTTTCATACACACTATCCTTCATATATTTAATTTCAGACGTTTCACCCTCAACACCTAGCAACCTTGTATGTGTCTCATCAAAGCCTTTCCATTTTTCTTCTAACGCCTCCAATCTAGTAGTCAAGTATGACTCTTTCCCTAATCTTTCCTTGGGAGATTTTCTAAAGTTTTCATATGCCTTCTCAATAATAGACTTGAAGCCCATTTGGCTTTTAATGGCTGTAGACACAGACATGGTTGTATAATATTATAACTTTTCTTACAGTTCCAATAACAATTTCCTTAAATTTTTCTAAGTCCAAATTACCATACAATCAAAGATACAAATTTTCTAAGTCCAAAATTATTACAAGTGTTTGGGAATTCTGAGCAAAATTGGGCGTAGGTTCCCCGTCTGTTCACTTTTACCGAAATTATTCTAAGTCCCAAACTACAAGCAAAAAATTACAAGTTCAAATAAAATTAGTCTAAATTTTTCTAAGTGTTGAAATCTTGACTGTTGATCTTGAAAACTGAACTTTATTCCAAAGGCAATAAATCACAAATTGTACTCACAGTTTTTCACGGAACTTATCACTTTCTCAAAGCATCACCGTTGCGCGCCTTCGTCACTCCTATGACGACACCGTTCCCGCAGTCACGGTTGGTCGTGACGTCACCACGTCACGTCGCGCAATTCGAGACCTCGTCCTGTCTCGCTCGCTCCTTGATCCTAGGATGACCGCAGCCTCCTTCCAGCACAAATTCCTCGTCCAAGAGGATCTGTGTGGTGGTACGCACCTTCAGAGGAATCCCCCCTGGTTTCCAGTGCGTCTATCAAAAACGTCGACTATCCGACTCGTGAAGGACCATGTATAAATCAAAGCCGACCTATGGGATCGCTCCAATAAAACAATCGCCATCAGAGTAGAAAGCATTTATTACAACAAAGTGCGCTATCCTCATACATTTCACAAAACCAAACGATAGCGCGATCTAGAAAAGTGTCAATTTTAAGGGCGACATCTAGTTGTGTTTCCTGAACTAAAGTTAACCATACATTTTTACCTTTTCTTTTATTATATACTACTTATGTTATCAATTACGTTAGACACCCGCAACCTTCTGCGTCGCAGGCAGACCTTCGCCCGCTGCGCCACAGAGGTCGTCGATAATACTTAAAAAGTGTTTATAAAAATATCTTATTCTGCGCAACGAATGCTGTATCTTGCTGTGCTGTATACAGATGCTATAGCATCTGTTTAATACCCTGCAGGCTAAACTTCGGCTAGATTTTCTTCATGGTTGCCGCCGCCAGAAAATTATCAGCCAAGCGAGAAATTAAAGTAGCCGTGAACGGCATAAAATTAACTAAGTCTCCAAGCGCAGAGATGCACTAAGGGAAAAAGATAAATTCAATTTGGACACACACACACACACCCACACCTACACAGTGATTTAATAATGTAAATCATCATAAGGTATAAAAAGTAAAATAGGTAAGTAATAGAGATTGGGGATAAAAGGGGGTTATGTAATCATCCAGAGATTGTTCTATGAGATGCCTTCCTTTACTACAAATCCGTTGAGCCATTTCAACGTGAAGGAGTAACAATCATACACGCATACCTACTAACAAACTTTATATTTTTTACGACAGAACGGAAATGTAGTATGCGTTTGGGGTGAGAGGTTGTGTGTATCTGTTTGTTTGTTTGTGTGTGCACTTTTTTATTCCCATTTATATGATTATTTTGTATTAAGATTTACATAGCATACAAAGAACAATAATAAAACTTATAAGAGTGATAAAGACGACCTTTAGAAACATCTCAAGAACATTTCAAGCATCCTTTACAGTCCTTAATACGTCCAAGTTAAAGTCAGTATAGGTCTTAAGGTGTCGACGGATATCCTCGCCTTTCACCCGCCTCTTCCGTTCCATGCATTTGGATTTGCACGCCTAATTAAATGAAACTTTATTAATTTAACACCTATAATTTATGGAGCTCGGACGAAGGCGGTGGTTCGGAAGACTGCTTGTGTTGTTGACTTTATTTAATCCAGAATTTTGAGTCGGAAAATGCCTCGAACGATAAACGAGTACTTGAGAAAAGGATATTATACTTTTACGGTCTTACTAATAAAAGTGGTGTTAAGTTACGACGGGTGTAACTTTGGAGTAACTATAGAATTTTTTAGTTTAAACCTGGCGTTACTTTACATAAGCCCGTTAGAGATTTTCTATTGCTATTCTAACTTTTGATAATCAGGTAAGATAAGTTAGTCGACTAGAGTCAATGATATTGACTATAGTAATACTCAATCCATAAATAGTTTTTGAATACATTTCAAAACTTCTGTGTTAGCGTTGAACTCTGCACTGTCACTACGCGGCCTCTAGTTTCTTACGAAACGCTTTGTTTACGCTTTACCTTCGCGTATTTGACGCGCACATTTGGCTAATAATATACATTATATAAGGTTTTAGCTAAAGCTTTATAATATACATTATGTGTATATAATTATGGTCTTTACATTATAAAGCTTTAGCCAAACGTGCGCATCAAGCGTAAGCATACGCTTAGAGGGTCATTTTTATAAAACAATAGAGATTTTTTCGATTACTTCGATTGCTTTGTCGATACGCGGTATCGCTTGGCTGGTTCAATTAAATCAAAAAGCAAAAGTGTACTTTTAAAAACCGCTTCGCTCTGGACGAAATGAATCCGGCTCCCTGTTCCGGACAAGTGAACGCACTTCAATCCACATCCGATCTTCTACCGTCACTGTAGGTATTGCCGTTTTTAACCGCGCTGCTCACTTATCCGGAAAGCGACAGGATTATTCGGTTTTCGGTTTACACTGTACGTTTTTGGTGGTGTTGTGAAATTGAGATACTGTCTGCATTGTTCTAGATCTAGAACATTATTTGAAGCCAACACTAAATAACATAGTCAGATTTGTGCCAATAATAATAATTCTGATTCTTATACGTTCTTATAGACTAGTGGACATCTTTTACTCCCTCGTAGTTTAACGACTTTACATGCGGGACCATACCCTCCACGGAAGCTCTAAGAGCTAATTTTATTTTTTATGTTACTAAAATAACTTACTTTTGTGAGAGACTATGTTTCATTGATTATTTTAATAAACTAAGCTTCTTTTTATCCTGCAAAAAAATCCAAAGTGTGGAAAATAACTTTTTAGAAAAATATTTCTATTCATAAAAATGTTTCGTCCTAAAAGCCTCGAGATAATCTAATTTTAAATCCTTCCCAATTTTCCTTTCCTCATTGACCAACAGAAAATTAATATAAAACTCAAACTTAAGTTGTATCAGCAATTCAAATTAAGACGATGAAAATATTTGCCAACTACGCCGATCTGAGCTAGAAAAGCTTCTCATAATTAATTTAGCAAGGTACCTATCGACTGATATTGGACGGAACCCTTTGTCTTTCGTAATTATACCCTGATTCCAAAAAGCGGTGGCCGTCTAATCTATAATCTAAATATAATATATCTAAGGAACAGGAGTAAAATTACCTCGTTTTCCTCGAGTAAGACGTTTCAAAGTGATCCCAGCTGTCCCACTGAATAAATGATTTTTTACTTTGACTTTGACTTAGACTATTTTTACCGATTTCAACTTATAGCAGGTTCTGACATTAATAGGACTGGAAAAGTGAATATTTTTAATTCAATTCAATAGAAAAGGATAAAATTTATTTACAGAAACTAAGCTACTACATATTTACATATATTTACAAAATTCAATTCAATTAAATCAATTCAAATTCATAATAACATAGTACAAAAATATTACAATTTATTATTTAATTTTATTGCCATTTAATTTTATTATTGGTATTGGGGGAGACCTTTGCCCAGCAGTGGGACAGTATAGGTTAATTAAAAAAAAACCATAATATTTATTTTTAGAGGCTTACAACCTGTCACAATGTAAAATATGGGCATTGCCAAGTTGTATTTTGCCTAATATTCTGAGAATTTATACTACGCTCTGACGGTAAAGTGTCGTGATATAAACCTACGCTTTTTTACTGAGGTTGGTCACTTATTTCTTTGAGGCGGCTGCTTCTTAAAGAATCTTAAGTTAAGTATTAGAAAGGTAAATAAATGCAAATTTCTGAACAAGGAACTCAATTAGGAAATACCAATTCAAACCGAAGAGATGGTTAGGAATATCGTCTAGATTCAAGATTAGGTAGTTAAAGAAGTACCTATAGTTTGCTTTAAAACGTTTGGAATTGGGGATAAATATTTCCAAAATATTAAAAACTAGGTCCTCGATTTTTTTTGATTTTTTTTCGGGATAAAAGGTAGCCTATGTCCTTCCCTGGGATACAACCTTTAACTATGCCAAATTTCAGCGTAATCTGTTCTGCGGTTTGGGCGTGAAAGCGTAAAAATCAGACAGACAGACAGACAAAGGGACAGAGTTACCTTCAGATTTATTATAAGTATAAGTATGGATAACTTTATTTCAGGAAAGAAAGTGCAACTTAACTAGGAGTCAATATTACAATTACTGAGACGCTCGTGGTCGTGCTTTCTTAGTCGTTCTTGATAGATCGTGGAAGTTAAGCAACGTTCGAAACGGTCTGTAAGTGGATGGGTGACCGCCAGTGGCATTTTCATCTGAGCGCTTCCGTGCTTTGGAGGGCACGTTAAATTGTTGATCCCGGCTATTTAAGTCGTTAAGCCATGACGGAGGCCTTAAGGCGGCCTAAAAACTCAGTCACCAGAGTTTGCCACAGATTCATACGAATTTACTTACTGAGACAAGAAGTACATGTAAAAAATATTAAAATTAAACATGTATTGTCATCGAAGCTCGATGATGCAGGGTTGTGTCGCTTGACAGGCGTCTAATTAACTTCCTGAAAACGACGACCTTCTGCCGAAACCATTGTGTGAGGTAAACGAGCGATTTTTTTATACTGTAAATTGCGTAAAATTAGCCGAGTAACTAACGCAGCATTCGGATTCATAAAAAAAACTTCTGTTTGGTTTGAGCTGCAAGGCGACACAAAATGAGTTTTCTGTTTCTATTGAACGTAAATTATGCATAAGTAATTTTACGCGACTCACAACTCACTAGGTAAATTAAGCTCATTTAGCCTCACCCTAAATGTGGAGAGAAATGACCGAAGTGCTACCGAGTGAGATATTTTCAGAGTCACCATAGCAACTTTATCCGCGCGGAAAACCGCTCCCTTCTAGCAATTGCATTCCATAAAAATGTTCTCTGTCTAGTCGTAAAGTTTTTTTCCATTGATTGTTCGTGCTGCTTCGAATGCGCTGTGCGAGCATTTATTACCCACATCGTAGCCACAAATGTTCTCGATAGCGTAATCCGATTTTAATTGAACTCGCCTTTGCTTGTTTAGATGAGTTTGAGTGGACACTATGGAAGTCAGTTATCAAACCGTAGTTAAGAAAATGTACCTGAATTGTTTTTGACACTGTAATGTTTAATGCGATACGATAGTAATCGCCTAAAATATTTTCTCGTAGGCCTTTGTTATTTACTAGTACGCTCTAGTTTATAACATTAAAGTCATTATAGGTATGTGTTTATTTGTTAAAGTGGAGAGTAGGTATTACGTGGGTAGTACCTACTAATATTTTTCTAATGAACGAGATTAATCTATTGCATAAGACTCCAGAGCAGTCTTATACAAAAAACTTTCGTTCTTACTAAATATTGTATGGCAAAAATAGGTATTGATACTAAAATAACAAGAAAAACAATACTTTGTGTATTTAATAATTGTACTGGGCGGTGAAAACGCATATAAAACAAAAAATACAGTAGGTACCACGTTTATATAAAATTTAAATGAATTTTCACAATATTTTCGGTTTTAAGAAGCTTTCAACCAAAAAGCCAATAATCATTCACGCTTACATGTTTCACAAAACCAAACCAATTCAATCGTAAAAGTACCTAGTCAATTGAATTGCGGTATTGGCGGATACAATCATCGATTCGTGTAATTTTACTCCAAAAGAACAAACGAGTTTACATGAAATCATTTCGTGCGCATTAAAACTTAATGAGTAATATATAAAGAGTTTACCCCTGGGGTAGTCGGGATATTGGGTAATTGGTACCACAGATAAAATTACAGAGTATTATTTATCTACATTGACGAAAAATCCTTCCTACTGCAACGTATGTTTCAAAGAAAGTTGGACTGTTGGAGAGCTTCGATGTATAGATTTTTGTTTGTATTTCAATTAGACTAAACTTGATCCCACAGAACTATAGATATAGTTCTGTGCTTGATCCTGTTGACCACGTGACTGAAAAGTTTTAGGTTAAGCCGAATTACACCCTTTGCATCTAGTAATAAAGTCACAAATCCTCAATAGGTACATTATCTTATACTTACGATCATTCATCACAAAAAACAACCAGCTAAACAAAATAACGGCCTGAGCTGTTATTTACCGAGACGGATTTGCTGCGCTGATACTAAATCTATAGTATTCTTGATCGAAAGGTAGGACAAGAAGATGATGATGATAATGAAGACAGTTAAAATACCAGACATTTCAAAGAATTTTAAAGAACATTAAATTCCCAAAACTTTTAAATGTCTACCGTGCATTCGCGATCCTTTAGTTTATTCGTTTACGAAATAACTTTAACGTAACTTAACTGTACACTACATCACATAGGTCTGAGTTAACAAAGTCTCCTCATTACATTACCACGTCAAACTTTAGACAGTTATTACAATTGGGTTTCATTTTCGCATTATACAGGGTGTAAAAAGACTACTACCGAAAACAGATGGGTTGCAATCAGACCATGATTCTAAACATCTTCTTCTTCTTCTTATTTAAGGATTTACTCCTTGTCGGTACAACTGATGAATCCCTCTCCATGTATCTCTTTCCAGGGCTGCTTCCTTGACCTCTTTATACGACATGACAGCTACTTTCTCCTTTACTTGGATTCAAAACATATTTAGCGAAAAAAAAAACGCAAAAATAAATTGACTTAGCTACGCCATTTTATATTATTTTCAGTACTACTAGGACAACATAATGAGACCTGATAATTTCATAAAATTAAGAAAAAAACAATTATAACTCAAATCCAGCAATCTACGTAAAACAACGCGCCCAGTACATACGCAAACAGATCTTCAAACGCTGTTTTCTCCAGATGTAATGATTATTTCGGCAAATCCTTTTGAATTTAGTTGTGTGTTGGGATGCTGTACCTACCCCTTTCGGCTTCGGTAGACGTCTTTTTACACCCGGTATATGAAGCATCTTGACATGTGTTATGAATATCTGGCTTTATGCGGATGAAGGAAAATCATTTTACTAAGAGTTTTTCAATTAAGACAGTACCTAGTTTGAACGAATTTCTACAAAACGATGGGTCGATTTTAAAGAGTGTTGGCCGAATGGGGTTGTACCTCGACTTTCATTGCGAAGGTCGTGGGTTCGAATCCCGGTCGTGCATCAATGGAATTTGCGTTTCTTAAAATTTATATGCGCTTTAACACGTGCTCTAGACGGTGAAGGAAAACATCGTGAGGAAACCAGTTTGTTCTTATAGGCGGCGATGGGCTTGCAACCTGTCACGTATGGAATACTAACTTCTGCAATATGTGGACATGTATCAAATATGTATTTGGACATGCCTCTGACTACCCCCTTAGACATTTTCAAAGGATCTGTGGAATACTAAAAAAGATCTGAAAGAATGTCTACCGCGCTTTGAGGATACAGTCGTGACCCTGTGATGCATCGATTTTGCAATTTTCCGATGAGTCATAAAAGTTTCCTGCTTCATGTTTTTAGCGATTGTTTACGTTGTGTATATTTTAAGGGTTCGCAATCAGTTTAGATAATATTAGATGAGCGATGTTTATATGAACGAAAGAATTAAAATTAATATTCTTACTTTAATTTTTAGAAGATTATAAGATTATTTTTAAAGCTATGACGTTGTATGGCTTGGTTGATTTATAGGTTGACTAAAACAGTTGGAATTATATGTTCATGAAAGAAATCATGTCATAAAATCGCCAACAGATACCAGAAACAAAGATTGCTAAATGTAAAACTAATTTTACAAAGGTACTCACATTTTGGATGACTTGTTTCTCGTTTGTCTTTGTAGGTTGATCTGCATGGTGATTGATAGGAGCTACTTGTGTGATTGAACATAATAATTATCACTATTAAAAAAAAAACAAATTCAACACTTTTTAAAATCTCTCTAAAGTAGACTTTGCTCCAAACTAGTACAAATTTCAAGTAAGTAAATAAATAATTATGTTATGTTTACTCAGTAATTTGTCATCAAACTCAAACCCAGCAGGCACTTTCAATTTAATTGCAAGAATCACCTTAAATCATTCTTAATGTTTTCTTTATAATTCACTTTATTATTCCAATCAATGTTTGTTATAACTCTGATTAATACGCAAACGTTCTTTAGCTCTCTGGAATAGCTGCGCAGAACCCACCTTTGACCCCTAAAATCGTGCTATCTCACTTACTCTACCAAACCTGCGCAATCGTCTATTGCACCTAACTTCAGAGAGCTAAAGATCCGGTGTGCTTAGTATAATACACTATTTAAAATGCTCGATTTAGTAATAAAAAATTCAAGCATTGATAATTTGAATTCAGGGTAACTATATTTAGAATCTAGCACAGAAATCACTTGCACTTCATTCCATTCGATCGCGCATCGTATGCGTCAGAACACGACTGAAGACATTACCGGAAGCTCGCGTTATTTTTGTTACATCTCACGCAGAGATCTTTCAAATATTAACAGCTTTTGATTACATATAAGAGTACTAGCTAGTCATTTGCTAGTTCTGTTCAAATTATTTTTGAATTTCAGTAAAAACTTAGGCCTTTTACATCTATATTAGATGATTTATACAGGAGGCAATCCATGCCTACACTTAACAGGACGCTGTAGTGCCTGGGACATTGTTTGAGATAGAATAGGCTTGCCTAGCACCTAAACCATCCTCTCAGCTTAATCAGCCTGGCCCACAGAAAAGACGACGTCAATACGTGTGGAGCTGACTAAGCAGCTGGTTTCCTCACGATGTTTTCCTTCACCGTTAAGAGCTCGTGTTAAAGCGCATATAAATTTATTCAAATTCATAATTTCAGTAGTTCAGTTCATATTGTTTCCGTTCATAAAACTTTCAAATTAGTAGTAATTTTTCATTTTGTAGACCTATTTTCTGAAATTTAAAACTGATTTCACGTTCAAAAGATTGAAATGCAGCACTGCAGCACCTCTAAGTTGCTGCAGCACACGCACATTTTTGTGTCTAGTATTAAGTGTTCCCAATTGTATTTTATGCTTTATGAAACACAAAATAAATGTTTTTCTATTTCTATTATATTTCTATAAATGTAATGTAATCTACAAAAAGACACTAATTCTATTTAATTAAAAGGTTTCATGGAAAAATATACCTAGAAACATTTATACGGCTGTTCGATTAAAAACAACAAACGAAGGTACCTAACAGTGGATAAGTAGCCAAGAGCAATTTATTAACCGTGAAACAAGAGACCCGTGCTACTTCACACTAGGACAGTTACTGGCATAATTTTAAGAACTGTCTTGGGTGCTGGCGTTTTGTTGTCTTGAAAATTTTAGTTATACAAGTTTTATTGAAACCACAAGCAGGTATTTGTTTCGAGTCAACAACAAACTCTTGGCAATAGCGGAAATCTGACTTAACACGTTCAGTGCCAGTGAAAGACATGCTCGGCATGTTTCGCGCTGTGCTTTGGGGCCTCGGAGGGCACTTGAGACTTTAAACATTTTTCTATCTATATAGTTGAATAAGATACGTCAGCATTGTATTTACAAAAACAGCGGTAATTATGTAAAGATCAAAATAGAAATTGTTAAAAAAGTTCTTATCGATATAATAAAAAAATTTACTCGACTTATTTTCTTACCGTAGACCACAGCTAAACGAATCTAATCGAAGTAATAGCTTGCTTCGCTCGCATTATAGACCTTTATTAGGTTTTATTGTATGTATAATCTTTGCTAGCTTTCACTAGTTTGCTTTGTTTGCACAATACATAACCTAAGTCGCGGTGTTGCTCATAAGCTAACGGTATTTTGTGCAAATGCAAGTTTTAACAACTTGATGCCAGTAGCAATGGGCGTCGTATAGTGCCAACATTTGTAATTATCCTTTGCTGAAACTTTTGCACAGATATTTTGCGCATGCGTATAGGAGCACCAAGCTGAGAGTATTATCAGCTTTACGATTTTTAATTTCGAACGAAACTCCTTTTTGATGATTGAAAATTTGGAGGTATTATTCTAACCTCAGTCCAACGGCACAAGTCAGCCCGAAACGGTTCATTGATGAGGACGCAGCTTAAGCCTACATAATACTGTTTAATTGAATTTAATTATTGTTTATTATTGTTCTCAGTCAAAGTATCTGAGACTAAGATCCAATTTATTTGCTTTGTTCTTGTTTATAGGGAGGTGGAAATTTTACTTGAACTTAAGGGGCCTAATCATTAATTGAGGTCAATAAGTCGGATAACAAAGTTGGAAGGGTGATGACCTTGGTCAAAAGATACCAGATATCTGCCCCGTTTCAATTGGTTTTCTATACTCCAATATTTAATTAAAGCAATTAGTTATTAATCTTATTAATACTTGCTGTAACGATAGTTCAAAATGCTATTTTCCTCACCATGTTTTTCTCTTACGATTAGTAGGGCTCGTGTTAAAGCATATCATAGCAATTTATGTTGAGTTGGAATATGAATCTACAACATTGGGCTTGAAACTCTTCATTCGGGCTTTATTGTATCTGCGAAATTGTAAGTAATAAATTATATAAGTAGGTAATAATAGAAAGACCTCAATGCATATTGTTGAACATCTTTTGATTCTGTGTTGTACTAAAAAGTAATTTTATACATTAACAGAAGAGCGAGATCCTCTATACAGGTATTTTCTTACATAAAAGAGGGTCCCAAACCCATGAAATGTATTTTAGTTTAAGTTAAAGAAATAAAATATTTTGTATTTGTATTTTTGTATGATTTAAAATGTTGATCTCATTTTCATTTTAAAATTACACGTTAATATTTTCTGATTGGCTTTCGAATGAAAATTTTTAACTCTTCCTAATTTTTATGTAATCTGATCGCTGCCAAAGGCTGGGTTTCATCGTTTGCTTTGTTGAAAGAGTTCATCGAAACTACGTTTAGCTTCATCATCATCATCATCATCCGCAGCCTTTTTCATCCCACTGCTGGGCATAGGCCTCTCTTAGCTTGTGCCAACCTTCCCTATCCTGCGCCAGTCTGACGTTTAGCTTAACTGAGATCAATTTTTGTCAGAGTGTAAACAGAGTACCTACAGCCAAACGCAATCAGTTTTTAACCGACTTCAAAAAAGTAGGAGGATCTCAATTCGAATTAAAACTGACTGACTGAGTTTTACTTCATAACTGTGCTGAGTGCAAAGCTGTTCTTATTAGTCAAATTAGCAGCTGGTTTATTATCATAAGTTCATTATAGATGTGAAAGAAGTATCTATTCCATGTTCATATAAAATGATAAAGCATGCGCTATAGCCGACAGCTAGTGTTTCCATGACGTAATTGTTTATTTCAATGCGTTTGGCAACATTTTTAACGATTGAACCAATAAATAGTAAGGTAATAAAGAACGTCGAAAAATAAACCAGAGCACATGAAGCATACAAAGATTTTGGCATGCTTTAGAAGTTAAGAGTTAAATATTTTACGAAATTTGTGAGAAGGTATGATAGTGCGTGCAGTGTTTGAAAACAAAAGTTTTCAATCAGTGCGACCTACCTGTCATAACATACGGAGCGAAAACGTGGACACTCACAGTACGGCTAGTCCACCAGTTTAGAGTCGCTCAGCGAGCTATGGAACGAGCTATGCTCGGAGTTTCTCTGAAGAACAGAATCCGCAACGAGACTATCCGACACAGAACCAAAGTTGTCGACATAGCTCAGAGAATCAGCAAGCTGAAGTGGCAGTGGGCTGGCCATATCTGCCGAAGAACCGATAACCGTTGGGGTAAACGAGTTCTTGAGTGGAGACCGCGACTCGGCAAACGTAGTGTAGGACGCCCTCCGGTCAGGTGGAGTGACGATCTGCGAAAGGCTGCCGGCAGAAGCTGGATGCGTCGAGGTGAGGACAGGGCGCAATGGCGCGCACTAGGGGAGGCCTATGTCCAGCAGTGGACTGCCATAGGCTGATGATGATGATCGTGCGTAGGTGCAGCTGATTCTGGAATAGGCATGCAAATACTGTCCCTACGACAAATAATGTCCTTATGAATATCAACCCTGTTTTCTTAAAAAGTTGGTAGAAGACTACTCTTGATTTTGTAATGTAATTAACACGTAATGTCTGCTGAGAAAACTTGTATGAAATAGATAATAATTATTATATTTAAACATCATCATCAGTGATATTTATCATAAATGATTATCATAGATTTTGGTAGCTTCAATCAAATTACAGACAACAACTTGTTGATTGTTAGAAAATTCCAAATGTTCTTATTTGGTTTGTGGCTAAAAGATAAGATGATATCCAAGTGTTTGGATAAAGATTATAAATTCAATAATATTTACTACCATTTTAGTAATTGCTCTGACTAGTTCACCTAAGAAACAACTTTAACATAGGTACCCAAGAATGTAGACAGGCATGCAGACTGAAATCAATATGATCGAACTATCTGCGAGACAAACTTCGTATGTGAAGTTCATTACCTCACTATAACTAGAAGACGGACCCTTCTATATCAAATTTAAACTTTACCGTTAGATCGCTGAATTTGCTTTGAGTAAGTACTCGGCTATTGAATAAGTTTATTGTTGATCGTCCTTGGTAGAATGTAACCTTCCGCCTATTTCTAATACTCCGGAACCTGGCGGGGCTCTCTTTCCTACCCAAAACTCAATCAAATCAGGGTAGCCAGAACCTTATAAATATATTTACGTATTCTAAAATTATATCTATATCATCCTAATATCATAGAGCATTTACCTAGATGTGTGTCTAGCTGTAGCAAAAGGGTGGTGCGTTACAGTGTATCTTCGGTGCATAATTTTTTGATCCATTGAATAAAATTCTTATTAGTGGCCTTATCTTAGGATTGTTGTTTTATTTACATTTCATAATTTCAAGACTATTTGTACTAGTAGGTACAGTTTCCCTGAGTAGTATCAGGCCTTGCAACCATGCGAGTGAAGTCGCCAGCAGCTAGGACGACTATACGCTACTACTATTTTTGAGCACTGATGGTCTAGTGGTAGTGGCCTTCCGAACCTAAGGTCGTGGGTTCAATCCCGGTCGTGCACCAATGAGTTTTTCTGCCTAAAAAATTATGTGCACTATGCCAGTACTCCCAAACGGTGAAGAAAAACATCGTGAGGAAACCGGCATATCGAAGAACCTAAAAAGTTCGAAAACATGTGTCAAGTGCACGAAAAAAGTCTCTAAGAGGTGCACTTAAAATCCTTTCACCACACTGGTTGGAAAGAACTGGTGACACGATAAGAAAAAGAAGCTACTACTATGGGTATAAGCCGACGCAATCCCATAAATTTAGGCCTTTACATCTTTGCTCGATGATGTATACAGCGTTAGGAAGCAACTTTAATATGCCTACACATATCTAGAAACTGTAATGCTCGTATTAAGCTTGTATGAAGCTCGCATGATTAACCATTCGAGCGAAAATAACAAGCTTTAAAAATAACTTATTTCGCACTAGCAATCGCAAGCTTCGAGCCGCTTAATCAAGTTAGTAAAGATAGCTATTATTACTAAAGCTGGATGAGCAAAGCTAGGGGTGCGAACGAGGTCACCACAGTTGGACGACCATAATTTTTCATCTCATTAACTTCGAGGCTCCACGTGTCCTGAATGAGCATGGGGCTCATTAGCCGTACTCGATTTACCCATCGACCTGTTTCTGCATCTATTTGAGGATATTGTTGAGATGAATTTAACTATGTTGACGCTGTATAAATCATCTAGTGTGTACCTTATCTACATTCATACAGTGGCCTTAGTTTTTGTATAAATCATCTAGTGTGTACCTTATCTACATTCATACAGTGGCCTTAGTTTTTGTATAAATCATCTAGTGTGTACCTTATCTACATTCACACAGTGGTACTTAGTTTTTTTAAAGGATGTTGATGCCTTAATTTCTTGAGATTTATTGTTGGCTCATGCAAGTCGGATTCATTACGACATAAAAAGTTGTGACATACAGACGGACAACCACACTTGGTTGTCCGTCTGTTGTCAGTTCCGTTTTTTCTTATTGAATAAGAGAGCGGAGAACTCTAAAACAGACCTGTGTGTTTTTCTCTCTTTTTAAAAACGACGTTTTTTTTTCAGTATGCAGAGAATGTATCGTTTCCGTTTTCAGAATCGGCTTGTCACATTTAGTATGAAGCGATTTGCCGTGTCATTTATTTGCACGCTTGGTCACGATACGGTTCAATCGAACGTGAACCATCCCTAAGGGTTTTGAAGCTGGGTTGTAAAAATAAAACCATATTTTAGAACCTATTTTAGGAAAATTGCTACATCATCGTTGTTTAGTAACTTTTAGTTAGGTACTTAGTTTTTTTTTTAGTTATTTTAGTAACTTATTAGAATTATGAGTAAACATTTTGACCATATTTATAGCTAACTTACGTTTTCTAAACCTCTCAGCTTAATCGATCTTAACTTGTAACGTTTATATACACTCTTTAATTTTCATTATTATCCGATCTATTGATGCTCAACTGGGGTCACAACTGATACATCCGTCTCCTATTTCTGTATAATAAAGATGTGAAAACTATAATTCAAATTTGCATACGACAAAGTCACAGTCACTACCTGTCTACATCATAAAGAGGAAACAGCTACTAAAGTTATTTCCAACTTTTGTTGGCAAGCTCACTGAAAATGACAAATCGCAGAACACAAACCATTTGATGCTTAAAGCTGAGGCTATCGTTTAACTAAACATTTCGGACCAACAATTTTATTAATTTAAAGAAGTTCCAGTGTGGGTCGATGTAGTAGGTAGGTTCTAAATTTCAAGCGTTGAAGTTTATCTTCCACAGCCTGACTTCACCCATCTGGCTTAGAGATTTCTATGCCTCCCTAAGCTTGCCATTCACCACGATCCTACGCTAATTTGATGTCAAAGTTATTATGAATTCATTCGTTAAAACCAGTAGGACTTTAGAACACTCTAGAGCTTACCTTCAAGATCACATCAAAATAGAAAAAAAACACCTACTGCTTGACGCTTAGCGTTATTTTCGGCGATAGCTTAAGAGGGTATCAATCTGATGTCTGTGGTATCAATATAACCGATCTTTCAAGCTTAATTATTATTAGAAACTCTTAATTATCTTAGTTATCTCAAATTTTGTAAAAGTTATTTTAGCCTTAATTATTGGGAACATGAAACTTAACCTTTGAATTTTGATTTCTTCGTTACTCGTTTTCGTCGAACATTACTGGTGAATATTTTCCCGATAGTAGGGATACAGGATGGATTTTTGAGACAAGGCAGGGATGTATGTATCACAAAATAAGCAAAGTAAGCAAAATTAAATGCATAGATTTGACACTCCAATATCTAAATATTCAGTAATAGCAACATATGTTTTTTTTTTTGTACATTTTGGAAAATGCTGACCGCAAGCACGGAGGTCGCAAAGCCAAAGTGCATTACCGATTACGTTCATTTTGTTCAACTGCAGTAGCGTGCCAAATTTCTACGCGAAACGAATTAGTCTCGTAATTTCTGGTTTTACTTTCTACCTGCAGTACTGCAATTAAGACAATTTTGGTGAAGGCCTTTTGTTTCACTACTTCATAGAACAATTAAATAAATGTTATCTTTGACTTGCTACTAGAATGATTTAAACATAATGAAGCACCCATGATTTAGGTACTCATCTTGTTTGTACGTTCTTGAAAGATTGACGAAGTTATGTGATATACTGCGCGGTCTGAAAGTGGATTAGTGACTGATAGTGAAAATAATTAATTGACTGAAAAACTTAGTCCTCTACATCTTTATAGATGATTTATACAGCGTCAGGAGGCAACCTATGCCTACACTTAACGGGACGCTGTAGTTCCTCGGACATTGTTTGAGATGGAATAGGCTTGCCGAGCACCTAAACCATCCTCTCAGCTTAATCAGCCTTGCCATCAGGAATGACGACGTCAATACATGTGGAGTTGACGTTTCTACGGGTTCCTCACGATGTTTTCTTTTAATTGACTCACTTCTGTATATCAAACAGAACTTTTAATCTATCGGTTTGGGCTCTACAATCGTTAAGCCATAATAGAGGCACTATGGCATCTTAAAAACAGTCACCAGTTGACTAACTCCTGAGACTTTTTTTCTGGACTGGACAACTTCTTCAAACTGTTTATTTTTAAATTCTTTCAATTTGGCTCAGATCCATTTGAAAATTGATAATGAATCCCAGCTTGGCTTATAAAGTAACCCCCACGAACGCATTCATAATTCTCCAGAAATACTCCCGTGAAAGTTCAGCTTATGCTGGTGTAATGCTCTGAACTTAGCATCGAACGACATAAGCTGAACCACGATCATTTACTGTAATAATCTTTCGCTTTTGAGAGAACCGCTGATTCAACTCTAGGGAAAACAACTCTGTAACTACATTTATAAACATCTAAATACAAACATGAAAGCATTCTTGCAAAGTCTCTTGAGAATAAAACCTTGCGTCTAGCTTTGCAGTGCAGTGTGTTCATGTTTAGTGGGCATTTTCTATGTTCTCTGATAAAATGACTCTTGTCAAATATTTCATTCTGGTTCAAAAAAACTAGTGGCACGACAGAAGAAGAAGCCTTTGTAGGTAATTATGTTTATTGGTGAAACAACATCAATGTTAAGGCAGACTTACATTGAGTCAGTGCTGACCTTGCACTGCCATCGTGTAAATTGATTTACTGACGTATATTGACAACTGACTTGCTCCTGACGAAATACTGACTGCGTGTAAATAGTATGAGTCAGTTTTCGGCACTGACGTCAGTTACTGACTCAATGTAAATCTGCCTTTATGTTAGGTAAGGCTTAGGTCTATTTAGATCTAAGAGTGCACATCGCGTCGCGTCGTCTCATCTCTGTGTGAACACACCCTAAGTCATTGTAGAATTAACAATCTTCGTTTCAAAGAACAGCTTCAAATTGTTACGTAAACATTACAAGTCAAGACACAGTCTACAAGGCATTTTGTCTGCTGTAGGATCGCATTACAAACTAACGCCAGTCGCGCGGAAAATTAGAAACGTCGATATAGTCTACCAGAACCCTTTGAGATGAAATCATATACTTTGTAAAATATCGGAGCAGTAAGTTACAAGGTTTGTTTACGTACTTTTGATCACAGCCCACCAGTGCTTAATCAAATAAGCTAACGGGCAATCAAAAAACAGAACTAAACAAACAAACAAGATTGCGACTGTACCCCAATGCGCGAACATTCTTGCTGTTAGGGTTTGGGATTCTTCCTCTTCAAATGATACGGAACTCCAACTTACTAACAATTTTGTTTATTGTATAAAAAGTACAGTGGTTGTACGATACGAAAGATCTTTTTTTGTATTCCAGATCCTTTGAAGATTTCAGAGGTAAGCCAGTCAGAGGTATGTCCATATAACAATATCGACGACCTCTGTGGCGCAGTGGGTGAAAGCCCGCTTGGGACGCAGAAGGTTGATTCTATCCTCGTCGCGGAATAAATGTTGTATGATCTGCAAATATTTATCTCGGGTCTGAGTGTTTCTATGTATAATTATGTATATACCTATTTACAAACAAAAAAAAGTATTGAAGTAGTAGGTATATCAGTTATCTGGTTCCCAAAGTACAAGCTTTGCTTAGTTTGGGGCTAGATGATGCTGTGTGAAAATGTGCAGCATTATACAGGGTGTAAAAGACGTCTACCGAAGCTGAAAGGGGTAGGTACAGCATCCCAACACAAAAAATCCAAAAGGATTTTCCGAAAAAATAATTATATCCGGAGAAAACAGCATTTGAAGATTACTGAATGCGTATGTACTGGGCGCGTACTTTTGCGTAGATTTGCGTTTTGCGTAGATTGCTGGATTTTGAGTTTTAATTGTTCTTTTCTTTTATTAATGATATTATTAGGTAGGTATGGTCTTATTTTGGTTTTTTTTTCACTTAATTTGTTTAGAATCATGGTCTGATTGCAACCAAGTTTTCGGTAGTAGTCTTTTTACACCCTGTATAATAAATTATGCTCACTTTTGCAAAAGATTATACTGCATAGTACCTATACGATGACACGTTGCAAGCCCATCGTCACCTATTAGAAGACTAACTGATTGCCCCAATCTAATGGACAGTCGAAAGTTGACATTTTGTAGAAGACAGAGTTTTTCACCGAATGCAACATCTACAAATAATTCATTACAAGTATCTCCCACATCACGCTCATAATTTTTTCACTGCATGAACAAAAAAGTTCTTAAAATATTTCCAAACTAAAGCCACTCTTCAAAGCTACGTAACTTCATACTTTCACACCTCCATTTTACATTTCCGAGCGAATTATTCCCTTCCAAAATTTTACATAAAGTTACTCGCTTCAAGTAGCGAAATTCCATGTTAAATGAGGCACAATAAAATTGGCTGTTCATTACGACGTGTTGTTTCTCACACGCGAGGATATTGGCTATAGACTGTAAGGAAGGGGCCGTAGAAGGGTGGTGGAAGAATTATTCATGTGAAAATGGGTTCTTTGGGAGCGTTGGAGAATTTTCGTATTTTTAAAGAGAGGTAGAGTTTGATGAACGTGTTATGGAGAATAAAATGTTATCTAATGAATATCTTTCGTAGCGGTATGAGGCTTATTTATTTTTATTACAGTGGCTTGTGGGGGGATGTTTGAGATTGAGGTGTTTTAGATCAAAGTAAAGAAATACATTTAGTATATTTTTAAAGTGTTAACCTCACACTTAAGAAACTTTTAGATTATTATTTGAAACTAGCTGACCCGCTGTTTTGCCAATATCGCTATTAAAAATTATAAAACTTTGAAACTCCATTTTAGCCCTTTTCGTGGGTTGTTTTGAAAAACCCTGAAACACGAATCCATTTATTTATAGTTATTAGTATTCAAACAGAGTTTCAAGCAAATCGCGCGACGCATTTAAAAGTTTCATACAAACGTGTTCACCCCTTTTCTACCTTTTGGGGGTTGAATTTCGAAAAATCCCGCTTTAGTGGGTGACCATGTTATAGCCAAATTTCAGCTTTCTAGCTTCAGCGGTTTCGGCTCGGCGACGATGAGTCAGTCAGTCATGTCAAGCTCTTTTATATTTATAGTAAAGAGATAGATAATATAAGCGAAGGAGAGCAAAACCTTATAGCTCTTTTGCATTTACTTATTGCTATCTGGTTAATTCAATCAATAAGATAATATATTACGGTAAGTATTCACTTCTAGTGGCGGAGATTGTAGACCGCCTAAAAGCAGTCATGGCCTAACGACATTACATGCATATTTTTGCGATGAATTATAAAAATATTCAATAATCTCTAATATATTAAACATAAACACCATAAAATTATACTCGTAGTCTATGCCGAATAAAATATAAATAAGTAATTAAGATAACAGATCCGATTTTCATAAATCATTATGAAAGTAAAACATTTGTCAGCATGAAGTTTACTTGTTTCGGTATACAATGCCAGCTATAATAAAAGCTTCAATAAACTCAATAGCTGAAGTTACTGCCTGCGAGTACTTTGTGAACGTTCGCTGTTTCGGCTTCATGTACACTAGAGACATTATACTACGGGCAATTTCGAAAAGCATTGTTGTAAAAAGCAGCTTTATTTTGTTAACCGACGCGATGCTTGCATCGAAAAAGTATTCATGAAAACCTCGACATTTGTGTCTGTGAAAACCTTAATTTATGTTTACCGGTTCGAAATACCGATCAATATTTGTCACATCTGCAATGATACTTTTTTCAACATCCGTTTTTCTTTTTACGTAAAAATATGATTTTGATTATTAAGTGTGTAAATGTCAGTTTATAGCATTACAAGTATTAATTAATTTATTTATATATTTTTATTTAACAATAAAAAAAAAAGGGCTTTGTCGCTGAGCGACTATACCGTCCAATCAGTAACATCTTAGCTTAGTCTTCTTCTTCTTCTCTCTCACTTCACTTCTTGGTTTGTTCTGAGTATTAATGCAGACTCCTGAGCACATCTATAAGTAAATATTTTATCATAATACGGAGTATTTGGGGTTAAGATTTCATGAAAATACACGGTATAATTATTTCAATACTTTTCATCCATTAAGCGGATGAGTAAAAGTCGTTAATTCTAGGAATCGGATCCAAACTAATAGAAGTTCCATTATCGTTATTTTAGCCAGCTTTGATCTATCCCGGCCATCATGTACCAGTCTTAACTTTAACAGATAGCATAATCGTAAAACAAAACCAGAAACACTTCCAATAATAGCTTGCAGCATAACTTCCGTATTGGATGGAATTACCCGGTTTTGCATCAGTGGGGTCGGAAGAGGATGGAATAGCCATAGTTTGATTGGGTACGAAGATAAATATTGGAACAGCTCAAACTATGTGTCATTGATTTGCCACTGAATATCACTGGAGATTGATTGGGGTGGTTATTAAAGGATTTCGAAGGGATACGTTATATGCTAGTGTAGTTGAATGTATTATTTTGCGGTATAAAGGTCTAGAGTTCAGCCGTAGTTCTATTTATACTTTTTGTGTACCTAAGAATCTAAATTGTTTTTGTTTTTTTATTTCTGTCATTCGTTTTTGTTTCATATTACGAAATTACGCTTTAAGGCATATACGAGCATTTCCCACTTGTTACGATTTTGACATATTTTTTTGCGTCATTAAAAAAATATTTCGGAGGTTCTATGTTCGGCTAGTAGGATAACATTTTTATGAATGCTCTACTTTATTAATCTTATCCATGTAATGCCGTTTTATTCCGGCCACCGCACGTACCTATAGAAATTTGGTTTCTGGAAATTTTGCTATCCCCTGAGCAAAAGCATATCTAGTACATCATATACTTAATACACATAATTATTATGCGTGATTCGTAGTTGGTATTAAACCAACTAGACGCACCATTCTAGACTTCCAGCCCTTTGTTTTCTCGATTGGGCTCTTACAAACGCGGACTGCGCTAAACAAACATGCTCATGTAGGAGCAAAGAAGTTCCAGCTAAACTTTTTAGGTTCCACACGGTTTCTTCCTGATATCTATAATAGAAAATTCTCTATTATATCACTCGTCAACTGTGAATCCACTCCTTTCACATTGTGCACATTATGGAAAGAAAAAACTCGGTGCATGACCGTATTTGAACCCTCAGCCTCCCTAATCAGAATCTGGGGCCGCTTCCAATAGACTACTAGTGTTCTAAATGTAAATACATCATGGTATTTTATGGAGTTTTGTCAAGTGTCCGGGATGAGGCACAAACCCGCATGTGCTGTATGCAATGCAACTCGACGTGATATGTGTTTGCAGTCCGCTCGCGACGCTTTCGGGCTAATCTTGTTATCAGAATAGGATTTGTGGTTAAACTAACCGGTAAAGTGTTAACTTTGGCATTATGTTTTAAAACGTTTTTCTCTATCTATATATACTCTATGTTGTAACAAAATAATGATAGAATAAAAAGGTATTTGTTTGGAAGCTACTCTACGAGTATAATCTATTTACCTACTACAGGCAATGTTTTGTGATTGTATTTCGTGAAAGAAACAGCAGAATAATTAATTATCTATTTTTATTCATTTTTATTTACTGACTTGATCTAAAACATTTCCAAAATTAACCAATTCAAAAATTATACTTTTAATAGATCTCAAATACATGGTACGACTTTAGTAGCGGTTACCCTCGGCTATGAAATAAACTATTTTAACTACTACCTCCGAAGGTAGAAAAGTAAATCATAAACCCATCCAAAGTTTGATTCAATCGTAAACAAAACACTGTACATAAAAGGCAGTGAGTGAAAAGAGTAATTTTCTCCTCCATAAAAACAGTTACTCAGTTATTTATGGTGATACCGCAATCTATACAAGGGATTTGGCCCCGAGCAGAGCATTAACGATTATCCTGGATTTTCCTACAAAGAAATATTACTTTGACAAGTAAATTCTGTGTAGGTATTTCTTTTGATGCTGTTTGTGCAATTAGTATTCAAAGAAAGGACATCGAACTTTCTGCTGTGCGCCAATGTATCAGAGAAAATGCTTCGCCCAGTATGCAGAGTGTAGTGTAAAGCATTGCACGCACTCCGTTATTTTATCTTGATAGTCATTTTAGTTAACCTGTTGTGTCCTACTGCTGGGCAAAGGTCTCCCCCAAAATTTTCCACTGGCCTCTTTGGTGATCTCCCACCACTCCCTCGCAAACCCGCCGAGATCGTCCCGCCAAAAGTCAAGTCATTAATACTACAAAATATAAAGTATATAACAGTTAGTATTAACAGTGCGCGCATAGATCTTTAAGAGGAACGCAAAATGTTGGACTTGTTGGTGTGTAGCTGTGCATTTACTATTATGCACACACACAAGTGCTGCAAAAAATTATATATTAAATCCAAATATTTTATTTTTCTTTGTTCATTTGAGTGACATCAAAATACAAACACTACAATGATTTTTAATCCAAACGACTACTGAATAAACTTTCAAGATACATTATCCCCACCAAGAGACTGGCTCCCTAGGAAAAGTTTTGACATTTCGATTCAAACAAACAGCAACATACTATTTTACGAATAAAACACCAAGTAGGTCTGAGTTTTGCTTTGTTCCTTCGAGAAAATCAGTCAAACAAAAATTTCTGACGAGTCAAAACAGGCCTAAATATTCTCTAGCAACTATCAGCGTTTTTATAAAGTAACATCTAAAACGTGACTTTTATCGTCGCTAAATAAAAATCTTGCATTGCAACCGCTAGCGGAAACTCGTACAAACTTCTAGAATAAATTAACCTTTTTTTTTAAATGAAATAGGTCAGCATTTGACCTCTGAGGTCTTAGATGAAGAATGCTTTCCTAGATGGAACCTATTTAATCTTGATTTGAAGACCCCTATATTGTACTTTTCGGGAAATACAGCAGCTGGAAATGATACAACATTATATTTGTGGCTTCTCATTGTTGTAATTGAAAAATAAAAACAAAATGGAACAATTTCACCCACGTTGAACCGGCAAACAAATGCATATTCTAATTGCCAGTTGGGGCAAATGCAAAAATCCCACCATAGTGGCAGACTACTGGTAAACGTTTACAATCTGTATGCAAATCCGCGGCGTGTCTCACGCGCACGATAGTGTTAGGCGTTTTCAAAACTACTGCTTTTTAGGCTACGTGTAAGCTAAACCTGTAGACAAGGCCGATTAAGCTGAGTTGAGTGAACTATTTAGGTGCAAGCCTATTCCTTCTCAAACATCTTACCAGGCACTACAGCGTCCCGTTGGCACTCATAGACATAGGTCACCTAACGCTGTATAAATTATAGTATACATTTAAAGGTCTCAAGCTAAACCGCACTTTTGCAAGCCTTGACAAAACTGACAAGATTTCCATCTTCTGTCATAAAATTATTGAATCATTAAACGCATGAATCCCATACCAATGCATACGGCGGCCGTCGCCTGAACGTAATCGTCACCATACATGGCTATCTATTTTGTGTTTAGGCGTGCGATGACGCGTGCCGCAGCAGCCGTCGCACGAAGCCACGCCAGACGCGTCACAAGCAGCGCTGCCTGTCCGTTAACGTGGCCTGAAGTAAAAAATACCTACTTGCCGTAGAAGGGCCGAAGGCTGTCTAGATTATTTAATAGATTTACCTTTTTATTGGAAGGAATTAGGACTTTTGCTCAGCAATGGGATAGCAGAGGTTGAAAAAACAAAAACATCTTCATCTAACAAATAGTTCTCATAAAACTCGAGCTGCTTTAGCATCAGGGTTTTTCACAGCTTGAAATATTAAGCGTTCGTTTCCTGAATGTTAAAAAGCTGAAAAATATTTTCAAGACGCAAGTACTTTTCGTCTTGAAAATCGTCTCTTAGCTTTCATATCTTTATTGTGATTGCTGCAGTGACTGTCAGCCCTTACAAGTAAATGGTTGCCAACAATTCCAATGTTCTTTTGTTTAAATCGTCTTTTGCGTTAGCATATTTGGGTGCTCAGTTCGCGGAAGCACCTTGTTTTATTCATATTTTTTGTTTAAATAAAATCGAATAGAGGCGTTCGTGATCGTGCTTGCTTAGTTGTTTTTGATAGATCGTCGAAGCAACGTTCAAAACGGTCTGTAAGTGGATGGGTGATCGCTAGTGGCATTTTAATCTGAGCGCTTCAGTGCTTCGGAGGGCACATTAAGTCCCGGCTATTTAAGTCACTAAGCCATGACGGAGGCCTAAAGGCGGCCTAAAAACTCCGTCATCAGAAATCAGAGTTGACAGACTGACTGAGAAATCAGACACTGACTCATACGAAGCACGGAAGCGCTCAGATGAAAATGCCACTGGCGCATGGCGGTCCCCATCCATTCACGAACTGTTTAGAACGTTGCTCTATCAAGAACTACTAAGCAAACACAACTACCAGCGAAATATAACAGAAAAAACAACACAACACGCTTCATTATTATATTTTATTCTGAAAATAAAATATTCTATGGTTTCACCATAGATCCACTCGGTGGTAAGTAAATCAAATCAAATCTTTATTTATTTATGATACACAGGTTAAAAGATGTTAAAAATAGGTTATTATTCCCACTGTGATCTGCCAGTCGTTAAGTAGTTAGGCTGCATTCGCAGTTTCAGTAACCTTAAAAAAAATATTAGTAAGTACAATACAATAATACAACTGAATTATTAAGCGTTTCGGGTGGTTTCGTATTTCCTATCCCATGGAAGTTGAATAGTTGAACAGAAGTTAGCGATTACAAAATTAAACTCATCTAATAGCTTACCGAGTTTTGCTCGATGAATTTTTTTGCTGCCAATTCCCACAAGTCAGCTGTAAATAAAAAAATACGTAAAAATACGAAAGTTTTTCTTGCCAATCGACAACATGTTTGTAAACATTTTAAAGTCAAATCCTCGTTATGCCATATACCTATCTGCGAGAAATTGTTTTATGAAGTTTTCATTACTCACCGGTGTTATGAGTAATCTGCGCTACGTCTTGGTATCTTTCTTGAAGAGGCTTCGTAGCATCAATCATAACTGGAATAGAAGGGAAAGTTATAAAATATATAGTGCTATTTGACCTCGCAGCTCAGTTGGTAGTAACTCTATTTGAGCGGTAGTTTGAGTTCGGTTCAGGTGGCCAGGATTGACCAGTAATTCACACGAACATAGCTTACATAATTATCATAAAAATATTTACAAACCGTGTTTTATACGTCTTCTATAGCTTTTAAGCTGCACTTAACATGCACATTAAGATAATCATCAAAACAATTAATAGGGCAAGTATATTTTTGTAGGTTGAAGAGTTAGATATTACCTATATAGATTTTAACATTAGTTTGACACTCACCAGCAAGGGTCCTCGCTGTATCTCTCAATATTTGGGTTCTGATATCCTTATCTAAAAAATAATAATACATTTTAAAACATACTGTAGCTGTAGATAAACGGTTTATTAGATATAAGAGGTCTAAGAGAGCTATAAGATTAAGAGAAGTAAATTTTGTTTTTTTAAGAATATAATAATTGTAGTGTACTGGCAGCGCCGCTTGGTGGCGCCACTCAGCTACTGGTCGCGCGGAGAGCGGACGTACGGAGCGTGCCGGTGTTTTGTAAAAAAAAAAAAGTAAAAAAGTAAAAATGTATTTATTGTTTTTACAAGTGAGTTGCTTATTCTAGGGTTGGGAACTCTTCAGTTAAGTTAAGTAAACTTGTGTTAGAAGAGTCCCCTCTTTCTTAAGGTCATTAAACACTTGTGTGAGATAATTATCTAGTAAGTTATAGTATAGGTAGGTATTAGAATTTAATGAAGACTAATAAATAACAAATGATAAATACACTAAAAGTAATAATAATACTTGAGCGATGTAGGTACAGTGTATATACCGATGGTATTACGTACCTACTTGTGTTGACTATCTGGATACTACCGAGCATTTTACAATAATATAATAATAATAACGCTGTGCTGGACAGTGGACATTTCACATAGCACTAGCCCCAAACTGGGGAACAATCGCCAATAAATAATTAAATGCGTTGCAAGATAACAGGAGTTGACATACCTCGATTTTCAAATGTGTCCCCTAATGTAGGTAACTTGTCATTTTGAATAGATATATTTAAATTGACTTATTTGTTGACTTGTTTGTATAAATATTAGTATGTATATATCTTTAAAATATTAGTAGGTATCAATAAATGAAGCTAGAGAAACTTACCAATTTTATTCATAAACTCCATTGCCATCAATTGACTAGCTTCTTTATCAGCTTTCATTGTAGCCTCTAAATAAAAGTATCAAAATATATTAATGCAAATAACATGATTTTAAATAAATAATGTTTATGGGTTATCTGAGAAGAGCCTGATCAAAGGTCCTTAACCATGCTCAAATTAATGACATAATTAGACTGGCATTTAGATTTACCTATACATTTATTTATCGAATTAGAGGTATCATTTAAACAAAGCAAAAATTCACTCTTTGACTTCTCATCATCATCCACAGCCTGACTTCACCCGCTGCTGGATATAGGCTAAGCCTTTTTTTTTCTCACTGGGAAAAATGCGTTACGCATCCCCTCCACCGGGGAGCGAGAGGGGTATGTGTGACTCCCTGGGGACTCCCGGTATACCCACTAAACGACCCAGCGTCATTCCGGCGTCGCCTGGAATGGAGGTGGTCTGGGAAACCGGCACAGCCTTTACGTCCAGTCCTCCTCTGGCGATCCCCGCCCTTAAGGCGGCCCTGCGTCGTGGTGAGTAGTGCAAGGCGGACGTAGGTGCCCCCACACCTAGCGTCCGCTACTCACCACCAGAGCTCTCCGCTCCCTTCGTCCACTCCGCACTCTAATCAAAGAGGTGCGCGTGGAAAAGCCTCCAAAAACGGCCGCAGAGGACAGAGAGAGCGGCAACGTAACACCGACACTCCTCTTGCCCGCTGCGCCCCTGAATTTCAACCGATACGATTTAGAATCGCACCGCAATTTTATACCTGTTAAACGCTCATCGGATGCTTTTATGACGCTCGCTCGGACACTAAATGGCATCGGCTTCGTAAAACGTACCAAAAATAACATCGTGTAAATGTTATATCATAGAAGTAGATATGCCCATTGAATACTTACCAACATCTTTCATTTCCGTCTTCATTTCATGAATAGTCTTTGAAAATTCTGTTGAAATATAAAACAACATTAAATAAATATGTCCAACCTTTTCAGTAGTTTATTTATTTTACATTTTATTTACTAGCTGCGCCCACAGTTATGTATGGTCGGTCTACTGCGTATGTATATTTCTACATGGTAACACCTTCACATGAATACATGAATACAAAGTAGCTTATGCAAGAATATCCAGCTAGTATCTAAAGAACTATAGATGAGTTTTGAGTGTTTATTGATAATTTCTAGTACATCTTGCGAAAGCAGGTACCTAAATAATGCTGGATATTTCACACAGCATCATCTAGCCCCAAACTAAGCAAAGCTTGTGGAACCAGATAACCGATATACTACTTATATACTTTTTGTTTGTAAATACATACATATTATACATAGAAAGACCCCAGACCCGAGACAAATATCTGTAGGTCATACAAACATTTGTCCCGCGGCGGGGATCGAACCCGCAACCTTCTGCGTCGCAGGCGGACCTTCGCCCACTGCGCCACAAAGGTCGTATATAATAATTATCAGTTATTTCTTACGAGTATGTTCTACTCACCTATGCCCGCAACGGACCCACGATCTGCGTCACTGCGATCTTGTGCATTCATTGGTGTTCCACTTACGGCAACTACTGTCATAGCGAATAAAATTAAAAACTTCATTGTAATTTGCTATGATTAGTCTCTATATTCGTGCAAACTCTTAACTGTGCGGTTTCTAAACAAGATGTTCAGTTTTATTCCTTCTTATCACTCGTAAGTTCTTATCAAGTCGTTAAATCGAAAATAAACAAAACTGTGTAGTAATTAGAGTAGTCAAATAAATATTAATTAATAACCAAAATAGAAATCAAATAATTCGGCTCGTGCTGTGCGTACGATGCTGACATTGAGCAGCTACCAACGATGCACCACACCATGCCCTGTGACCATACTTGACACGTTTCGGTCAAAACGCTTCATACACAAGAATTTCTCTACGGTCTGTACCTAAAACAGATATCCATACTATCCATATCCATCCATACTATCCATATCCATACTAATCCATACTATCCATACTAATATTATAAATGTGAAAGCCAAACCGCTGAACAGATTAAGCTGAAATTTGGCATAGTTTAAGGTTGTATCCCAGGGAAGGACATAGGCTACCTTTTATCCCGAAAAAATGAAAAAATCCCGAGGGATCGCGGGTCACACCGCGGGAGCGCAGCTAGTTTCATATAAATAAACTAGAAATTAAAGTGTATTGATCTACATCTTTTTTGTTTTGGATTGTATTATTTCATAAGATTATAAGAACAACAACTTTGAACCTAGATAAAATGAACGCAGATATTGCTATCGTAATTTTCGCAGCTACTTCAAACGACATTTTAAGGTTTTTTTTTATTTACCAAAACACAAAAAATACCTATAACTTAAAAACAGAGCTTAAATCACCGACCAAAAGGTTAAGTTTTAGTACCTAGGTAGCGTGAGGAAACTTGCATGTCGTAGAATCTACCAAGTTCGAAAACATGAGTCAAGTGCACGAAAAGAGCATCTTTGACGCGCACTCATAATCCTTTCACCACACTGGTTCGAAAGAACTGGTGACACGACAAGAAGAAGAAGACTCTACAGAAAAACTTAAACCTCTACAGGACTACGCACTCTTCCGTCTGTCTGTCTGTCTTCCTGCCTGATTAAAAAGTCACAAAAGCAGACGCCAAGTACCCTTATTCGAGAACTGATATAGGCATCAAATTTATATTTATACCGTAATCAAAGATCAAAGAGCATGAACTTGTTGGTAAGACAGTGGATTTTTGTTGATTAGACCCAACAATAAAACGTAGTCGGCTAGTACAATAAGATCCATCAATTTCTAAGCCACTCGGGTTAGTTAACACCAAATTGGGTGCAATAACTTCTAATAAGATTCCCAATGACTATCCAATCTAGAAGGTGCTTAGTCATCGTGGGGTTGCCAATCTCAGAAGGAATGAATTTGAGGATTAGAAGCGGCACAACAAACCTTGCATAAGTATCACCAACTTAGTAAATAAATAAATAATGCTGAACTTTTCACACAGCATCATCTTGCCCCAATGTTAGCTGAGCTGTGTTATGGGTACTAAATGACTGATACTTACTTTTACTTACTTTTTGTTTGTAAATACTTACATGAAACACCCAAACCTGAGACAAATATGTAGATCATACAAACATTGGTCCCGCCGCCGGGGATCGAACCCGCAACCTTTAGCTTTGCAGGCGCGCCTTCGCCCACTGCGCCACAGAGGTCGTCGATTAGTCATGATTTGCTGAGACAGGACAGCTGTGTTCAAGTGACGCTGCTTAGTCGATATTTATCGAGTAAAGAAGAAGTAAGAGTAGTTAATACATACCTACAAGTTACAGTAGTCACAACGGATCTTTAGCTCTCTGAAGTTAGGTGCACTAAGCTAATGCGTAGGTTTGCGCATGTAGTACGTTGCGTGTGTAGAGTAAGCGAGATAGAATGACGCAACAAACATAAGCGAGTGAGCGAGGCAGCTATACAACACTGTCTTCTTCTTATATGGGTCATCCAAAATGTGTTCTGCGCAAGAAAGCTAAGATCCATTGTGCCTTGATGCCTTGACTTTCAAATTGAAGGTTGTGGGTTTGAATCTCAGATGTACTTACGCCTGAGATTCAAACCCACAACCTTCAATTTGAAAGTCAAGGCATCAATGGTTTTTTGATTTTTTTAAGGTTTAATAAGGTCAGCTTTTACTAATTTGTCGAAATGCTCTCTGGTAACACAATATAGCCAGTTTATTCAAAAAGATTGTACGTGTGTAGTTTATGTTATCACAAAAGTTCGGGTTTCTAGCACGTTTTCCCAAAACTTATTTAACCTATTAATAATAACTAGAAGTATAAACATATAAATAAGTATGCGTAGCTGTAGAAAAAAAAGATTTTAAAAGTAGACGTAAGAAGTAAGTCGACTTCTTTCTCTAAAAATAAATTTTAATAGATGAGTGTTATTACTGAAAGCTAACACTTAATTGCTACTGAGTGGGATTACAGCGAGTCGTTACGGGGAATGTCTCTACCTAACCTCCTCCCATAGAGTAAACACCTTTACATATTTACTTTACTCTAGACTACGACATACCTTCTCACTCTACTATGTCTAATTAAGAAACGTTTAAAGCTATTATAGTATTCATTACCATATTTCGCAAAAAATGATTTGAATTTGAAATTTTTCAAAATAACTTCACCAGCCGAGTGGGTAATATAAGAAGGAAAAAAAAATAACCCAAATAAATAATTGTAATTTACTTAGCAAAATTGCAGAGGTGTGAGGGACTTTTATTTTACACGTAAAATAACTTATTAAATTACTACTTATTTAGTTTTGTTCTCTACTCTCTTTAAACTGAAAATAATTCAAGACATATACAACTTGTACGAGGCTCACAAATAACTTTACTTTCACAATAAAGTCTTCGAAATTCTAGAACAATCCAGAGACTTCCCGTTCCCACCATCGGGAGCGCTGGGAATTTTTCAAGTAATTTGGATTCTATTCACAACAGCCGTCGAAAGGCGAGATGCGCCAAATGAACCAGACTAGCATTACGTAGCTTTAAGAGGTAAGCTTTCGACTGCGACATTGCTTCTTTGATAAAACAAGGCATAAAGAAACGTTGAAAATATTTATTCAGTGCAATTTAAAACCAAAATAAAAAAGTACTCGTGATGTAGTTTGGTTAATCGTTCTTAAGCTTATGATCTTTTGAGGATAGGAGGGCAGTCAGAGTCGTCAAACATAAGTATTACCTATGTATTTGGCTAGTGCCCATAATTATTTTGCAGAAGTTAGGTATCACCTCTTTCCTTGGGTGCCCGAGAACGGTAGGCGACGACGAGGCCGGCCGAGAAGGCGTTGGCGGGCTATCTCGACGGGTTCGAGAGAGAGTGGTGGGAGATCGCCAAAGATAGGGACTTGTGGAAATTTTTGGGGGAGACCTTTGCGCAGCAGTGTGACACAATAGGCTGATTAAAAAAAAACAAGGTATCACCTATACAGGGTGTAAAAAGACTGCTACCGAAAACTGAGGGATTGCAATCAGACCATGATTCTGAACATATTTATCGAAAAAAAACTCAAAATTTTTTTTGACTTAGCTACGTCATTTTATTTTATTTTCTAGTTTTTTGCTACTAGTACAACATAATAAGACCATACCTACCTAATCATTTCATTTATAAAAGAAAAAAACAATTAAAACTCAAAATCCAGCAATCTACGTATAAAAACGCGCCCAGTACATACGCAAACAGTGATCTTCAAACGCTGTTTTCTCCGGATATAATGATTTTTTCGGAAAACCCTTTTGGATTTGGTTTTGTTTTGGGATGCTTTACCTACCCCTTTCGGCTTCGGTAGACGTCTTTTTACACCCTGTATAGTTGGTTTCTCCATTGTTTATGATGTTTTCTATTTCGTTGTTATGTTTGCAACCCTGTCACGTAAAGAAAGCAAACTTTGTAAGGAATTATGAATTATTTACTTTAAAGCAGTAAAGAATTGCAATGCCATTTCATAAGTTTGAATTGCTAAAACTTCTCAAACAACGCAGTGACCGCGCACCGAATGCACATTTTCCCGTAAACGCCCCATTACGGCAGCAGTAATTTCGGATTTGCACCAAAACTTGTTCACTAAATACATTTTGGCTTTACAATTTAGTTCTAATTGCATACACTACCGTCCATTAAATTTTTTTTTTTTAGTTACATTTAATTTCGAAACTGCAATTTACTTAATAAAAAATGTAATATAACTTAAATCTGTTGGGCTATCTTAGGATTGATACACTGAGTTGTAATTTTCTTAGGAATTTCTATACCTACACTGCTATTTTGTAACTACCAGAAAAAAATATTGAGAAAAGCCATGAAAATCAAGCAGATGCAGAAAATGATAATAACACTACAATAGGTCACGATTTTTTTTTATTTAACCAACATAAAGTTATCGAGGATTGTTGTCAACCAATGACAAAATTTTATGAAAATTACTGTACAAAAAAATACTAGACATCAATTGCGTATGCACTCTCATTCAAACTATGCTCTTGTTCCATCCCCAGTCAGTAATACCGCAGTAGCTATCATAAATTCATGTCTGACTCGTATTGACTCCTTTCTAGGTTTCGTATAATATTTTTTTTTGTTTTAATTTTAACTTCCAGTTTTTTTACGACATCGATACCACTTTTAAAATGTTTTCTGGTAACTAAAAAATAGGATTGTATATCCGTATCTTTACTACCTACGTCTCGACATACTACCAAATTCGATTTTTAAGGAAAAATATACTATAAATTCGTCCCATGAATGTACTTTATACTTCTCTTGAAGATAAATTCAGACAAAACTTATACTACTTAGAGACTTTAATAGGTAGGTATACATATACCTAATTACCTCTCATTATTATTCCATAGAAAGTAAGTACGTTTACAAAATCCTTATTGAATTTCAAAACAAAGAGCGAGTCTCGCATTGTCTGCAAAACTTAAATTGCATTATCAAGTTAAGGTCTAAGTTCCAAGAAATGCCAGAGAATTTTATAAAATAGGTGCTGATAAAATGTCCGAAAGTTGAGTTCATTTAGCGCTGCTTTATTTTGTGAATTCAATTAGTGGATAGACAGGCAAATTATCCCAGTGATTTTAATTTTTTCCAGTTTAAAATATATTTATAACCACCATGAAACAGACGGATGATGACGGATGATCAGCCGCAGCCTCAGTAGGTACTTATAGCCTCGTTGGCACCGATTGGGTCAATACCTACCCAAATTCTCTGTAAAATGCGGAAATGCAAAAAAAAATGGTGTAGCGTGATAATTATACCTACTCAATTTTACGGTTCGATCCCCGCCGCGGGACAAATGTTTATATGACTTACAGATATTTGACTCGGGTCTGGGTGTTTCCATGTATAATATGTATGTATTTACAAACAAAAAGTATATAAGTAGCATATCAGTTATCTGGTTCCCATAGTACAAGCTTTGCTTAGTTTGGGGCTAGATGATGCTGTGTGAAAATGTCCAGCATTATTATTTATTTATTATTAAATACCTAGCTTCATGTAATGTGACCGATTGTTTCACAATATACTACATCAAAAATCATCTTGATGTGATAAAATGGTCTTATTTTCAAAGTCAATTTGTTGTAAGTACTTTCAGGAATCATTCCATTTCCAATACAGCGTTTCCATTCAAACTGAGCTTGGAATAAACCGCTTACCGTGCGCTATAAGCATCGGAGTTCGTAGTAATCAATGGAAAGCCACACATTCCAGACAGACTGGTGATTGATTGTTCCGATGCGTTCTGTATTATGCAAGTTTAAAAGATGGCATTCCTATCAATGTTTCTAACACTATGTATTTTTTGAAGACTAAAGACCTATATTTATTTTTGCTAAGCACAAAATTAAGCCTGTCGTAGAGAATATACAGGGTGTCCCACGGCTATGCCACATGGAGGGAAAGTACCTTAAATATTGTAGATGTAACATTTTACTGAAAGAAGACATTATTTTTATTTAAAAAACACCTTAAACTGCATTCACAGATATTTAAATAATTACATGGTTGAACCGGAAATCGAACCCGTTACACGAGAAAAATAGTCATCCTGTAGCTTTATCATACCGATCGAAAGGCTTCATCATAAGGATTATTTTTTGCTAAATAACATAGTGTCACAAATAAAAGGAAGGCCATGAACTTTAACATTTTTAATACAAAATTTATCAATTTATCAAATGCTCAAAATGATTCCCTTCCTGTTGAATACAAAGTAACGAAATACGAACTCTTTTGATTATTTCGCTCCCTGTCGATTTTTTGATCTTGTTGTGGTGGATATTTCGAATAACATGTCTAAGTCTGCTTGTAGCTCGTGGACACTTTCACACTGGTTATACTTCTCAAGTGGGTACATTTACTAGTAATACGTACTAATGATAATGTCAGTTGTATGTGCTTACGACAGTGTCAGCTAAGTATTTATTTTTCTGAACACAAATGTTAAAATTCATGGCCTTCCTTTTATGTGTGACACTATGTTATTTAGCAAAAAATAATCCTTATGATGAAGCCTTTCGATCGGTATGATAAAGCTACAGGTGACTATTTTTCTCATGTAACGGGTTCGATTTCCGGTTCAACCATGTCATTATTTAAATATCTGTGAATGCCGTTTAAATTGTTTTTTAAATAAAAATAATGTCTTCTTTCAGTAAAATGTTCCATCTACAATATTTAAGGTACTTTCCCTCCATGTGGCATAGCCGTGGGACGCCCTGTAGAGAGATTACAAGTCAAAAAAGTCATTTTGTTCCTGATTTAGATTGTTTATACCTATAGTAAATTCTCTTAAGTTTTTAAGTATTTTGTTTGAAAACTCTGTACGTACTTATGTTTTTGTCTGAAAGTCCGAAATAATTTATATTCAGTTTAGCAAACCGTTGACTGAATCACTGGACAATAGCATGGGGGACAAAAGAATTTCCAATTTGATGCCTGCAAAGGAAAACCAGAGGCGCCAAACCACTAGGTTTAATCGATCTATCCTTGTTCAAATCTGGCTTTGGCAATTCAATACTGCAGTGCGTACTAAGATAATTTTGAACTGACTACAACAACCCCATAGACATTTCAAAGTTTTTCATTGCCTATTTATGATCCTATATCTATTTATATCCTCTACAGTGCCTTTTATTATTACCTATTTTTTTTTCTTTTTGATAAAACAATTACAGGTCTTCAGGGTTATATTATCAGTATCAGTTTGGATGTTTAGTAGTATTGTATACGTGAAAATTAAGCTGCAAGTACAATGCCGCTTAAAAACTAACTTGTTTCGCTCATTTTTCCAAGCAAAGCATCAAAGGCTTTATATTCTTCCACTTCAAAACAAAAATCGAGGTACTATCCCGCTTGATTGGCACAGCTCAAGGTACCTATACCAAAACACCAAAAGCTTAAATTCAAAAATTCAAAACGTGATACACGAAAAATCCAAAACTCGGCAAAAAGCCGACAGCAGAATTGGCCCTGTTTCTATTAGATTTTGGTGACTGCTATTTGCCATCTGTTCGATTGTACTATTTGCCTAGAAAAACAAAAAACTTACCACGTTATAGGATTTTATAAGTTTTAGTGAAAAAATTAGCAATGCTTTGGATATGGGGCTTGAAGCTTACGAATTGACGCTTTCTTTCCAAAGCATAAACTTAAATAATAAAAAAAACTTAACTCGCTGGGAAAAATGCATTACGCATCCCCTCCGCCGGGGGGACGAGAGGGGTATGTGGGACTCCCTGGGGACTCCCGGTATACCCACTAAACGACCCAGCGTCATTCCAACGTCGCCTGGAATGGAGGGGGTCTGGGAAACCGGCACAGCCTTTACGTCCAGTCCCCCTCTGGCGATCCCCGCCCTTAAGGCGGCCCCGCATAGTGGTGAGTAATGCAAGGCGGATGAAGGTGCCCCCACACCTAGCATCCGCTACTCACCACCAGAGCTCTCCGCTCCCTTCGTCCACTGCGCACTCTAATTAAAGAGGTGCGCGTGGAGGAGCCTCCAAAAACGGCCGCAGAGGACAGGGAGAGCGGCAACGTAACACCGACACTCCTCTTTCACTGCGGCCCCGCCGCCGACGCATCTTATGGTGCGCCACCGTTGGGTCGCGGGAGATAGGGCGAGCGGCAACGAAACACCGACACGCCTCTTCACCCGCGACCCTACCCGCCAGACGCCACCAGGGCGTCCCCGCCTGGGATTCCTTTTCGCTTCACCGTGGGCCTCCAAACCACGGTTACTAAGCCGCGTCAAGATTGGAATCCATCGGGGGGGAACCTATGTACGACCTAACTCAACTGTAAAATAAAAAGAACGTGAATTTGGTATTGAAACTTAAATGTGAGAATCGTCAGATTATTTTGTTAATAAACGTTAATCATCCAACACTCATCAATCGGAATTACCTTGAAAAGGAGTGAACATGTGCTATTAATAAAGGGACACGTGGCCATATATTTAATGGAAAAATCCGAATCCGAGGAGGGTACAGCCGACGGGTTGGCAATTAACGTACAGATTAATACTGTATCGCTTATTAAAAATTTAAAAGACCGGCAATCTGTTTCCTCTTTACAGAGCTAAATTGTAAAACTGATTGACTATTTTGCTTGAAGGTTTAACACATTATTATATTTCATGCAGTTTTCAACATACCTACTACGCAAAATCCTGTAAGTTGTTATCGTCTTACAGGTAATTAATTAGAAAATAATACAATAAATAAAATCAGTCTACATTAGTGACTAGCATTTTTTAGATCAAAACAGTAGTTTATTTTATATAAGTTTTGAACTCCCACAAACATCGCATAACGATAAACAAGTAGGTGCCTCGCAGATATGTTCGCAGTTTATGTTCGGTAAGGCGGATTTTATTGCAATGTAACGAAGCAAAAACTGCCAGTGAGTTGGATAATTTCCAAGCATCTACCCTCATTTGGAGTTGCACTTTATTTATTGCTCGCCATCGCTGCTGTGAATTGAATCTAAATTACTGAAAAATTCCTCACGAACTATTTTCCTTGCATAGCGGCAATATCATGTCTGCAGATAGAAATTCTCTACCTCTCTCGTTAGAGCTTAACCAGACTAGACTCCATTTGTTTGATACCATATAAGGCGATTTACATTTTACGAGGGATTATGTTTGTAAATCAGTGGCTGCGTTGTTGGATTGTTTTTGAAAACATAAATTACACCATCAACATGAAATACGCATTTGAATAGGTGCTAGTGAAATACTAAAAATCTAGTTATCAATTCTCGCGCGCTGACATAAATCGACATTGGATGCCCCGGCATTCAGCCCGCAGCCACCAAACGCCAGCCCGAACCAATTTTTCGCCAACTATCTAGTTATCAATAAAATGCACGCGATAGGCGCGAAATATTTCTGTTAAACCAATTTCTCCAGTATGATATTTTTCACGCCATCAAAATTGGCACTTTATTTCCATGCTGCTTTTCAGTCAAAAATATGCCACGGTAACCGATAGCGCTCGCTATTGAACCCTTTTTGACCCATATCAAAGGTTTGGAACAGTTTGACAGTAACATTATTAACACGTGGCATGAGGTACGGGCCAGGTACAACATATACCTGGGTAATGTTCGTTGTAATAACCCTTAAAATCCCTTTTTTTCCTTGTTTCTCCTTGACCCTACTTTTATTATGCCGTGGTGTTCCTACAGAAGGTTGCCGTAACTAATGTGAGTGGGTAGGAATAGTGCGAGGTAGAGGTGTTTGCTCACCTTCTCGTTGATATTCAGTAACTTTAATCACAAACATAAACTTCAGTAATCAGAAGCAGGTAAGCGCTCCGGGTAAAATAAACGAGTTTACTGCTGGTAAATTATTATCTGCAGTGTGAAAATATAAAAACGGTGAGTATTCATTTTCATCCTGATCGAAGCAAAATCCATTTCACGCTAAACACGAACTCCTCTTGGCACAGGCAGAAGCGCCTAATGCAAGCAAATTCCTTTGAGCTTTCCGCACCAATCAAAAAATTTAAGATATTCGCTCAGCGACGTCGAACGAAGAAAATTATTGGTCGCGTCGTGAATCGCGGCTGATGCGACCAGCCATTTGGCTAACGGCCAAGTGCTCACTCCCGATCTTGTAATTTACTCGTGTGGAATGAGATTAACACGACATCTGGACCTGCATTTAGTGAATTTACACATCGAGAAATAAATAGAGCTGGAATAGGATGACAAATAATACGCTGGTATTTAATGTGTAACATTTTAATACAACATACTAAATGAGCAAGAGGATGATAGTACATATTGCACTTTGAAAATTCATAGTCTTGATTAATTTTGTTGCAAAATTGCTACTTACTTTATTTGAGCTAAATTTCAGCCGGCAACTAAAAGTTTTTACCACACGGTGCGGTGCGATGTGCGGTGTACCAACCGCGCTCTAGCGTCTTTTATTTGCATAGAACCTACTTAGTGAGATGTCGGCTTAATCGCGAAATGCTTCGCAAAATGTCACCAGCTTGAGATGGATCCGTTCTTGTCTCGTGTGAGCACCTAATTTCCTTGTAGCGGAAGTTTGAATTCTTGGCAGATTCTCAGCATACAAAATAGGTATGATAATAGTCCCTCCCTCAGTTTTCCTATTCGTCCTGCCATCTATTCATTTCCGCGTTCCTGTTCTCCGACAATTAGTAAGTAGGGTAACAAAAACTTGTCTTGTTTTACCGATTTGTTTAATAAAACCATTTATTTAAAAAAATAACTATGATAATTCTAGTAATTTACAAAATACACTATAAATACACTATAAGGTCGTTGAAAATGATATCTTTTACCCCCTGTTCACACAAAGCTACAGCTTTTTTCGTCCTTTGTTTACACCTACTCACACCGGCCAAGTAACTGATAGCTCAAAAAAATCTGGCTTATTAATTATGTACTCAACTAAAGATTGCTAGTGGCAGAATCAAACAACTCTAATGTGACCGAATACATATTTGAAATGAAGTAAAGAAGAAGAAGGAATCAAAAGAAGAAGAAGAAGAAAGCAAG
Organism: Epirrhoe tristata; assembly: GCA_951394285.1. NCBI lineage: Eukaryota > Metazoa > Arthropoda > Insecta > Lepidoptera > Geometridae > Epirrhoe > Epirrhoe tristata. The sequence continues at coordinate 4,494,282 of OX596147.1, forward strand.
AAGTGAAGTGAAACCAAGAAGACTAAGCTAAGATGTTACTGATTGGCCGGTATAGTCTTTATTAGCCCTTTTCTTTTATTCATGCAAATAAAAAAATCTTAATAAAAAGTCTTAATTTAAAGAAAAAGTTTTATCTCAATTTCTTCTCATAAACTAAAGGATTCTCCATTAAAGGTACGCATACTGCGTAAAAGTTGCTCCATTAAATACTTCACTAATCCACTGAATAGTTGAGAGAACTCATCATTAAGGATAAACTAAGTTCCTCGAAGACTGAACTTATCGAATGTTCACATGCTTCCAAGGAGGTAAGGAGATAGCTATCGTAAGGTTACGCAAACTTCGGAAACTTTATTTATGCCTGCCTACTTTCGGGATAGGTAAATTTCGTATTCACACACCCGAAAATTCAACCTTATAGTCGATGGTATAAGTAGGTATCAGAATTTCGTATTTTCATCATCTGCTCATTTCAGTGTTACCTATCAATTATATTTTATAAAATGGTTATAACCATTGAGTGTTATTTTCAGCTACATTCTAAATTGCTTGGTTAAATGAATCGATTCGTTCACAATCGGAAACAGACATAAACATGCATCAGATAACAATCAAAAGGAACACACAAAAAGGAATTCCTACACAAAGTGGCTGAAAATGTTTGAAACGCTTATCATTTCCGAGCCATTGAGCTCGTTCCGTTGGCTCTCACCATAATAAGAAATCATTCGTCGATAGAAAATGATTCGATTGTCAAGTTTGTGATATATCGTTGTGGACGCAATACGGCTTATTTCGATTCATGCATTATACATTGTATAGTATATGTATGAGTGTACGAGTATAACGACTTCCTTAAACCGTGCTTCCTCAATTTGTTATTTTCTTTACCCGTTTCTTCCTATTAATAATTATGTTTCCTTTGTCTTTTTTCAATTCAAATTAAATTAACGTTAGTTACTTACAAAAGAATAACAAACGAAAAACTTTAATTTTTGGAACGAAGTTCTTTTTTGGACGGTATCGGGGGCGCTAGACGAAAAAAAGTATTAGATTTTTGCATCACGACACATATATATGTCAAAACGTCACAGTGCGAAGTGCGCAGTCGCAAAACAGTCCATAGATTGTTACATTGTTAGTACATAAGAGCGTTTTTAGGATTTTAATAAATAATTTATTTGACAAATGCCAAATGTCTAAGTTGAAACTTCGTTCCAACCGAGTGTTCAACGACACTCACGTACTTTTTTCTGAAAAAAAAAGATTAGGATAACAGAGATGGAAAAATAAAATTCAACATAGCATGGAGTGCAGTAACACCGAGAATGCAACTGAATGTCCACTAAGAATTCGGTCTGCACCCTAAACAAACGTGCATAGCTGGCGAGTCTCGAACCCGAACTGTTGAACAAAAATGACAAGAATTTTCTAGCTAAAGTATTTGCAAGTATTAAAAACTGCAATTTTTACTACAATGATGTTTGATGATAAACGAAATAGGTGAAATAGACGAGGGGTGTACTTACTGCCTGTGTGAATAGAATAGAATAGAATAAAGTTTTATTTTCTCCACATCATATACAACAGTTACAATAGGTCTAGTAGGACATGCTAGAGTTTGAATCTAAACGAGCTAATCAACACGACTCAAAGAAAAGATATCTTCAAATCGACCGTATTCTAAAATCATGTATAAAGGCAAACATTTAGATAACATGGAATTTTTTTCAAGAAGCTACGTAGGTCATTCATTAGACCACGACATTATTATAAATAAATAAATAATGCTGGACTTTTCACACAGCATCATCTAGCCCCCAAAGTAAGCAGAGCTTGTGTTATGGGTACTGGATGACTGATATATTTCTTATATACTTTTTGTTTGTAAATACATACATATTATACACAGAAACACCCAGACCCAAGACAAATATTTGTAGATCATACAAACATTGGTCCCACGGCCTTCTGCGTCGCAGTCGGGCCTTAGCCCACTGCGCCACAGAGATCGTCAAACGTAAAACACAAGACCAAAACCCACTAGCGATCTATTCACGAGTATTTAGTACTTAGCAAGTGAGTCGACTAATTAGAGATCATTCTGAAAGAGATAAAAAGTAAATGAAGCCTTTTATGGCCACTTCGGGTAATAAATGGAGACAAATTAACGATATAAATACAGAAGCGATACGACGTAATCTTTCACGTAAAGTATACTTGATAAAGCAAAATAAAGCAACCATAGTAATGTTTTATTACGGAAGTTATTATACAACTGAATATAATAATTACTGTGTCCATTTTCGCGAGCAAATTTAGCTCCAGGTAGACATTCAATTAGACTAGGTGTATGTCGTAATAATTTATCTAATGAAGCTAGCTGGCGTTGACTGCAATCTGGCCAGTTGAATTTATTCACACCAAAAAATCGAGCGGACCCGAGAGCCGCGAGAAAAAAGTATTTAATTGCTCCCAAGGAACGGAGAGAATGGTGAAAATTCGGGTAGCGAATTTATAGGAGCTATTTGGATGCAAATGATGAGCTCCGAGCGCCCCCGCCAGTCACGGCGGCATAACCCCAAAAGAATAAGTGAGAAACGTCTTACGAGAAAAAAGGCTCGGGGCTCGTGATGCTCTTCTCTATTTATTCGCGACGAATCTCAGCTGAGCCGAGTAATAGAATAATGTGGGCTGCTTTTGATTTATCTCAGTGTGTAGTGGACTTATGCATTATTCATTGTGTCCTCTCGTTCCAAGGTCAAACTTGGACTGCTGCAGATGCCGCTTTTTGTGTTTATTTCATACGGATGTAAAGGCTTTTTGCAGTTCTTTTATGCAAATCTAGAAATAGCTAGCGGCATGTTCAACGATGCTAGTACGAGTATTTGCATATCGCACAGGCATTCTCCCAACTTTTACATCTAAACGTTTGTTTTTCTTTGCAAACTTTACTTTTATCTTTTCTGAATACAACGGTTTAACAAGCGGGGTTTTTGCGTTTAGTTGCCCTAGTTGTTGAATTTGAATATTGAAAAAAGTGTGTATCTAAATATAGACCATGTAGCTACTGCTTAAGAGTAAAAATTGAACATGGGTACAAATATCACCAAAAAATTGCGAAAATAGTTGCAAAAGCGTTCGTGGAAAAAGTTGTTGAGGCGTACTCTTGTGTCCTGACTGCGACAGCTATAGTATAAATTCTTAGTTTCAGAAATGCACTCTAGCACTGCCTTTTGTTTGGCAAAGTTGCGGTAAACAAGTTCGACATTCAATCCTTTGTGGAATACTTTAAAAGTTCGAAGGAGGCCGAGACTTAACGCAAGTGACGGGCGGACCCTCGCTTCCGACGCCGATGCCACGACGCAAGCCAACAAAGCGAAGATGAACATTTTATTTTTATAAAATATAAAACACAGAACATGTATTGAGATAACTTTGTGGGCTAATCTTGCTACGGACGTTGGATAAGGAAAGAAAAACTATAACAAATCCAACAATAAAACGGTAGGGCTCTTTGTACGATATAATAACGTGTTGTACACATAACATTTTATCACCCGTTCTTACCAAGTCTAGATGGGCGCAGGTGTTTCGAAGGCAATGTTTATTAACAACTGATTTAGTCGCGTAATTTTTTTACCAAGCAACCTAAAATATTTATAAAAATTTGCTATAAAATATTTTGTACCAAAAGCGTCTCACTATTATCTCATCCGAGTAAGTGATGATGCTGTTAAAGATAGAGCACGCGAGCTTAGAGTGAACTTACTCACAAGGGGTTTCTGAGAATTTTTAAAGAGAAACTTCCAATACCCATTTCATTATAAAAAGCTGAAAAGAGTTGTAGTTTAGTGCGATATTTCAGACACGTAATTTAGCAGATAAATCGCTCCTATTCTAACGCTCTGTTCTATGAATACCTACTTCCGCGCAATATATTGGTTTTAACAGCACTTATTTACCTTCGGTTCAAAGGCTTTAGGTTGTTTAGTACAATAGATTAATTGCCAACCAAAATAATTAGGGTTGGTGGTCGGAAACCGCCTTGTGAAATAACGTTTTGACATTTACGAGCACCACAACACACCACGATGTATTTGTGTTTGGCGAACGCATTAAAATGTAAATCTAGCCGGTCGTAAATTAAAATACTCTGATATGATCTTATATTCATAGGCCGAGCCAGTCGAAATGGATAGAATACTCGCAAGAAATTTGATTAATGTGCAGAATCACATGCTTCTAGGTCGTCTATGCGAAGGGTTATGTTTTATGTGTATGAGTGAAAATAATTATAAGCAATGAGCATGTTTGATACTTATAATTTGTGTAACATACACAAGGGGAGTGTCGTAGGTAAAATAAGTGTAACATTTGGAAAAATTCCTTATACCTAGGTACTAGTTTTGAATTGATTAAACATATTTTGTTTGGTACTAAATCAATTCGAATTCACCAAAACCGGTAAATGTAAACTTAACAAAGATGTTGGTCTTGTCCAAACTATTCTATTCGAAAACGTAAAAGCATGACACGTTAAAAGGCTGAGTGAGCTTCCTTCCGGCACTTCGGTCAGGAGATGGGCTATTCATCGCGTATCGACGTGTTAGCTTGCTTTACAGACCGTGCCGGCTGCATTCTATAGACAAGCTTACTTAAGTTTCGTCGAGAAAATTGATATGAGAAAGACAACAAAAGAGTTCGGTATTTCTTTGTTGATGCTGCTATTTTGCCAAGAATTTCGGAAAAGCTTTTTTCTAAGCTCTTTCTTAAACTACGCACGTCGTTAGTTATCATGTTTACTATATATCAAAAGACGCTAGGATTCTGCCCGATTTATATTGTATGCAGGTGCCTAAGCATGTCTATATAGATTTTAGTTTTGTCGTGTCTTTTTGTAATTTTATAAATATATAAATAAGCTAAGGGACTGGGCCGGACATGTCTGCCGCATGTCAGATGATCTTTGGGCCAAATTCGAAGCCAACATCTGAATGAGCCCCTAATGGCAGAAGACGACGTCGCGGCAGACCTAGATTGAGGTGGAGAGACGAGTTGGACTCGTTTATGGAAAGTTGGACCTCCATAGCACAAGACCGAGAAAGATGGAAGGGGGATAGGGAGGTTTGCCCTGCAGTGGGACGATACGGGCTAGAAATAATAAATAAGCTAAAACAAATAATGTTCAAAGTAGGCAATTTTATACGCTCACTGTTTATCCTCTCAATAATTTTGACAGCTTAATCTGATAGGAAGTCGATCTAACAAAAATGACGATCTAAACGTTAACTTATCCGAAATCTCGTCAAATTCGATTTAAAACGAAATATTATTTTCAAACGTAGACGTGGCCTCTCACAGATTTGAAAAAATTAAATGGATTCATTTATCAATATGGCATGATTTATGATCTGAAACTCTTTCAGTAAATACAAATGAGAGGGTAGTAAGGACGTTGGGTCACTGCCAAAGTGAAGCCTGATTAATGATTTTTGAGGCGCTTGGAAATGTTTCGTGAAAAATAAATTTCTAAAAGTTGCCAGGACTAGGGAACTCTCTGTAACATACCTTATTCTTGTTGCTGTTTGGATTTTAATGACCTTCAATAATAGGTGTATCCTCATTTTATTCATTTGTCTTGTTTTAATCCATCCAGGATATTAAATACTCAGTTCTAATTAGATCGTCGAAGTTAAGTGACCTTCTGCGCGGTTACAGAGTGGGGACTGCTTGTGTTATTAGCGACTGAGCGCTTTTGTGTTACAGTAGGTCTTATAATCTACTGCTGTAAATATAGTAAAGTAGATTAATTAAACGAACTTACTAGCAAACATTTGTTTGATTTATTTTCTCTTTATAGTCTTATAGTCCACCAAAGTGTTTCAAAACGTACAAAAATAAAGATTAAAAAGCAAATTCCTATTTTTACTTTGCCTGAACAACTGAGGTTTTCAATTAGGTCTACAAATATACAAAATTCCCAGCAAAGAACGCGGCTAAAATGTAATTGCATAAACTATGTAGAAACATTCATGAAAAGGGAAACCTTTCATGCTCTCCTCCTACACATAAGTACGTCCATTGGAAAGTAGGACCATAGGGAGCGTACTGTACCTACCACAGTGTGAAAGGAAATACAGTACTCGTAGTAATAACTTACTACACACAATATTTGTGAGCTGACCTAGTCAGCGTCACCAACTGGTAACCAGGTCAAACCGCCTTATTAGGTTTTAAATGGTTACTTAGAGTCATAAGTGATGCGTAACCTCATACGTACTCTTATAACAATTGTTCTTGTACCTTTGGTCTTAAGCGTTTGATTATAAATAATAATAAATAAATAATGCTGGACTTTTCACACAGCATCATCTAGCCCCAAAGTAAGCAGAGCTTGTGTTATGAACTAAATGACTGCTAAACTACTTAAATACTTTTTGTTTGTAAATACATACATATTATACATAGTAAAACCCAGACTCGAGACAAATATTTATAGATCAAGCAAACATTGATCCCACCGTGGGGATCGAACTCGCAACCTTTAGCATCGCAAGCAGGCCTTCGTCCACTACGCCACAGAGGTCGATCAATTAGTTTTGAGCAGCTTATCTTGAACTACAATCGATAACATTGTTAGAGAATGATACCTCGTTCCTGAAGAAGTTGATAACAAGCAGTTCGCTTGTTTCTTGTTAATCTTTGTTAATTTATGATATTGGCGATGTTGGATGATCAACATTCAACAGATAGTAACAAGAAATGTGGCCACAAAAAGCTTCTTGCTACACAAAAAGTAACTGCAGTGTGGATACGCCTTAACACGAGCTCTATTTATTTAGAGGCTAGATTATGCTATGTGAAATCAATATTTTATCAAGAATTGATGTACCTACTGTGTTGTGAGAACTGTGGCAGCACTCTTCCAGCGGGCTGTTTCACGAAAACTTGAACAAGTTGCTGGCGAACGTTCAGTTTGTTAACTCTAATTCTATCGGAGAGGTCATTCCCAGTTTTTGTAGCTTCGAGTACAAGTTAGCAACACTCGTTCAATTGGGAGTGCTAATCCTTTGTTTTTAGAGCAGGTTGTTGAAGGTTTTATTAAGTTTTCCGCCTACAACTTCTCTAGCATAAAACCCTAATCAAATATTTTATTCAGTATTAACATGAATTCTGGATTTTATTTTTCAATTTTTTTTTAGATATTTGTCATCGTTTTATCGTATAATTGAACATCCAAATAAATAAAATCACATACAATTTACAAAGCCTTGTAAAGTAGTAGTCTCTATGAAACTTGTATAAGCGCGACGGATTAGAACCGATGAAGAACTCATCCATGAGCTACGGACTTTATAACAGATACCAACAATTTATATAAACTCCTTTCTACTTGAAACGATTTGTGCCCTCTTAGTCCTAAGGTCGGGCGCTGAAAATTGCGACACAGTTTTTACTAGGTACCTACTGCAATTTCTCAGCGTTCATTAGTAATAAGTACAAAATTGTCAAACTATTTCACAAATAAATAAATTACAATTAAATTAACATGCCATGCAAAGTAGGTATTTACAGAAACATTGAGCTGGTTCGAAATTACTAAGTGACACGACAAGAAGAAGCTGATATCCATTGCTAGATACAAGTGTACGTGTGTAAGCAACATATGTACACACAACGTATACAAGTGCAATGTAAAGTAAGAAAAACATAATATTATAATCATTGTAAAATCCTGTTTTTAGTGAAATAAGATAAATTATGATAGTTTAAAATGTTTTTTGCATACTTAGTATGAATTTACAAAAGGACTATGTTAACAGTTTAGTATCATACGCCAGCGACTGTGATATTAAGCTCAGGTGAATCACGGGACCCGCACAGTCCTTTTTGATATGCATCAAATATTGCAGGCTGCAGCACATTCGTTAGTAAATAGTAAATGTACGTTTGTAGTGAACTCTAACCTGAGCAGCTTTCATTCGCAGGTTAATTTCCCTAAAAGCGTTGCTACCACAAACAATCGAATGAGCACGGTAAACCAATATTTGAATTGATACATAATTGCATTTACTATATGAACCACTTTTGTCGTATTTGGTACGCTTGATGAAAATATTGGTTACAAATTAAAAAACCTTCATATTAAAACGGATACTTACAAAATAAAAAATTATAAAAAAAATTAAACAAGATCACTATACAAATCGTCTGAAATCTTCAGGCATTTAAAATGTTTTTGTTAATATCACACCCTAAGAAAGCTCTCAAATGTGTATGTTAAACATGTTTACTTCATTTCTTTATTTATTTACCCCGAAACTAAATCTGAGTTTTGAGTCATCACAAGCACTTATAAAACAACCTAGAGTTTGCAATGAAAAGGCAATTACTGCTACGGTTTTATTATTAACTGAAATATAGATAAGATAAAATTATTTATTTACAGAAACTAAGCTACTACATATTTACATATATTTACAAAATACAACAGGATTAGTCAAGCTATCTAAGGATCGTAAGAAACGATCTATAGATAGCTCAACTGATCGCTTCGACTGACAGTGATGTCAGTCGGAAGCGTGCCCAAAACACTGGCGGCATTACCACCCTAGATGGCAATGCTGATCCTTTGAGCCAAAAATGTGCCAGCTCTCGCATCACGCGTCTAATGATCAGATACATAATAAATGGCACACCAAAACAACCAAACATAATAAGCACCAAATAAAAAATATTACAAGGCCTATCACCATATCGCATATCGAACTAAACGTGTCTCAAATTACAAGCGAGAACAACAAAGTTATAGAACACAGATGATTTATACTCGCTGGGGTTACCCGCAGGGCGTTCGTATAATATAAGGGTATACATATAGGTGAACCTATACGTGCCTGATACTGGGTATTATCGATATTGGGTGCCGTCACAGCCTAAAGTCATGGCAGACCCATTTTCAAAGTCTATATGAGCGTCGGTAGATCATAACAGTGATTTAAGGTTCTGACGGTCTTCATCTCCAACCCATGCAAAATGAGCCGTTTGATACCCTGTCCTGTTTGGTATAATAATTAAATATAATCAATACCTAAAGAACTACTGAGGTTTTTTAGATGCGACTGAAGTTGACTGGGATCACAATTTAGACTCTGCATCGTTTTTTTGTGAGAATATAACAATACATGAGCCATATACACTTACATTTTATGACAAGGTGTTACAATATTCCGTCTCAAGCAATGTCCCAGGCTCTACAGTGTCCTATTGATTTTAGACTTAATGGGACGCTGTACTCCTGGGACATAGAAGCATAGGTTGCCTGGTTGCCTCCTGACGCTGTATAAATCACCTAGATGTAGATGTGAAGGCCTTTGTTCAAAATAAATGTAAATCCATAAAATTTAATACTTTCCTTTACATTTGCCATGAACCTAAATACCCAATTCTGGAATGATAATATCAAAGAGCAAGCCATTTCAAAGCGGCTTTTGTTTGTTGCCAGCTGTGTTTTATGGCTAAGCCTGGTTCTGTGACATGGACGTTGCGCGTACTCGTACGTGAACTGCGCGACGCGTGTTTAAGCAAATCGCTATCCACGTTATACATATACATAGGTCTGTCCAAAAATGTAATTGAGCGTATGGATTTTTTGAATTCAATGATAAAAAGTAAGTAAAATTAAATGATGTTTTCCAAGATTGCGTGTAATTCAACTTAAAAAATTCAAAGCATTCGTTCATTAACGATGTCAGTAACATAACAATTGATCTATGGCCAGTAAAAAATATTTCTTGTAATCATTTAAAATATTTGATAAAAGACAATTTTGTATAATATTGTTAATTGAACAAATAAAAGTAGGAATATCAGATGTAAAGACGAGAGAGATGTTATTATGTGCACTATAGCTATGTTGTAAACCTCGCTAAAGTACATTGAGTTTCCTAGCTATTCTGCATAATCTGTGTGTGTCAACTTTAGTCAATGTAGGTAGATTGCTCCTGGGAAATAGTTTAAGTTGCTTGGTTTAATTTAGAGGTATTGATAATTCAGAATCTAGTACTCTACCACGATTGGCTATTCGGCAAAATGTAGGTCGTATTTTCTTGCAATCAATCTTGCAATACTGCACTTAGCTGTGATATTTTCACAGTCACTCATTACTTACCTGAGTGTCAGCACATTTAACATAAATTATTCCGAGTTTAAACAATCTCAAAGAGCCAGAGGTGCTGTTAACACTTCCAGTCTATGTAAAACCCAATTCGAAGTAATAAATGTAACGGAACACCCTGCTTACCATGACAACCCTATCTCTATGATAGAATAGAGTGAAACGTTTGAGTTTAGACAAAAGCATGACTATTGTGATAAAACTCAAAATCGTCTAAATTAAAGAATTATGGTGCTTTTACACGATGCGATTTTTCGTACAATTTGCTAAGCTCCGACCATTAAACGTGCCGATGAGCGTCGCACTAACTATGACATATCTCATACGATGAGCGTTTACACGTGAAAAAATACCGTGCGATACGATATTGTATGGGTTGAAATCGCATCGTATAAATGTACCTTAAGCACTTGTCGTGGCAGGCTGAATCTCCAAATTCAAAATTTTGCCAACAATTATTTATACAAAAGTGATTTTATGTCTTCCATCACAGCTATGTTTATACACAGATCTATAGAGTCGTCGGTAACTTCCGGCATATAAGTCAGTTGTAGGTAACTAAATATTCAAACATTTGGTGGAATATGGGTAACAAAAATACCGTAACTCTGGGAAAGGAAAACGCAATATTTATGATTACCCACTGATATCCAAAGCAGCTGTTAAAAATATGATGATATTTTTGTTTCCATGAGGTAATGTCCGAACCTAGCCTTCCAATTTCAAAAATTCATTCAGCAATATTTCGAATTATTTTTTTTTAGAAAAAACATAGGCTAATTTAGTGTTCTTTTGGAAATGTACAGTCTGTGTGAGGCATATGTAAGATACCACGAAAGCGAAACCGAGTAAGTCATAAGTTTATTGTGTTAGATTAGAAATCGGATTTATCGATTGAACGAACAGCTAGTGCCTCAGTCCTGCAATATTTGCTGTTTTATTGTCAGCATTCATCAGAAGGATGCAGGAGGTGCAGCGTGGAATTACGATCGCTGTCAGCAGATCCGTCACGTACGCAATACTTCAACGTCGACAAGTTTTCGTAGCAGTTCAGCTGTGAAAAATCTCGAATATTTAGCGTATAAACCTGCATCCGAACTGATTGCCTTCTGAATATTAGATTTAGTTTGGATTCTCGAGTCTTGTTTCAAGAAGTGTGAGTAAAACGATAGATTATTTTGTCTCTAGAACATTGTATTATAATGTACACTTTTACTTTATGGATTTACTTAATGAAGTTTTTTTTTTTTACCCCCAAACTTACCCAACAAAATTATAATATGAGATAAAAAAAGTCGGGTTTAATGCGCTCACGTCTAGCTAGGTGCCAATTATAAAATAGAGTAATTTGTAGTTGTTAGCATCAGTAGAGGGCAATTTTTTTTATATTAAATTGTTATATTACATGTGGTTTGTCTAGTTCTAAATTTTAGCAATTATAAAAATAACATTATTATTTTGACGAGAAAACTACCATTTAACCATCACCCGTATCTTTTTAGTATCGCCCAAATTAAAATAACAAAATCCCGATCAAAGCTGGCAACTTTATTCCATTTCAAAGGCAAACTACGGATATCGAATACTTTGAAACTTTCAACTGTTTTTAATTAATCGCTCTTGCAAAGGCCAGGACCTCAAAGTAAAGGGCTTGGTGTCGCGCTGAAAGCTGTCGAATTTTCGATGTACACGCCAGAGCTTGAAACGGGAAAATGCAATGTTTGTGAATCGGACATCCGTTATTTTGCACATTGACGCACGTCCTTTGTCCAGAGTATTAAATTTCCGTAATGCAATTTTCGTTGCTGTAGCGTAATGGCACCGTTTCTCAACCTAAAAAATCGGTGGAAAATCCGTGCTGTGAATATTTCGTCTTTTTTTTAGGTTGAGTGTGAGTCGAGCGTGAGACGTGCGAGTTTTGGGCGTTATCTTTTTGTAATGAAGCTAGTAACGCATAATATAAACTTGCGTAGAATTAACGTAAACTACCTAGACTTGTTCGGGGAAAGCGTGAAAGCCTTTTTAAAAAACAATAAAATTTTGAATTATTTAATATTGAGGCTTAAGATGTGTACAGTTTAATGATTTACAACAGAATGAATTAATGTCTAGAACAAAGTTGTGAGGTCTACCAGCGCTAACTCAGCAAAATTACATGATATCTGGACAACAGGACATAAGCCAGACTTGCGTGGGCGCTTCATATGAATCGAGCCTTAAAGTGCACGATCAGCTACAAATACAGTATGAGTGGTTGATGTAGGCAATATAACTCCTCCCTCCATAAGATCGAGATTATCCGAGGGATGAGGATTATCTCGAGTTTTGGCTTTACATAAATTTCTGAGTTTATACTTAAATACTAACAATAAAAGACAGATTACTACAATTACGCAAAGCACAATGCTTCCTATACTAACACTTTTATATTCTAGAGCACTACGATTATTTTCACTATCGCTAATAATTTCACTTTCACTTTTCTGCAATAAGTGATTCAGGAACTGGATATCAGCAAGATCGATTCCGTTGAGGTTGACAGGTCTTCTTAACATGTCTGAAGGTGTTATCTGTATTTGAGGCAGGTTGATTACTGGAAACTTCTTGTAAAGTATTTCCTTTCCTAGATTCTGATGTTTCTTTAATTTCAAATCCTTTATCTTAATTTGGCAATCATCGTCCATAGTTAACAGGTAAGTTCCACAAACCGTTTCTTGTGTTATCTCGTCTTCACAATATTTTGTGAGTAGCGTTTCGGTTTTAACGTAAACGATCCAACGATTAAGCTGTATAAGGTTGGCTTTTACATCATTGATGGTAACAGGAACCGGATGACAACTCGAGATATTTGTGGAAAATTTCATTAACTCAGTGATACAATCGTCTTCGACTAGCAGTGAGATATCGTTTTCGTAGCACAGGAATCGAGTTTCGTCGATCTCGCGGCATGACTGGGAGAGCGGCCTAGCTTTCAACCCTTTCACAAGGACGTAAGGGTATTTAGGAAGGATGAGAGAGGTAAGGTCATTGACTCTATTATGGACAGGTAAGGGAATCAATTTAAAATAATTATAAACTTCATTTCTAATCAAAGGAATATGCATAATAAATTTTATCTGATTTTGTTTTATGTACGCTTTCATCTCTATACATTGCTCTATTTTAACTAAATTTTCAATATTAACTGGAAAAACCAATCTTTCTGTCTTCTCAATTTCTTTTAACAATATAACTAACTCATCCGTATCCACAATTGATTGATGTAACAATTTAACTTTAGCGAAAGCAATAGCCGTTTCAATCTCATTCAGTCTGATGTAGAGTATTTGAAAGTTATGTATAAACATGTTATAAAAATGTATTAGTTTATTCATTGTATGTATTAATTTTGTTTCATTTAAATTTCGAAGAATATCTTGAATGTTTTCCTCAATCTGAATGAAAGTGCTTTTAGTAGAGTTGGCTATATGAGTGAACGTACTCACCATTTCGGCAACGATTGTTAATTTATTTGACATCGCGTTTTGTTTTGTCTTTACATCATGAATTAACTTTTCGTACATTACAGCATCGTCATTATCCAGATTACCAGTGATAGTCTTAATTAATGAACCGATAGGGTTTATTAGACCACGCTTAGATCTTACTGATGGAATCAATTGCTTATACTTTACAATAGTCATATTCATAATGTAATCTGTTTGTGATCTTACTTCAGTAAAGTCTGAATCAAAAGTTTTGACGTCGAAAAAGCTTTCAAATCGTTCTTTCAATCTTACATAGCTATCTATATTTAATTCTAGTTCCTCATGAAGAAGCCTTAAATCTAAAATCTTAATTATAGTCCACGTGTCATGACTAACAACAGCTTGACCTTCCTTTACAGGTAGCAATCCTGGATTCTTGTCAATCTGCTGCAGATGAAGGGCCTGGCTTCGGATCAATTGGACCGCTAGAAGCATTAACCTGTGGAGGACGCCTTATATCTTTAATGGGAACTTTAGTATTCCGTTTATTCGTAATAATAGGTACTATGTTTCTTTCTACAGCTCCGATGACCTGAGCTTTCTGATATCGAGGCTTATCTTTGCTACGCCTAGTATTTACGCCTTTAATAAATACTGTATCGCCTACGTCTATATCGAATTCTTTTTCACCACCACGTTTCTCTATTATAGTTCTCTTTTTATCAATAATTTTATCCGTCAAATATTCATACAAATATTTTGTTCTCTTAACGTGTTCTCTTACCAACTGTTGAGTAAATTGTTTATTGAAATCTACATAAAATGCGCTGTTGGATTCGGTGTGACCGAATACTACTTCAAAAGGGGTAAGGCCTGTAGTAGAATGAATCGAGTGGTTATATGACATCACTGCGTAGCTCATGATAGATGCAGCGTCTGTTATCTTCTGTTCGTACTTAGCAATACGGTATATCTCTATAATGGTCGAATGAAATCGCTCTACAACCCCCATAGAGTTGGGATTATGCGGGGTACCAATATGAAGGTCGATCTTATAAAATGCTAACATTTCCTTCATTAATGTGTTGTTAAATTCCGTACCAGGGTCCGAGCTGATTCTAGAAGGTGTTCCATACAAAGAGAAGTATTTTATCAAAGCTCTGACTGCTTCCGGGGTGGACTTCGTGCTGATCTCAAATGCTTGTCCTAGTTTGCTGAAGGCATCTACTATTGTAAGGTAGTGTATCCCCTCAATTGAAAATGTATCTATAAACACTTCTTGAAATGGTCTTAATTGTGTTTGTGATAGCTGTAACTCAGGTTTAAATGGTTTCCTGTCATACTTCATTTTCTTACATAGTTCGCAAGCATTGATGATGCTAGCAACTGTTTGATCCATATTGTTCCAATAAAAGTTACGTCTTAGATGAACTAACGTTTCTTTAATTCCCCTGTGACTGTTTTTCCCTTCGTGATATTTTAGAACAACGTCTCGTTGTTCCTGTTCGCTATCTACATAAACTACTCTCTTAGTACATTCGTAAAACTTAACTGTTCCTTTCTGAAATAGCAATACTGAAGCCTCTGAAAACTGTTTACGATGCAATTCGTCTTCAAAATAAAAGAAATATTTTATTTTAGGCCTGATATATGATTTCAGAAATCTTTTGACTAATTCGGTATTATTTAAAGGTAGGTGGATCTCCAAAACCTTTTGTTTGTCCCTAGATAAATCTTTGACTGTTAATTCATTTCTGTTCCAAGTATGGACGAGTATCTGATTCGGCTTGGTGTCTATAGCTTCCTGTAATATAAGCATACCGTCGGTATCTAGATTACGTGTCGAATGTACTGTACCAATACTTGCGTCGTCGTCTCGTCCTTCAGATGCGGATGCCGTAGTACTACCCAAAGATGGATGTGAGTAGGGTGATCGCGTTCTATTTCGATTTACTGATGTATCACTTTTCTCCGAACCCGAAGAAATCAGTATTGGAGATGGAGTTCGCTCGTGTGGTGTAGATGTACGTGATACGTTTCGATCTTTTTGGTCTACATTAACTTTCATTGAGATGTTATCATCTTCACTTAAAGCATTTAACCTGATCCGTGATAAAGCATCTGCATTTAAATGTTGTTTTCCTTGATTAGTAAAGGACAAGGGTATTTGGTCGCAATAAAATATATCACGATACTTATGGCATAATCCGTATTTTATATCACGCTCTTTTATGTTCATGTGATCTAATCGCAATTTATTTAAATTTTGACTCAGTAACTCATCATTCATGCAATCATCTTGCACAAAATTCATCTTGACTTCCGAACAGATGTTTTTCATATTCGGGTGGTTCTCCATGTACTCATGAGACTCTACATTATCGTTGTATGTATCATTATTTTTTTTATAATCATAACCTTCGTTTTCATCGTAAACCTGACTAGAAGGTTCGTCTGTGTAGTAGAGTTCGTCCCTAGTCATATTTTGTCTTATCGGTGCTGTTAGCATAGTGACGTCTGAGTCTTGTAACCTAGGCTCTTGCACCGGGCGCTGAGTGCTGCTATATCTATGCTGATTGGCTGCTTGGGGTTGGTTCTGAATACCGAACTTAAAACCTTGCTGCTGAGGGATACCGAACCTGTAACCGCCATGTTGGAATGGCGCGCGTTGTGCGAATGCCTGACCGAAAGTACGTTGGGGCAGGTTTTGGCCTAATCCGAATTGTTGAACCAAGTTTGGACGGAACCCACTTTGATTTTGTTGCGGAACCCCAAATCTAAAATTATTTGGTTGTCTAAAACCGCTATTTGTCGCTGAATTGAATGTTGGTTTAAAACCTTGGGTCACTGGATTAAACACTGGATTTTGTGAATTTGGTAGCTGCGATGACATTTGCTTTAGTTGTTTGTTTTTAGTATCATACTGAAACTTAAAGTTCACCTCCTCAGTCACAATGCTTAAGGCTTTTTCCAATGTAGAGCAACCTTTCAGACGCACAATTCGAATCATATCTTCAGGTAAATTATACAAGAAGACATTAAGCGCGGTGTTGTTGTAAACGATCATTTTCGCTGCCTTGATTCCTTCATCGGTAAGTCTATTCACCTTCGCAAACAAAGAACTCCTAATATTCTGAATTCTATGACAAAACTGTAAGTACGTTTCGTTCTGATTTAACTTCAAGGTCTCGAGTTGAATAGCAATGCATTCCTCTGATCGAGGGTCGCCGAAATGCTGTGTAAGAAGATCCCTTAACTCTTCATACGATGTTATATTCGGGTGGTCACTCAGTAGAGCAGCAGCTTTACCTGTGAGTCGGCTCGACACGGCATGAAATAAATAAATATTCTGTGCCGCATTTCCTACGATCTTACTACCATTGACAACATATTCACACTTAGATATGAATAAGTTCAATAAATTCTCTTCTCCGTCATACTTAGGAATAATCGATAGAGTTTCTTTAGGTATGGCCTTGAATTCCATTTTTAAAATTCACACTTAATATAGTACACTTAATTAATTGAATTACCGATTTTAGTGTAAAACAATATGACTAAAACTATACAAACTAATTAACGCTTATGGATCTGTAAATGTGGTACAAATCAGTCTGCCAAATTTCGTGCAAACAAAATCAGATAAACGCAATTAATAGGCTCGACAATGTTTGTTCGAGGGATGATGGAGAAGACACAGGAAAATGAAAACAGGAAGTGAAAAAGTTTACTCACAAGCTGCTCGATCCCATGTCCTCCGGGTGATTCTTTCACTTATCACTGATTCTCACGCTTTTCCAGAGACGAGAGTCGTATTTATTTGGTTCGTTATTTTCCACGTCCGCTAATTTGTCGGTTTCGTACGAATTTCTATGTCCGTGACACCGATTTTTGTGTGTTCACGAGCGTAGATTTTCGGGAAAATCGTGGAAAATCCACAAGGCTGCGCCAGACTTGTTCGGGGAAAGCGTGAAAGCCTTTTTAAAAAACAATAAAATTTTGAATTATTTAATATTGAGGCTTAAGATGTGTACAGTTTAATGATTTACAACAGAATGAATTAATGTCTAGAACAAAGTTGTGAGGTCTACCAGCGCTAACTCAGCAAAATTACATGATATCTGGACAACAGGACATAAGCCAGACTTGCGTGGGCGCTTCATATGAATCGAGCCTTAAAGTGCACGATCAGCTACAAATACAGTATGAGTGGTTGATGTAGGCAATATAACTACCTACATACATGGTTGCTTTAATATAAATAAAGGAAATAAAGAAGCTTTAATATAAAGAAAGGAATATGAATAGGATAAGAAATTAGCTATAAGATACTCTTCTTCTTCTGGTTCTACGTCTTCAGGTTCAATAAATACATTTCATTTCATTTCATACTAACAGACACAGTTTATTTATATTAAAGCAACCATATTTTTTTTTTTTTTTTTTTTAATTTAAATTAGTGTCTAACTATTATTATTAAACCCTAATAATATTAATTTTTATAAGGAAAAATATAACTTAAGAATGTGTCCAATGGCACTTTTCTTACTGTCTCTAATTAAGGGGAAGACACTTTGTTCATGTGTTCTTTAAATACACTTATCACTTTATTGTTTTACACTACACTAACTCAAACGGTTTGATTCGTTTGAGTCTTCTGACTATGTCCGTGTTGTCGAGGAGCTGGATAGCCTCGACGTTCACATGGTGATGAAGTCTGTTTTCGTGAGCTTCTGCATATTTTTTAATAATTTTATCTACAAAGTCTATGTTAAGGTCCCGGTGAAGATCTTCGTTTCTTACGTACCAGGGAGCATTCACAATGTCCCTAAGTACTCTATTTTGGAATCGTTGTATGATTAGTATGTTACTTTTTTTGGTACAGCCCCACAGCTGTATACCATAGGTCCATACTGGCATCAGGACTTGTTTGTACAGAATTATCTTATTATGTACTGAGAGGGCAGATTGCCTTCCGAGGAGCCAGTACAACTGTCTGTAGCGTAGCTCCAACTCTTCTCTTTTTTTCTTGACGTGAGCTTTCCAGCGTAGCTTTGCGTCAAGCGTCATTCCCAAGTACTTGGCTGTATTTTCGTATGGTATAAGATTGTAATTTATGAATATAGGATGATATTCTTCCTTTTTATTCGTGAAGTTTATGGATCGACTTCGATTCGTTGAGGTTGATTCTCCATTTTTTTGTCCAGTCATATACTTGGTTAACTGACTTTTGTACTTTTTCTGCCGCTTCTGCATGAATTCTGCCAACGGCCATGATAGCGGTGTCGTCAGCAAAAGTAGCAATAGTAGTATTTTTCAGATCGGGAATGTCACTGGTATATAGAAGATAAAGGACCGGGCCTAATACGCTTCCTTGTGGCACCCCAGCTTTTATTTCTTTAATTTCAGAATAGGCATTTTCTTGCCGTATTCGAAAAACTCTGTCCGATATGTATGATTCTAGGATATCTACATAGGGCTTCGGAAGAGTTTTTTTTAGTTTAAGTATGAGGCCTTCATGCCACACTTTATCAAAGGCCTGTGCTACATCTAGGAATATTGTTGAGCAGATGTGCTGTGAAAGCAACCATGTAAAAAAGAGATTTGGAAATAAAAGGCTATCAATATCAATACCTACATACCAATAATTTTATTATTGTAATTGCATGATTTTCTAAAACGAGTTGTATCTTCTCGTGAATTATTTCCTTACTGACAATACACAGGTTTATAATAAAATTTTACAGTAAAAGGGATTGCGCCGTAAAAGAAAAAATGTATCCCATTATTAAAATGTTTACAAAGATGTTTGTCACAAATAGAAGATTTTTCCGTAGTGACGCTAATTAAATTCTCTTGATCATTGCAGAAGCTTGAGAAACACTGGTTCTGGGAAGCGAACGTTGCTAGTTAATGATATTTAAAAAAAAACAATGCTTCATTACTTTAAATACTATGGGAAAACTGTATGCAGACCGTGACTCCACCACACAATCTATTTTACAAATAATAGTTCATCATACTTATAATTTCTCAGTTCTTAGAGATAAGTAATCAATTTCGGTTTTCTTTATAATAAAGAAAATAAAAAAACTGGGTTATTGTATTGACCATTGGCTATTGGCGCAATTCGATGACAATATCCGTATCGCTGACGTATCAAGATCGCGTTGATTGGACAGGATAGGTTACACAGTATGATAAGTGGTTTCCGATATGCCGTTCTGATACGCTACGCAGTACAACTTGTTCCAATATAGACTCAGTTTTGTCGGCGTTGATACGGAATAAAGGAAAAACTGCATTAGTGTAATCAACAGCAAAAACCATTATGAAGACCAAAATATACCTAAAGCTATGATCCGGAGTAAACTGCACTGTTTTTTAATTAACTCATTTTGAGATTTATCAAAATGAGTTATACATTTTTAGGTTTGTCGATTAGGTTAATGGTCCTGTCATTTTATTTATATTTAAATGGAGTTGTTTAAATTGACGATCTTTGAATATAAAAGACATTTCGATTGCTAGAAATGATTACTTCTCTCCTTCAGGGGCCGACAAGTGGATACTACGTGACAGCCACAGAGATCATTCTGCTATTCATAGAGATGATTCAAAATTCAAATATGAATGATTTTTTTAAGAAACATAAAGATTCTTCGTATTAAGCTAAAATAAATATAAAAATAAAAGCAAACTTGACGACTGGATCGAAAATATAACCGCTAGGCGCTTCACTTATGTATCAAGTCTGCATCTATGAAGGCGTCTCGTAATATCTCGATAGTTCTATGGTGACAGCGGAAAATTGTAAAATTGTTATTCCAACCATGTTGAAGAACCCGTCTGGAATTACAAAAATAGCATCATAGATAAAAATGTATCCACAGTTGTCCAAACCACAGGAAATATCGAATTTCTAGTGCACTGACAGCCGGTTTCTCAATGGATTTTCAATTAGACAAACCGATTAGGGTCGGTTCACATCTGACGGAAGATGCGTCGCGTATTATCGGTCGCGTAGCGCCAGAACAGACAATTATAATATGAGAAAACATTCAACCTTTCACACTTGGCCGATGATACGCGATTATGATAACGAAGACCGCTGAATACGCTCGACGCATCTTCCGTCAGATGTGACTTGACCCTTAAACTTGGATTTCTGGATTTTATAGATGATTTGCGTTCGAGAAACCGGCCGTAAGTCAGTAGTTTTTTCTTAATATAATCTGAATGGGCTTTCAAACTATAATTAGGTTAAAATTATGCATACACAAACAATATGTGCAAAAGTTTGCGCACATAATGTAGTAAGTAAACTTATTAGTACGCTATCATGCGAAAGGAACTTTGCATGCGAACAGTTTCATAAATTAATACAGAATGTGGCATCATTTGACAATTTCACGGTGAAACTTCATTCTATTTGAATGCGTTTTAGCAAATATTCGTTTCCTCACATTTTTTTCTTCACTGTCTTGAGCCTTTTTATATTATTTTTATAAAACGAATGCTTTTAAGTAGAAGCGAGATTGGAAGTCACGATCTTTAGACCGACATTTTAAGTATGCTCCCACTAGACAGACAAGGTATAGGTGGGAGTATTCATACCAATTCAGTAGTCGAATGACATTGTCAATGCAGCTGGGAAAGCTTTGGACTTGGGAAAAGACTACACAGGACCAATCAGAGAGCAATAAAGTGTAAAGTGGAGTCATACCAACAGTGGGTGTAAGTGGGATGATTAGATAGATGCACAGAAGGCACCTTTTGAAAATTATTCATCTACTGCAAAGATATTTAAACAGGAATAAGACATTTCATTTCATTTATTTTATTCCATAAGATACAATTGTACACTTGGAAAAGTCACACACTACAATTTATCACTTATATTAGGTATAATAAGCTAGTTAGATTTCTATCTATAATAATAAAAATAAAAGAAATCATACATTAATAACATTTGAAGACATTTATGTCACATTCAGATTATCAGCATAGACTTCGTCAAGATCGTAGTATGATTTGTCCATTAAAATTTTTCTTATCCTAGTACAGCATTTTTCTTATCCTAGTAAAAAAAATCTTATCCTAGTACAGCTACTGAACGCACCAAAGAAATGCGAATGAACTCTAAAGACTTAAGTACGTTAAAGGATTCAGACCATGAGCTGTTTTATACACTGTATCCCACTGGGATGTAGCTCTGTAAAGCTGTTTTTTGTATAAATAGCTTCTGTCTTTCGGCAGTATAACTTGAAATGTTTTTTAGAGTTTGAAACCCCAAGTAGGTATACCAACGAAAACTTTCAACAAAAACTGGTGTGTCTTAGAAAGTAACCTCTCTGAGTTGCATTTCCTTTCACCACACCAATATTTTACTAGTGTCGCAAGCTATTTTGAACCATAAAAGAACTATCAACACTACACAACTAACTACTCTAATATTGAAGAGAGTATCCTTGAGCTATGTGTAATCCATCACAAAAAGTATAATAGTAACATAAAAAGTGAATTTGATGTAATCATAACAATACATTAGGGTCAGTAGTATTACATAATGGAAGTCTTTATATTAAAATAAACCTAGCTAACCGAACATGTTGTTATGAATGTTGCAAAAGTATTATGGATGTCAGTCGAGAAAATGAGAAGGCCTCAGAGCCGTGTTCAACTTGTTACACTGAATTAATTGGCCTACTCTACTATGTAAATGTGAGGTATGTTGAGAAAGCTTTTTACAGGCTTAAAATTACTTATAATGTATCTTATTACAAGTATGTTGTATTATAATGTATCTTTATTACACGTATGGGGTAAAATTGTTTTCAACTTGTTGGATCTCATACCTCTGAATATTTAAATTAATTAAATATATAACAATGAGGTACTGAGCGCAAAACTCGAAAACGGCTATATTTTGGCTGATTCTTTTTTGAAGTGCGCTTCTTTAGCCACTCTACTGTCCGGCGGTCACGTGACTTAGGCGCGTTGGATATTTTTGACATGGGAAAAAATCATTGAATTGGCGACACTGTAACTGTTACCGTTCTTCAAACTTTGCCAAAAGTCGGGGTCTGTCGGCGTTTCCCGCTGCCCCGTCCGCCCGCAGGCAGCCAGGGAGCGCGTGCGGCTACTCGCAAACAGCGTCAGCGTTTTTAATTGTTTTTCATCCCAATTTTTTATGTTAGAATAATTAACAGTATTAAGTTTTTACTTTTGTCGGCACTCCCGGAGTGTTTTTTTGTCTTCGTATTTTTAGGTATATATTATGACTAGGTATACATATTTTTTACTATCCATGAAAAAAGTTGACTATTGTAAAATACAATGCTTACAATCTGTTTGACATAAGCGTAGTAACAGTACTATGTATTCGAAACCTATTTGGACCATTCTTTTTATCAAGCTTAATCCTTTTAAACCCAATGCAAAAACTGAAACAACGTAACTTTTTGCATAAAGCTTAGTATATTTTAAACTACAGCTACAATCCACACAGACAGTGACGAGTTCGTATCATGTCGTAGATATTAGAGCAGCTTTGATACTTTGATGCTACGAGTATACTGTACAAAAAAACCGCTTATGATTTAATATTTTTTTAATTTGGTCAATCTACCTGAATCCCTGAACAAAATCTAAATCAGTTTAGGCGTTTCTTCGAGGAGGAGGAAAAATATCACTATCATAATTCATATCCTAACGCTGCGTCTTACGTGGGCGATCTGAATGAGCCTCCGTTCCGTTTTAAAAAAGTCCGCCAGACTAAAGCTGTAACTACCATTGGTGTGGACTCAACATATAGTAAAAAATTGAGAATTACAGTGATTTTAATTCAGGATTTTCCATTAAAGCTACCTCTATTTTTGTAGGCGGATTTCCAGTGCTTACAAAAACAAAATCGTTAAAAGAAGAAATTAGACGCAGTGTTAATTGTTATTTGATAAATATTCTAAAAAAATCTAATTCTATGTTTATGTTAGGAAGTTTTTTTTTTAACTTGTTTTATATTATGTTTCGTTATCATTCGAGTAACCTATTGACATCGACTGATAAACAGTTACATGATTACCATATACCTACTTAGAACACAATCGCTTTTTATCTTTGTTTATCATTGAACCTAGTCTAAGTCCTAAGACATTTTGTTCTTATGAAAGTGGTTTCATTATACTTGTATATAACGCATACATGGAAATTCAAAGCATAAGGAAAACAGTGACCCAAACCATCAGAGGGAGTTGTTTTAAATCAAAACTTGTTGCAACTACTTGCGACGGGAGATAGCGGATCGGGCTAAGCAGCTTACAACTTGGCCGGGCTGCATCCTTTGAGCTTAGAGTTTTATGAGTTGATAATGGGAAGATATTTTTTAACCTTTTTAAGTTTATATTACTTATTCATTCTGTTGCCAGACTTGGCTTGGCTTGACTATCATAACTTGAACAAAACTATAGTAATCATTAAAACTATCGTTGACAATAACAATCAAAGCGAGATAGAGCAAGTAAATTTTGTGAACTGTGTTTGTGAATGAATAAGCAATGTCTTCTAAAAATACCTTTGTAAAACAATAAACCTTTCCATAGCAGGGTACGTCGTAGGTCAAAAAATAAAAAAAGTGTACCTACATTATAATTATTATGATAAAGTTCTCATTTAAAACTTTTTGCAGCTCATCTTACTTTCTAGATATTCTGCAAAAGGGTATCTTGCATTTCAAGTTCCAAAGCTAATATAGAAACAATGCTGGCAGTGTCGTGCAGCGTCTTATAAAGTTTGACTTCACTTTATGCGAGAACGGCAAACTTAGACTTGTTTTCTAGAGGGTAGATGGCAAGCAAAACCTATACAGTGTCTTGGCTAATCAATAATGCATGCACTTGCTTCATGGAGCTGTTGGGCAAGGAACTTAAAAATAAGTGCCTTTAAACAGTTTGTTTAGTTTCAGTGAAAAATAAAATAAAAACATCTTTTTGTATTCCGAAAAGTTTGACCTTTTGAAACCGATTCTGATATATTTTTATCGATTGCTTCGTACGAAACTGGCTACCGATTAAATTTCATGTCAAACTTCAATAACCGGGAAGCACTTTGATCTAAATAAGTGTTTCCTGTATGTGTAAGTACTCAAAAATGTGTTGTAAGTATTAAATTAATTGTAGTATAGATCGCTTAAAGCCTAGGCAAGTGACTTAATTAAAAAAGTACTACATCACAAAGGCAAGTTCACCTACAATAAACTATTTTAGTGTGCTTAGCAGCAGATGTCGAGAATGTCCCAAGTTCTTATATAAATCAAACCCTTTAATGTTCCGATAGCGTTTGGGGTCAAGTAAGTGATTTAGGGGCCATAAAGACAGCCAGAAATCAGTTATATTGCTCTTGTCAGCACCCTTCAGAGGTCTCCAAGGGAGTTGCTACTTGTCACCTAGTAACACGAAGAGTTTGTACTTATTCGGGTTTACGATCTCGATCAATTGAATAGTTTTAGTTGGAGTTCCCGTTTAGTTTATGACCTTATTGAAACTATTGAGGTTTGAACAATCAAGTGAATGTTGGATTTACTTCCACGATAACTGATAACTTTCTAATAAGATATTACAATTACTTACTTTCTAGATCGGTTTGGAATGAAATTTCAGGGCTCCTTACCTTAGCTGAGAGAATGGTTTAGGTGCTGGGCAAGCCTATTCCATCTCAAACAATGTCCCAGGTACTACAGCGTCCCGTTAAGTGAAGGCATAGTTTGCCTCCTGACGTTGTATTAAATCATCTAATATAGATGTAAAAATGCCTAAGTTACCTAAAAGATGCAAACGTGATTCTTAATTCTTTATTGTAGGTACAAATAAACACACACAGAATAATTATATGAAGAAAGGACATGTACAAGCGAGCTTAACCCTACAAAGAGTTTTTGCATTTTTAGTTTTGATTCATCTTTTCATCTTTAAATTGTATGATTAAGTATTATCATATTCAGAAATGATGACTACACACAATGCTAAGATTATGTTTAATTATTAATAGCACAAACCTTTTTTCAATAATCTGCCATCATATGCACCCGACCAATCTTCTTTTCACTGATGTTCCTCTCCATCCAAAGGTTGAAGAGATCGTTTCTTAGCGATAAGGCCGCCCATTGTACATTTTATCTGGTTTTTCTTTTGTTTTTGTTTTAATTTTATTAATGTTGTGCAATAAAGAATTTTCATTCATTCATTCATTTTTGGAGGAAATAGAAATCAAAGGATAAAACAATACTCGTAGGTACGTAGATTTGCTTGGCAACATGTTAAAACTATCCCAATGTAAAACCCGAGCCGATCCAACAACATCCCAAACTTGCCCCACTGACTCCATAGAAAGTTGCAAAGTTGATTACGTGGTCATTTGAGAGGGCCGTGCTTAGTGTGTCTGGGTTGGTTAAGTTGTCAACCCTTTTGAGAGCTTGAGAGTTGAGAATGTGTCACACTATCCAAATTCAATGGGTACGTTACTCACATTAGTATGTAAATAAATAATGAGTGCCAAACCGATTTCAAAACGAAGATTCTCAATTTTATTGTACTAACTTTGATTTGTTATAAATGCTCTCTGTAGGTGTTTCATTGGTAGGTCATTAAAGAATAGAATAAACATTTATATGGCACAAAAAAACTTTTTTTTGCTGTCTCCATATTGTTGTCTCCGTTGTATACCTAGATCAATTAAAAATTTGTGTTTGAAAGTGTAAAACTCTCGAAGTTTTCCAGAAGAAAATAATGTCCACAGTTTATATAGAACTTGTAGTATTTCACATGAATTTTCTAAAATTACAAATCCATTAATGTATGTCCGGGACTCGAACTTTGACCGGATCAAAAGTCGAAGCACTTACTCGTTGGGTTAACTAACACGGCTTCTTAAACATAGTTAAAAAAAACAAAATACATTACATCTACATAGTAAAGCTATTCAAAATGTAATTTACAACGAAAAAAAGGCTTAATTTACCTTCTTTAGCCAAAATATAAACTTGAAATAGTTAAAGCCAATGACTACGCTTTTCCCAGACGACCTTGTTAGTCTTATTTAGATTGACGTAGAAAATTAGGAAGAATAGGAACATGTATTTGTATGATATAATTGTGATAGTTAATATGTAATGACTGACCGAAAACTGAGAGGTTGCAATCAAAAAAATTGACGTAGCTACGTCATTTTATGTTATTTTCGGTTTTTTACTACTAGGACAACATAACAATACTATACCTACCTGATAATTTCATTAATAAAAGAAAAAAACAATTAAAACTCAAAATCCAGCAATCT
Source organism: Epirrhoe tristata (assembly GCA_951394285.1). NCBI lineage: Eukaryota > Metazoa > Arthropoda > Insecta > Lepidoptera > Geometridae > Epirrhoe > Epirrhoe tristata. The sequence continues at coordinate 4,521,261 of OX596147.1, forward strand.
ACGTAAAACAACTCGCCAAGTACATATGCAAACAGCAATCTTCAAACGCTGTTTTCTCCGGATATCATTATTTTTTCGGAAAGTCCTTTTGGATTTAGTTGTGTGTTAGGATGCTGTACCTACCCCTTTCGGCTTCGGTAGGCGTCTTTTTACACCCTGTATAACTTTTGCCTTAAATCAAAACTTTATAGCGAAAACAGTAATAACAGATTTGCTAAAACTAAGAATAATACGAAAAGATTCTGTACCTAATACCACAGTAATGCTATGAATCATTCATAGAAGAATATTCTTAAAACAAAATGTCCCTTCCTGTTTCATAATCGAAATTCTGAAGGAAAAAAGCAATAAGAGTTGGCTGAAGTTTTCTATAAGGGTGTATGTATGTATAGGTAAGTCTCTAAGGGTCTGTTTTGTTCGTTTGCTTAGTATTAGGAAAGTTGGCTTATGCACGGCCACTACACAGGATAATAACGAAATATAAATATTTTGCCAATAAATCGAGTTTGATATCTAACGCTTCTAACTATTAGCCACAGCAGTAATCCTGTAGGAACAAATTATTATGTACAATTGAATAGCCTCCAGCACACTTTATGATGTTGCCTTCTAGGCATCATAAACCATTTAGCCTCCACGATCCAGTAAATTAATAACCAGGTTAATTTCAGACATTTCAAAGTAAATGCTTTAATTAGCACTTAATAACTTTGTGATTTAAGTGCTAGCAGATTTCAGTAACGCCTAAATAATGTTACTCAGTAAATCGTAGAAGCCAATCTGGAATCGGTTGAGTAGTGCTGTTCCCGAAGCTAGTTAAAATATCGATAGTTCAAGCTTAGTAATACCTCTACTATTTACGGGTAGCAAACGCCGCAGGCTATGAATATTATTTGAAAATTTGCTGGTGGTTAGAGCAACAGCGAACACAAAACATAATTTCTGGTATAATATATATAGTAGACTAGATTAAACCACATTCAATTTGTTTATTTTAGTATCATATAACTAAAGTTAAGTCAAACGCTGGCATTATTCATATTTGCAATAGAAAATAAGATTAGATTTCAAATATTTTTCAACAAGGTTAGACTGGACGATAGAGGTTATGTAAACCCTGATTCCATCAGCAGTTCAGCTCACTGCCAGTTTTATTGTTACCTACTTACTATCTGTCATTGGATTTGGATAGGTTTACTGTTATTCTACCGCAACCAGTTGCGAGTAAAGAAAGATATTTCCGCTTTCGCAACTGGTTGAAAAAATAAAAAAAACATACATAAAGCCGAACATATAACCTCCTCCTTTTTTTGAAGTCGGTTAAAAACGGCTGGAAGGTGCTAAATAGCTCCTGGCTGTATCATCAGGTGCTGTCGATGAGTATGGAAAATTTCAGTTAAGCAGGATTTGGTTCAATGGAAATAAGCTCAAATCTTGAAAAATTTGCCCCTAACATTGTAACTGGTAAAGTTTTATAAAATACTAGCGGAACGCCCGCGACTTCGTTCACGTGGTACATATCAACATAGCCCTTATCACTTGAGTAAGCTTAAGCTTTTCATCACATTAACTAAACTGAGTGACTGTGACTGCAAGTTCAACTTTGATGACTGAGTCTGAGTCCTAATCTCACTCTAAATCTGACCCTCAATCTAACCCTTATCTCGCTCTCACTCTTAATGTGACTCACAATCTCACTCTCACATTTTAATCTGCCGCCCCCCCATAAACTCACAAATCCATAAATCCATAAATCCATTAACCCCACTTCCAATCTCACTCCCACTTAAGAAATACCACACATACTTAATCACCGCCAACACCCTGTTTCAGGAATTATTTACAGCCCTCCCTTTCAACCCACCCCCTAAATACAAAAGTTCACCCCACCCCTACGAAATCCTAAAATGCAGCAGAAGAAGAATGTACCCTCCAAGTTTCAAGTTTTTAGGACTTATGGTTCTCATAGCAACTGTTACTCCCTCTTTCACCCCCTTTATAGTGGAGTAAAAAAAATATATATAAAATATTACTCAGTACTCACACATAGCGAGTTTCCAGCGAATCGGACCACGCATTCAAAAACCCCATACAAACATTAACACCCCCTTCTAGGGGTAGTTTTTTTTTTTTTTTAATGCATACATTTTGTAATTACTCTAATTAATACTCATACCGAGTTTCAAGCGAATCGGACAACGCATTCGATAAACCCCATACAAACATCAACACCCCCTTCTAGGGGTAGTAGGTAGTTTTGAAGCTTTTTGAATGCAGACTTTCATTAAAACTGTTGAACTATCATAATTCTAAATTTCATGTCTCTAAGTGCCAGGAATATGATTTTATGATTTTTCCCGTTATTTCCCACTTATCCCACATTATCCCATTTCCCCCCACTTTATCCCGCATCATCCCATTTTTCTCGCTTGATCCCGTTTTTTCCTGCTTTTTCCACGCTTTATCCCGAATTATCCCGCTTTATCCCACATTATCTCGTTTTTTTCCTGCTGCACTTTATCCTGCATGATCCTGTCTTTTCCCAGTTTATCCCACTTTTTCCCGCTTGATCCTACTTTTCCCCCACATTATCCCTCTTTTTCCCGGTTTATCCCACTTTTTCCTGCTTTTCCCCCACTTTAACCTGATTTTTCCCAGTTTATCCCGCTTTTTTCCCACTTTATCCCGCATTATCCTGCTTTTCCCCAGTTTATTTCGCTTTTCCCCCGCTTTATCCCGGTTTATCCTACCTTTTCATTACTTTATCCCACATTATCCTGCTTTTCCCCAGTTTATCCCGCTTTTCCCCAGCTTTATCCCGTATTACCCCGCTTTTTCCCAGTTTATCCCCCTATTCTCCCGCATTTTCTTGGTTTATCCCGCTTTTCCCCCGCTTTATCCCACTTTATCCCGCATTATCCTGCTTTTTCCCAGTTTAACCTGCTTTCCCCCCGCTTTATCCCGCATTATCCTGCTTTTTTCCAGTTTATCCCGCTTTTCCCCCGCCTTTTCCGCATTATCCCGCTTTTTCCCGGTTTATCCCGCATTATCCAGCTTTTTTCCTGTTTATCCCGCTTTTCCCCCGCATTATCCCGCTTTTCCCCCCGCATTATCCCGCATTCTCCCGGTTTATCCCGCTTCATTCCACTTTTTCCCGCTTATCCCTTATACGTTATCCCTTCCCCAAATACCCCACTTCCACTCCCAATGGACTTATGGCTCCCATAGAATCTGTACTGTACTTCCCCTTTTTCACCCCCTTTAAAGGGTAGATTTTGAAAAAAAAACATGCAGCTATTTTTTATTACACTACTGCTAAATACTCATACCGAGTTTCGACCAAATTGAACCACGTATTAAAAAATCCTACGCAAACTTTAACACCCCTTTCACCCCAGTTTAGGGGTAGTTATGAAATTATTAGAGTGCGGAAATTTTTTATTTACATTTTTAAATAATCATACAGAGTTTCAAGCAAATCGGACCACGCATTCAAAAAACCCCATACAAACATTAACACCCCCTACATCCCCTTCTAGGGGTAGTTTTGAATTTTTTTGAATGTAGACTTTCATTAAAAGCGTTGAACTATCATAATTCTAAATTTCATGTCTCCAAGTGCCAGGAATACGATTTTTCATACAATCGTTTTTACCCCTTTTCACCCCTTTAGGGGTTGAATTTCAAAAAATCCCTTCTTAGTACACCCCTACGCACCAAGACGGACATACCCTCAAAATTTCAAGTCTCTACGACCAGCGGTTTAGGCTGTACGTTGTCTATCAGTCAGTCAGTCAGGACAAAGATTCTTATAATAATAGATTGCAAAAATTTTGTACGCAATTAAAAATCAATTCAGCATAAGTACAACACTATTGTTCAATATTTGCTTTATGAAACTTAGGATGAGCTGCATCACCCCAATGTTTAATTTCCGCTAAAAATCCATTATTGGCGAATGCTGAAATTGTGAAACTTTCCACCATCAAAGCTTACGTGAGTTCGCCTTGATTTATTGTCTTTAATAAAACGTGATTCATTTCGGCGACTTTCGGAACTGACAACACCCTCGGGCTAAATACGACAGCCCTTTGTGTTACAAATTCGTCATAAATTGCTTTTATTTTTACGCTACACATATTTTAATAATTTAGAGGCTGGTGTACCAGTTTTTATTACAAAGTTAAATCATAAAGAGCACGCGACGACAATGGGTTCAAAATTTTCTCGAATAAAAAAGCTTTAACATTTAATAAACCTCAAACTAAGAGTTATGAGTGAGCAGCATAAGCATTATGTCTGACGAATTCATTATTCTTTACTGAATGTTTCACAAAATGTCTCAATTAATATACGTTGACATAAAATAAAGTTGAAATCTTAAAACTTTTAAAACTCCGACCAAGATAACATCTTTCTTTATTAAATTCTTCAATGACGCAGATCTTTGGTAAGAAAATCAAGTGGTGGCCAAAACAGACGAATGAAAACTTTTATTAAGACCGAAGAAATTCATCAGTGCCAAGTTAACTTGAAAATTTGAATTGTTAATTTTATTTGGCGCACCTCTTGCCTGGCTAATTGTGGAGACAGCGTTCCGTTACAATGTGAAATGACTTTGAAGTTCTATTGGTAACTTGAGCCCTGACTTGTCTTTTTTTATTCCCCTGGAGAAGTTACGCTCGGAAAAATGAAATGCCCTTATTTGAATTTTAATAAAAAATAAATAAATGTGTGTTTTTACGTTTTACGTTTTCCTATGTGATTAATGCTAATTCACTATAGCCAAAAGAGCTTTGCTAATAAGATTTTGGAGCTCGACACTAAAAGAGTTGATATTGTAGTATTATAGATAGCTAGAATGACTTATTAAAAAAAACAACTCAACTACAGCAAATACTTATAATGATTTTAAATAAATTAACAAAATCTCATGAAAATCTACGCAACCTAACAATTCCCTAGCACGTCTGCTCGCTCCGGCCGTCCGAGAAAAAGAAAGAGCATGATTGCAAGCTCATCGCTGGAAACCTCCGCTGGCCTGGAGTGCGGGAGGTAGCCACGCCCCTTCACAGCATGGTGTTCTCGTTACACGGCCAGCCCTGACGGGCGGTCGCCTCGCCCGCAACCCTGGGATTGTCGCGACTAGGACCAGCCTCGCTCTCAGTCATGGTGTCTGTGGGACCATCTTCATCAGCTGAAATGAGCAGAAAAATTGATTGCATTAGAATTTATCACTTAAGCTTTTAAGCAAACAATCTTTCTTTCAAAAATTTCATTCCATAACTTTCTTACTCGTCATCGATCCTTATTCTCAATTCGTACAGTCTTTTATTTCCAACATTCGCACATATCAATCTGGGTAGAGGGCCCCCATTCACACACAACAAAACCTGGTCTAAACAGTGAATATTCCGGCAGTGACTAGTATACCTTGACAGCTCCTCGTTAAGAGGAACTGCCCTGCCGTGGTAGAGAATCCCACTCGATACCAACGTGACCGCATGACAGAGAATCGCACTCGATGTCAGCGTGATGACAATACCTCGCAATGAGGTGATTGCCCTGCCGTGGTAGAGAATCACACTCGATACCAACGTGATAGAACCGAGGCAACACTGTATGCTACACTACGTCGCACGAGGGAAGACTAGTGAAAAATTGGCAACTCACTTTAGAAAAATGCGGCGCAAGCCTCGGGAGTCCATTCTCCCGCCCACAGCACCATGTACTCAGCGGCTGCCTCCGTCTGTTTCCCATACGAACCAACGAGTAATTGTAGTTAGTAACGATGGTGCGGAAGACTTTTGACCACCTTGTAGGACCCGCGCATACACGAGTCCAGTTTACCTGCTGCCTGTGGAGCTTTAATTACGAACACCTTATAATTAACCTCAAACACTCGTGGTGACGAGCGGTTTTTATTTACATAGGCGGCTTGTTTCTGCTGATTAGATGCCAGTAGCGATGAAACATGTTGTCTTCGCAGGGTCATTGTCGCCTTACGGTTTGGGGGTAGCTTTAAAATGATTCAAAACTGACTTTGAAATTAACGATATACAAGAACCGCTATCTATCAGAACATCAATCGGTATGCTTTGTATGACCGCGCTTGTGAAGTCATTGCCTGATTTGAAGACGTTATCGTCTAATCTACTGCAAAAGTTAACATTTCTGGTTCGAAGATTCTGAGCGTTGTTTAGCAAAACAATTGTCAACCGTGTGACCATTCTTTTTACAAAAAGTACACGTCTTAGTTGAAGTCGATGATAGCGGCGCATCAGAATTTTTCGATCTAGAATCGGCGTCTAGGCGTTGTCTCTTCGCGCTTTGACAATCTGAACGCTTATGCCCCAGCTTCCCACAAAAATGACATCTAAGTACGCTGCCTGTCTGCCTAGTATCGTTATATCTAGCATTGGTAGGGCTACCGGTGCGGGGTGCGCGTGAAAATTCGCGGGTAGTTTTGCTCTCACTCTTCGGCTTTACGTACATTGACAAAAATTGTACCAGATCGTTGGGTTGTAATTTTGCATTTATTGCGGCAGCTTTAATGTGAGGGTCAACGATACCTCTAACTACTATAGCCACGATTAGCTCGTCTGACAAACCCTTAACTAAGGCTAGCTTTAACAAAGAACGCCTAGCATATTCAGCGTAGGTGGCGAAACCTTTGGAATCAGTGGACATCACTTCAAAAAGAATAGACGCAATATCGATGTCTCGTGGGCACAAAACTTTAAAGTCGCGCTTGAAACTTGACCACGAACGATCGGAACTAGACCACTCAAGCAACCATGTGCGAGCATCCCCTTTTAAACAGTTACCTATTCGCGATAAGCACTCATTATCATTCCACCTGTTTGTTTCCTTAGCCCTATCAACTTCCTCACACCAGACATCGATATTGTGAATTTAAGGATCAAAATTCGAAATGAAATAATTTGAAGACCTTACTTTTACAAGTGATGCGATGGCCTCAATGATTCTGCCGGTTCCGTCATCACTGATGGAAGCGCTATCCCTAGGTAAAGGCGCTCCACTACCAATACCCCGGGTTGACGACGAGTCGTTGGTGGCGGTGCTATTCGCTAACGCGGGTAGGTCGCGTTGCGACGGAAGCTGTGGGGAAGAAATCTCGAACGGCGGCGGAGCAGCAAAACGTTGTTCAAGGGAATTTAGTCTAGCCAGAATAGTGTCTAGCGCATCATTACTTGAATTGCGCTTGCGTCTACGAGAACGGGAAGGTCGTTCCTCATTAGACATTTCGTTTTAATTTATCGAACACAATTAAAAAAAAATACGTCAAGAATATTAATTCAGAGAACAATTCACAGACAATAAGATCAAAGAAATCAATCACAAACCAAACTCAAAAGAATTACAAAAATTGCATAAATCAGGTGTGCCAATAGCGGGTAGGCTGCAAAGCTCTGATCCCACGCACTGATATTATAGATAGCTAGAATGACTTATTAAAAAAAACAACTCAACTACAGCAAATACTTATAATGATTTTAAATAAATTAACAAAATCTCATGAAAATCTACGCAACCTAACAATTCCCTAGCACGTCTGCTCGCTCCGGCCGTCCGAGAAAAAGAAAGAGCATGATTGCAAGCTCATCGCTGGAAACCTCCGCTGGCCTGGAGTGCGGGAGGTAGCCACGCCCCTTCACAGCATGGTGTTCTCGTTACAGTAGTATATAGTGTATGCTAAACTTCTGCGCTGTTTATGATATTATACATATACAAACTCACACATAAACTTTACTTGGTACTTTATAATATTAGTATAGAGATCTCATCTTAAATAAATTCACCTAACAAATAATTTTAGCTATAAGAACTTTATAAATAAATAAGAACGTTTTTTTTATTGAGGACACAGTGTTACATGAAGTAATTACATGCTAAGTTTCGACAGTATTGTCCTACAATCGGCGGTCTTATCGCTCAAGGCGACTTCTTCCAGTTGTAAGCAGTGAAATAAAATAATAAATAAACAATGCTGGACTTTTCACACAGCATCATCTAGCCCCAATAGAAATAAAGAAAGAAATTCTCGTGTAGATAACATGGCAAATATGGTTTCCTTTCAATAACAAGTTGCAATATTCATATCGAAAACCAATGTTACAGGCGAAGCCAATAGTTGAACTAGTTGACAACTCGTTTCAAAATACGCTCGTTTCTTGAACAACTAGAATAATACAATTTTCTTGAAGCTTACAATATCTTCAAGTCAAAATTTTGCTGTCTATTAAAGTATAAAATTGTATATTCCAGTTGTTTATTATTTAGCGTGAATTTTGGTCATGAAAATCTATCTGAAAAAACTAAACAAAATCTCAAAAGCATGGTAGAAAGAATCATGTTTTCTTATGAAACTTAAGGATGCGGAGATCAAAGGTATCAAACTCAGGCAGTAAGGCCAATCAGAGTTGTGATGTATCCTAAAATACGATTTAGGTGGATCAATTTCACTCGCTAATGCTTTTTGAAAGGCTACGCTTATGAAGCAACTTTACAGTTTGAAAATACAGTAAAATGCGCGACGTACAGTTCAATGCAAATGCTCATGTATCAAACTAACTCTCCTCCAGGTTAAGTTTGATGAACTCGCTTTAAATTTCAGATCAGTCGGAATAAATTAGCAACCAATAACCTTTTGAGTGTGATACTTGATTTACATGCTTCGAAGTGGATGATGATAACGATGGTAAGTAGTTTTAAGCATATCATAAAGATGAAATAGAAGCTGTATTACTATTATTTTTGTTCTTCAAGATAAATCTTAACTATTAATTTTCTCAATTCGATTTTTATATTTCAGAAAAAACATATGACACAGGGTCGAAAAAAATGTGAGAAAATTAATTTAGTAATCTATTAAGTGGCAATGAATATGCAACAGTGCCATTGATCTTGATCTTGTTTTTTAGGTTTTTCAGCATAAAATTCTCAAGTGGTTTTTATTTATACTTGCGCGGTCTTGTGTAAATCATTACCAACTGGCCCTGACGTGTGACGTAATACCTCATGCATCAAGCTTTCCTACAAATTACACAACCGACGTCCACATAGATAGGGTGCATGCATTTACGACTACAATCACTAATGTCTGTATAATCGATTCTGAATATAACTATAGGTATTTTAAAACAGAATATATTTTTAACCGACTTCAAAAAAAGGAGGAGGTTATATGTTCGGCTGTATGTATGGTTTTTTTTTTTTTTTTTTATGTATGTTCACCGATATTTCCGTCAGTTGTGGACCGATTTCCAAAATTTTTTTTTTGTTTGAAAGGGTATACTCTTATAGTGGTTTTATTTTATTCATTTAATTTTTTTATTTTTTTTTTCATTAATTTTATTCCTGAGGGATTAATAGTTTTCCCGTAAAACTAAAACAATCACTGAACTTTAAGAAAATTGTGGCCCGATTTCCAAAATTTTTTTTTTGTTAGAAAGAGGTATACTCTCAAGGTGGCGCCATATATTTTTTTTTCCTGAGGGATTAATAGTTTTCCCGTAAAACTAAAACAATCACTGAACTTTAAGAAAATTGTGGACCGATTTCCAAAATTTTTTTTGTTAGAAAGTGTAAAGGACACACTCTCAAGGTGGCGCCATATATTTTTTTTCCTGAGGGATTGACAGTTTTCCCGTAACATTCAAAAAACCTCATTCTCACTACACAACACACCCTGACTCACAATCTGAGTCAAACATTAAATAGTTTGAAAGGGTATTACACCCGAGGTAGTCCAAAATATTTTGTTTTCCTTATGGATTGATAGTTTTCCCCCTTGCTGAACTCCGGTGTGTCCTTTAGTAGGTCTGCCCATGACTTCTCTTATCCTTTCCTACTTAAGCTACGATAAGCAAAGTCTTAATGTACTCGTAGCTTACTATATTATTTACACATACACTATTATTTACACAGTATTTATTTACTTACACTAAAAAGTGAAAAATAAAACATTTTTGAAAAAAAAAATTGAACCGACTTCACAGAACACAAACAGAAGAACCTTCTACACACTAAAAAGAGAAAAATAAGAATATAATTTGAAGTCGGTGCCAAGTGAATACGATTAAGTACCTATCAAAAAAAGAAATCGAGCGATAGCGTACCAGGATACAATTTTGCACCCAAGTTCTTTTGAATTTCTTAGATGTAAATGAATAGTTGGCCTAATAGACCTTAATAGTATTGTAGCATGGTCCGATAAAAATAGCCTCATCCTTAACCCCCTAAAAACTAAATACCTAATCTTCGGTTCAAAACACAAAATTAAGCAAATTCCTCAACAGATAAATATATTTCTCATGGGTGAACCCATTGAGCGCGTTTATGAAGCACGTAATCTAGGGCTACTACTCGATGCTGACCTCAGATTTGAAAAGCACATTACAGAAATAGCTCAAAACTGTTTCTACCGTTTAAAAGTATTATACAAAATCCGACAGCATCTGAGTGAGGAACTTCGAATCCAGCTCGTAGAATCTTTAGTTTTGTCCAAATTTAATTACTCTGACACAGTTTTCGGTCCACGTCTATTAAAACGTACTCAGCGTCTCGTCCAGAGAATTCAAAATGCTTGCGCCAGGTTTTGTTTCGCAATTCCACCACGAGAGCACGTTACTCCCTTCTTAAACAGGCATTACATCCTAAAAATGAATTCGCGCAGGAAATTGCACCTAGCTACACTTCTTTTTGGTGTGATTAAGTTTGGCATGCCTTCTTACCTCTATGATAAACTGGTTTGGTTCAAAAATAAGGATACGAGGCGTAAATGTTTCCCTACCCTTGCGACGCCTCAGAGTTCCTCTGCAGCGTTCAGGGGTAGCTTTCGTTATTCAGCAACAAAGTGCTGGAATAATATACCTCCACCAATTAAGGATTCATTAACTTTAAATACGTTTAAAATAAAATTAAAACAGTTTCTCCTTAACGCGCAGAAAATGAATCAAAGTCGCATTAATGATATTTCCGTTATTTAGGTGGGTGGGCATGACAGACAGACAGACAGACGACAGACAAACAGATAAATAAATACTTAAGTACATATAAAACAGATTCGGGTACCATTGCGCATAATATCTTTGCAGACACAATAGTATTTGAATTTAATTTTATTACAGTAGGTAGAGAACTCAAAATATTAATATATTTAGTATAAGTACCTTACGTGATATGTATGTAATATATAATAATATATATGTAATATGATACATGACTCGGTTGTACATAATAGTGCTGGTCGTGACGTGGCTCCTCTGGCTACCAACTGAAAATCAGCGCTGGGTAGGCGCACCAGTGTGTACCTATCCAGCACAATGCTGAGTTGGGGCCTGTTTGCTTTGACTCTGCTGCGCACAAATTTAATTTTAATCGTAATTTTAGGCATATCTTTAAGTTTAGTGTGTTTGTGTTAGTAGTGTCTAAGCAAATAAAAATATTTTCTTTCTTTCTTTCTTTCTTTCTTATTAATATAAAATATGAACTCATATGTATTTTATTTAACATAAGAACTAATGTACTAATTTACTTTGTATTTACATAAATGAATATATTATCTTGACAAATTACACTTTTCATTTAATAATTAGGTATTACAAACGATACATTCAATTGATTTACAATTACATAATTGATTTAACTAGCAATCCTGAAAATGTGAATTTTGCTGTTATTCCAATACGCAATGATAATCAAAGATCTAATTTGTTGTGTATCCTACCTAGTAATTTAATAATGTCCTATCAGCACTTCACTATGTCTAGATAATTGGCAATAGCACGTAACTAATTTTCAGACCAATTGAACTACATGTGGGAGGCATATCTTAAATCCAATTAGTTAGAAACCTATATTAAGGCTGGGTTAATTGTGAAATCAAAGGTCAATAAGTTTGGGTTAATCTTCTCGTTACGCTATAAAGGAATATTTGAACGCATTACATAAGGGTTAGGTGTATTCGATTTTAAAACTTCACCGAAATTAAAGCTATTAGTACCTTAACCGTAATTCATGCTTGATTTTTCACGGTGATCATCATCATTGATCATTGCCTGCCCTTATCCCGCTCATGCGGGGTCAGCAAAAATGAGAAGAAATGAAGAAGAAAAATGTCAAGCAGGGGGGGGAGTGTGACTCACATTTTGTGTCACGACCTGTAGTGACTATGAACGTAACATATATACGGCTTTACTAATAAACGTGGTATAAAGTTATAAATAATAAATAAATAAATAATACCCGCGACTTCGTCAGCGAAATAACATACTGATTAGCAACGCCATCTATTGCATTTAACTGGAACTACCAATTCCCCATACAAACTTTCAACCCTTATTTCACGCCCTCCATGATTAATATATGTATAGATTTTTTTCGGTCATAAGAACCTTCTCCTGACAATAACAAACACAACAAAAAAAAATAGCGAAATCGGTCCAGCCGTTCACGCGTGATCCCGTGACCAAGGGAAAAAGGGATTCATTTTTATATATAAGAAGGAGATATAGAGATTTTATGCATTGCCCCTCACTTTAACTTAAGTCTAAGATCGAACGGTACATGAAATTAATAGCACTTAATGTAATTACTGGGGGTCTGAATTAAATAAAGGAACCATTAGAGCATTCTCCGATCATGAAAATTATTTCGGAGATGTCTCCTTAAAAGGTCTATTATTGACGGAAAATTCTATGGAATTATACGATGTAAAATTTGGTAGAAGGTAAGTGTGGAGATTAAAAATTAAAAATAATACAGGGTGTAAAAAGACTGCTACCGAAAACTGAGAGATTGCAAACAGCCCATGATTCTGAACATATTTATCGAAAAAAAACGAAAAAATTTTTTTGACTTAGCTACGTCATTTTATTTTATTTTCTAGTTTTTTGCTACTAGTACAACATAATAAGCCCATACCTACCTAATCATTTCATTTATAAAAGAAAAAAACAATTAAAACTCAAAATCCAACAATCTACAGATAAAAACGCGCCCAGTACATACGCTCGAACAGCTGTGCGAGGTTTTTTTTTGGAAAATCCTTTTGGATTTGGCTGTATTTTGGGATGCTGTACCTACCCCTTTCGGCTTCGGTAGACGTCTTTTTAAACCCTGTATAATATTTATTCATAAAATAAAATAAAACATTTGTTTTAGTCAAACTTCCGGATCTGGACAAATAGGTATCATGCTGTGAATTTAAATAGTGAATCTGTAAGTTTAGAATATACTTTGTGTTTTTTTACTTTGTGAATGTTTACAAGAAAGTGGATTGCGACAGCGACATGAACTATCAGTAAAACTAACCTATGTTATTATAATCTAGTCGACAGTTGATTAACAACTTTTTACCACCACGAGTAGCATGCAGCCGAAATACTTTCTTGTTAAAAGAGAAAGTAAGTAAATTATGGCTAAGCCAAGGTAACTTTCGCGTAATATTATCTGACTCTATATCTTGGTAGAATCTTTCAGTGAGCTCTCCTATCAACATGATGTTAACACTATCTGACGTAATATCTTTCGGTGAAATGTTTCGTAACGTTTATTATTATTTATGTAAAGGAAATATGTTTTTATGCATTTATTTATTTATAATTGGGAAACCAATAGCTAAATAAATATAAAAAACAATCAGAATATAAACCAGAGAGCCAATCATCACTAAATAAATGTTTGAATGCGAGAAATTATATGTTTTTGAAGATTTTGAAAAAACTTTACTGTCAATTGTCGAAAAATGTTTTGCATAAGTATAAATGACTAGATACCAAATTTCGAAAATTATCATCATCATTATTCGCAGCCTTTTTATCCCACTGCTGGGCATAGGCCTCTCTTCGCTTGTGCCAACCATGTACGACCTGCTGTTTTTATAATGTCGTCAACCCATCTATCTAATTATAATTTCGAAAATAATCCTTGGACAATTTTTTGAAATCTTATTTGAAAAGATATTCATATTCAATGCCTGCAAACCACTACTTTAATTAACTGAAACTCATAGCTTGCTAGTTTGATTTACCTAATACCAACCTTGATTAATTAGGTATCTACAAACGACATGGCAATCCGTTGATTATAGCGGATTGATCAAACAACGCACTATCCTGGCTAACCACGAAGTAATAACCGACACAAGTTTCACTCATACGTATAATTAAAATGGTGGAGTTTTCCCTAGAACCAAGGTCTTATTATAGATACGTGTATATGATATTAGGTTGCGAGTGCACCTGCAAGAAAACTTTCGGGAGAAATGTCCGACAGTATGTTACATACAAACTCCGTCCACATAACTGTCGTGTCGTGACAGCATCTGCATCTGTTGGACATACTGATGGATATTTCTCGCGAAATATTCTTGCAAGTCAATGATAATAATGATCATTGTTGCAAGTAAAAAACGCGGCCTAAATATTGGTAGTGCCAATCCAATTGATGTTACCTCAAGATTAACACAATATTTCAGCACAATAAACTAGCTTTGGAAGCGCAACATTTTATTGTATGATAGTAAATAATCCAATTGACGACCTCTGTGGCGCAGTGGGCGAAGCTCCGCCTACGACGCAGAAGGTTGCGGGTTCGATCCCCGCCGCGGGACAAATGTTTGTATGACCTACAGATATTTGTCTCGGGTCTGGGTGTTTCTATGTATAATATGTATGTATTTACAAACAAAAGTATAAGTATAAGTAGTTTATCAGTCATCTAGTACCCATAACACAAGCTTACTTTGGGGCTAGATGATGCTGTGTGAAAAGTCCAGCATTATTTATTTATTTATTTATCCACTACAATTAGGCTGATTTGCTTTTCCGATCAAAGGTGATTTTTTTTTTCTAGTTTGATTTTCGACAATTCTAGTCGATCGATGAATTCGAGCCGTTCTATAAAATTGACAAAGCATGAACCATGGTGGGTCCTAAAATGAAAAATCATCGCGGTATTAGAGCTGATTCAGACTGATGGAACTAAATCCCTCTGCAGGATTGCGAATGTATTAATGATCCGAGTGAATATTCAATTCGCAATCATAGTATGTATTCACGAGCATAATGTACTGTTCGAAGCCTGTTTATCAATTCAAAAGCAACACTTATGAGAGGCGATACCCATAGTGTGCGGTCCAAATTTTTCAAGGCGATAGAAAAATTTACTCATAGAACCGACCGCAGCGTAAAATATGAGACTCACAGCTATTAAAATTACGCTCATTTGGCCTAAACCTCAGCCAACACTCGTATCAATCATAAGAAATAGGAAAGTAAATTTTATTTCAATTCCAATTACGAAACAAAAAATATATTATAAAAAAACTACGCAAGACTAATCGATAAACGGTTATAGACTTTAGATCCTCGTGATTTAGATCCTTAGAATTTCTTTCAACTTGTGAAATCCAGCTTCGTTCTGCTCTATTAACCTGTTCAGTATTAGGGACTAAGTCAGCACTTCATACAATCGGCCTTTGTCTCGCAAATTGAATCATGGGGCTGCTTTAATAAATTAATCGCTAAGTAGACCTGTCTCCCTTTTAGAACAGAGTATATTCTACAGTGATTCAGTATAACCTCAAGCACTTCAAGTTTTTGAAGATAGACGGTGTTTAAGGAATGGGTTGGTCCCATGACATATAGTGAGAAATTTTCCACACGTCCCTATCTCTGGCGATCTCCCACCACTCTCTCCCGAACCCGTCGAGATCGTCCCGCCAACGCCTTCTCGGCCGGCCTCGACGTCGCCTTCCGTTCTCGGGCACATTAGAATATTAGAAAACCCAAAAATTAATACCTGAATATGACTCAAGGTCGATTAAATAGTAAGTTGTGACTAACTCTGGAGACGTTTTTAGGCCGCCTTAATTACGTCATGGCTTACTGACTTAATAGCACTCTAAAGCACGGAAACGCTCGGTTTATACTCGTAATACCTACCAGTAGCGGTCTCATCCACTCAGTGACCGCAAAACGGTGCTTTAATAAAAGACAAATTGATTCGTCATTTATAAAACTCAATATTCAGCCTAGGAAGCTTAAGCTGGCCAATGCTCTCCTTGATTTACCCAAAAGATCTGATGAATGAGTAGTTGTTTCTCACATACAGGGTGTAAAAAGACTGCTACCGAAAACTGAGGGGTTTCAATCAGACCATGATTCTTAACATATTTAGCAAAAAAAAAAACGCAAAAAAAAATTTGACTTAGCTAAGTCAATTTATTTTATTCTCTAGTTTTTTGCTACTAGTACAACATAATAAGACCATACCCACCTAATAATTTCATTTATAAAAGAAAAAAACCATTAAAACTCAAAATCCAGTAATCTACGTATAAAAACGCGCCCAGTACATACGCTCGACCAGCTGTGCGGGTCGGTTTTCTCCGGATATAATTATTTTTTTGGAAAATCCTTTTGAATTTGGCTGTGTTTTGGGATGCTGTACCTAACCCTTTCGGCTTCGGTAGACGTCTTTTTACACCCTGTCATCATCATCATCATCTCCCTGATCTTATCCCACGCTAAGTGGGGTCGGCACAACATGTCTTCTTCTTTTTATATTCGTAAATATTTTACAAATAAAAATATAGTCAAAATAGGCGTATGAAGCGTACTTGACGTACTAAAATAGATATACTATGCAAATACTCTCACGTACTGAAGACGGAGAATAATTCAATATGCCTTACGCTCACAGTTAGGTAATAACCTCAATTACTTGGGGATGAAATTACTGATGTTATTGAATTAACTTACATTGTTCGTAATATTTCCTTTAGTTTTCCACATAAATCGAATAACAAACAACATAATGAATCAGATTTTTTTTGGTGTACTTTCACTACGTTAAGGTGAATCTAATATTCAGCGTACATATACACGTGTTTCAATCAAAAATAATATCTAAGCGTAATCGTTTGTGATGTTTCATGTACCTCGGTACATCTAAACACAAATTTCCACCCTCTTCTAGCTTCATCACTGTAAAGCGAGAAGTGGGTCAAAAACTTGAAAAATATTTACAAAGACACTGAAACAGGAAAAATCTTGCAAAAACATAGAAGATTATACAAAACATTTTATTCACCTATGTTACCAACAGTCCCATCGGCATCCCAAACGACATTATAAAGATCTTTGAAGTGTCAAATTTACATTCATGCCGAGGTCTATGTCTTGGAAGATTCGCTTTTGGAAAAACTATAAAGAAGAAAACTTTAGAGATTAAAAGGGAACAGCATCATATATTGTGTTGTAACCTTGATTTCCGGTCTTACTAGATCGTTGACAAGCGACATTCTATAGATGGCTCACCAATGTAGTGGCATCAACAACTGAATGCTTCGTGCTTCGGAGTACCTACGATAAACTGTCGGTTCCGGTTAAACAGGGCCTTAGGCACCGTCCTAATTGCATTTATTGATGTGCGACCAAAAAACAAAATTGATACTGCTTATATTATGAAATTCATTATTATTTTCACTTAGTTCTAAGATCAGAGAGAATATGAGAAAACAGTTACTCATCAAAGTGCAAACCGGTATTACATCTTACTATTTATACACTTGAAACAAACTATCTCTTGTATGAAAAGTTTCATAGCTATAAAACCGCTAAAATAAAACAACTTTTCTTACAAAATAAATCACAATACAAGCTCAGGTGCGGTCGATCGATCACAAAATTGAATAAAGTATGTGCGGAACAGAGTTGTACGCCATTAATTTATTGCGAGTAGGTATTGGGGAAAGTTTGTACCAGTTCACCCGGAAAAATGTAATTACCTACTTATAAATCATGTACGTGTATGCTTACTGAACTCCACTTAGAAGTTGAGTAGAACAAGTCAATCTTTATTATATATTTCCTGAAAGAATAGCACATTCAATTTACTAGCTAAATTGTATAATACTGGTCAAGTGTGAGTTGGATCGAGGGTATTTTGTATAATTATCATTTGAAGAACATGCGCCACCTTGAAAACAACATTGTACTCGTAGAGCCGCGTGGTGTCATGACAGCGGACACACATTTCTTTCACCCTACATCTCTTTTACTAAAGGTATTTAAGCGCTTTCTTTATTTACTTTATAAATGGGTTATACAGATTAACGTCAACCTTCATAATTACTTTTTTCAACTTCTAAATCCTTGCCGCCATTCGTCTCTGTTAAAAAATGTTTTACGGCCTAAGTGTATTTATTCAAGTTGAATTGTATTTCTTGAGAGTTGTGAGGTATAATTTGAAGTTCTTTTGACTACATTCACACCAGGATACTAACGTGCCATAGAATTGCAAATGCTATAGAATATTAAAAAAAATATTTTCAACATACTCATTAAACATTTTGTCTTCTTAGACAATAGACCTTCTTCTAGCAAGGCCAAGCAAAGAAGTTACCTACATGAACAAGCATGTGACTTTTAATTCTCCATCACTTTGAGGGTTAGGCCAAACGAGTGTATTATTTTGAGTAGTGAATCGCGTCATTAGTCGTGAAGCTTAGAAAATTGTTTTCAACAAATCTAAAATGGTGTGACCGAGACCTGTAAAATCAACGTTTACGGAAGTGGAACTTCTGCGACGTCGAAAATTGTTGCAGGAACAGTTTTATCCTCATCCGACGATGTAGACTCAAGATGAATTTTACAGTCCATTTACCAAGTTTCTTATAGTTAAACGAGCCTCACTATCCGTTGTATTTTTTTTTAAACTGATATATATTACAAGTATTTTTATTAGTTTCCTTATTTATTAGCTACCGTAGTGGATAAAATAGAGTGCTACGGA
This sequence comes from Epirrhoe tristata, assembly GCA_951394285.1. Classification (NCBI taxonomy): domain Eukaryota; kingdom Metazoa; phylum Arthropoda; class Insecta; order Lepidoptera; family Geometridae; genus Epirrhoe; species Epirrhoe tristata. The sequence continues at coordinate 4,540,086 of OX596147.1, forward strand.
TAACCGTAACTAACAATATTGATATTATTTAATACATAAGTATTAAATAATATCAATATTGTTAGTTACATCGTATGAGTGTGTAGGAGTATGTGTGAGTGATTGGCCTAAGTGAAATAAATTAGATTTGATCTCCAACCAGGGCAAATATTTGTGTGATGGCTAGTATGTTTGTTCTATGTCTGAGTTGTAATGTACCTAATAAAACTATTCATTTCAGTAACTAAGCGTAACAAACTAAAAACAAAAATTCAGTTAATGTGATAGTTACCTGGATACAATACTCGTTTAAGCGTGATGCCAAAAATTAAACTCATTTGTTGTTAAATGGCTCCGTGGGGAGTTGAATTAAAAGTAAACGAGAGAGATTTGCTTGTAGTTTTATCTAAAACTAGTTTTGTTTGTGTTATTTTATTGTTTTGAAAACTTACCTGAAATGCACGGCTATGCAAACTCTAAAAAGGGTTCTGACGCATAATGACCAATAATTCAGAATTCTCATATTGACCAAACGCATAAACGCAAAATTCCCAATTCTCAGAATGACTAATACCTACGCATAAGATATATTAAGCCAAATGCCAATACCAGATTGACGCATAACAAACGACAAAAACGCATAACGAGCAACGAGTAATTCGCATTATAACCCATAAGTTTTGACCAAGAGACAGACGTTTCAAAAACTACAAAAAAAAACTTACTTCAATATTGGACAACGTAGAAAGTTACCTTATAATTTTAAGTTGTTTCTTTTTAGTTTTGCGGAAATAGTATAAATTATGATAGGGTTGATTTACGAATCGACCTTATTATGGCACCACTTTTGAAAAAAAATAGGTGTTTTAAAATCCATCTATACAATTTCACCGAAATATCAGTGAACTTTATATTTAAAACCGTACAGCCGAACATTGAAATCCTACTTTTGAAGTCCATTAAAAATAAAAGTAAGCTACGCCGCGCCTGTCTCCCAACCTCAATTGAAATAAAGATTTTCCACATAAAACATAAAAAACTTTCTGATTCACACCTGAACTTTCAAACTTTTTCAATTCTAGAGTTGAAAACTACAAGCTCATCAGCACTTTGAAGTCTAAAAAAAGATTTAAATGCGAAACAGAATCCGAAATGTCCTAGATGCTTACATGTCGAGTAATTTTTAAAGTACTTGTTACGGAATTTAATATTTTAAGTCGTGTATTGTCAAAAATGTCAAGCAATACAAAATTGAATTCAAATCAAAAATTCCATCCAAATTAATTCAGTAAATAATTTTATCGTGAAAGAGTAACAAACATCGATACATCCTCACAAACTTTTGCATTTATATTATTAGTAGATTAAGATGATTGTAGTCCTGCGCCATCTGAAGCCTTCGGAAAGCAGAAAGCTCAAAGCCAACAACTACCATTGTTACTAGTACTAGTACTAGTACTAGTAATACTAGTGAATGCATTGAAATTGCCTCCTAGCATTTGGTTGAGTCTATTTGCGATCGATTCACTGGACTCTTTAAATTTTCTTAACAATTTCATTTCAATAACTTGTGTTTGACAACTCAAATTGATTCGGATTCATAAATCTTAAAATTTTAAATTAAGGTAATGTAATTTTCATAAAAAAATAACAATTTTGCTTTGGATACTCAAAAACTATCAGATTGATTACAGATAGATCAACATAGACATAGACATATAGAGCTCCTTAGTCTAAAAATTAAATTTAGAACACCATTATTTTAATAAATAAAAAAGTATATTTGAATTATTTGTGTTATGATGTGGTTTATTCAATTTTAGTAGCGAGCTGTGCCCGACATTGGAATTTAAACCTGAATTAAGGATAAGGATGGTTTACAAAAATATTTTACTATTTTGTAATGGAACAATAAAAAGATTTTATAACCACGACGCTGACAACTGGTACCATTTAAACAAGCTACAGCATGAATAATTCATATAATGTTAATTCCTCTGTGTTCTCATATGAATTTATGTTAGAAACGGTTACCAGCATCCCTTAAAAACAATAAAACAGAGAAAAACATCTAGTCTAAGCATGTAAATGTGGGTAACTCAGAAAGTGAGAATAACAAACATTGCAACTATCCTTTACATGTAAAAGAGCTCAATCTAACTGACTGAAATCAGAAATCGCCAAGCTGAAATGAAGGAGGCTTTTTCAAAATACAAAAAAAAGAGGAATAAAAACGGTTAAAACTATTATTTTGCAAGAACTATTTACTTTTGACTCGGTTTGGATACTTTTATTATAAAATAAAATAAAGAGCCTCATGTTCAAAAATATGTTAAAGTGTATTAAGAGCTTTTTACGACAATTTGTTTGAAACTAGGTTATTTTAAATCAGGAAATGTGAAACTCCTGTTTAAGTTATGAAAACTAGTTCCATAAAAGTGTACCACAATGCTCGGACAAATACGCAGCTTCACATTCAATATGCGAATCCTTTGTTCTAATTATTTTTTGCCCGAGGTCATAAACTACATCTGCAACTTTTTGTTTGCTCTCGTGCTCTCATATATCAAACTTCTGACCCAAAATATATAAGTTTTCTTTTTATAATCCGTCCCGTTTCTCCGCCGCCAATAGATCATGCGACACTTTATGTGGATAGGATCGGCCCTAGAGTACTAAAGTAACACAGAGCGGAATCATGCAAATCACAACTTTTATGTTTATATGCGAATGTGAGTTTGTGTTTGTTTATTATGCGAATGTGAGTTTGTGGGTACCGAAAAAAAGGACAATTCATCAAGAATGAAACATTGACCAACCAATCTATATTCAACTTTTTTGGTTAAAATCCAATTAAGTAGGTACGAGTAAGTCTTCGTCATTTGATTCTGAATGTAACTTCAGACAATGAGCATGAGTTCACTGAGTAAAACATGTAGATGGCGCTACCGGTGCTATAACCGATAAAATAAGAGCTTATCAAAATTTTTGATTGTGACAAGGGTTCCGTGGCCAAATGGTAAGGCGCTCCGGCTTAAGGAGGGTCGTCTGATCGTTGCTGGTTTGAATCTCATCGGAATCGAAAATTTTGATAAAACTTCATTTTTTTCATGAAATACTTATCTAAGTGTGGTATAACACTATAAAATAATAAAAATTATAAGTACGAGTAGTTTTTAATTCTTTATAATGGTCATAGACTTGTGATAATCAAAAATTCTTATATTTTTTTTAAACCACAGAACTTCACAATAACTTATTAAAAAGCGCTTACTATTCTGTCTATACATCTTGTTACTTCAAGGAAGGAATAGTTTTTTCTGTTGACATAAATCGTTCGCCCTATGGGAACGGGAAGCGCACCGGAAACGCTACGCAGAAGGCTCTCACGCCGTAATTTATGTATCTATATGCAATGTATGATGAAGTGCACGATTGTGTAAATAGATGTAAATGTCGAGAGCTGAGATTGATGGCCTGATAGTATGTATAGTATGGGAATTATAATCATACCCACGACGACCTCTGTGGCGCAGTGGTCGAACGTCCGCCTGCGACGCAGTAGGTTGCGGGTTCGATCCCCGCCGCGGGACAAATGTTTGTATGACCTACAGATATTTGTCTCGGGTCTGGGTGTTTCTATGTATAATATGTATGTATTTACAAACAAAAAGTATATAAGTAGTATATCAGTTATCTGGTTCCCATAGTACAAGCTTTGCTTGTTTGGGGCTAGATGATGCTGTGTGAAAATGTCCAGCATTATTTATTTACCCACTCTGAAATGTTATGGTACAAATAAGAGGCATATTTTAGTGACATATTTTTTTATTCTACTCGTTTTTTTTCTCGTTTACATTTTAAATTATTTGTGAAACTAATCCAGCCTACGATCTACATCTACTCCAAGTTTCATACAAATTAGGTATCTTAATTAGCCAAAACTACTCATATGAATCAGTTTTTGTTGGTGATTGTGCAGAACAAGCACCCGTTACTGAAAAAGTATGTTCTAGAAGTAGTTTAAAATGTTGATCATATTTTTATTTATCCTTTCATCTTAATGTTGTAAAGATAAGTATAAATAAAAAAAACTTATAAAGATATAAGTCTCGTAGTTTTATTTATTTCCCGGAAATTCATTTGTATTTAATTTCGCGGTTTTCCATCTCAAAGTTTGTAATCACCGGACCTCGTTTAGAATTAAAATCTCCGCTCGACTATGAATAGCATCTAAATTATTTCAGAAACTACAAACTTCAAACATTTTATAATGAAAAACCTCTAGAGCGATTACAACCGAAATTGTTTCGCCAACTAATAAGCAGAATGGATTAATCTCATCCAATATACCCTTTATCACAAGCAACGTATTTATTTTCTAAAAACATTTTCCCAACATCATCGCATAAACAAAATTTTGCCGAAACATAAATTCTGCGAGCCTTACTCCTGAAAACACTCCCTGTTGTAGGTAACACACAAGTTTTATATCGATTTTATAACGAAAGCATCCTCCGAGGCAGGAGTCACGGGGAGCAGAGTCAACGCTAGGTGAAACTTCAAAGAACGGATAATAAAGTGACTTTTGTGTAAACAATACATTACGGTAAAAGAATATGTTCAAAGTGCTTTTATACGAAGTATTGTACTTCATTTATCACAGATTTAGGGCTACACAATTTCGCTAATTTTGCCACAGATATGAATCACTAGATGTGCTCCAATTTAGAGCGCGTGGGATTGTTGGTATCGGGAATAAGAGACATGTTATTAAAATGAATTGACCGACAGTTTTCTTTGCAAGTGCATAAAATATTATTATTTTCTATGAAAATACTCAATACCACGCCTTGTTTGCAAACAACACAGTGCTCCTCGTATTGTGCGCATTATACCTGCTTCCTCAACCCCCTTTCATAGTTCTGTGTACGGCCCTGACAGATAGGTATATCACCCTCGGGACAATACATCTAACGTTTTTCCGCGATAAGTAGCTCATACAAGATATACTGATTTATATGGGGCGAAAAAATATTACCACCGATATAGGAATCAGAGGTCGTAATACTCCAAGCGTGAATGAATTGAAAAATTTATCTAGTCTATCGATAGGGTGCTCCGTTCTTGTTTATTTATGCGACGAAGCTTGTGATCGTCGTACTATTGAAAGTGTATCGTTTTTTATTTATTCAGCCTAGCGCGTGTACGAGTATTACCATATTTGATCTCATCTTTCAAAACTTATACACGTCGCTACGTTTTATATAGTTGATTATTGAAAATCTATAAATTACTTCATTTCAATCTGCTTTGTTTATATTTCATTGTCTCGCCATGTTGGCGATCTCTGAACGTCAACACGAGACAAAATGTCGTTTCATAAAAACGGGACAAACTTTGTTTCTTGATCCGTAGTCTAAATTGCGATTAAATGAACAGGAATCGGAAAAAAAACTCAAAGACCACGATTTTTTGCTCTCGAACCAAAAATAACAAAAAACGAAATCTCAACATCAAGCTGTTCAGTGTGTAACCTCCAACCTGTCTACAATTTGTTAGATTTGGGCAAGATTATAATTTACCCAATGCTCCCCATACATTATTACTTCCCCTCACTGGCCAGTCGTTTAATCACTGTTACTGAGGCTAATGTGCCGCATTATTTCGGAGGAAGAAAGCAAGCGGAAATATAGTCGAGACGTGTACTAATACAAAATATTGCACTATTAGTTTTGGTAAGTCACCGGATGGGTAGAGTAAATACCCTAAAACCTTAATTTGTCTATCAGGATTGTGATTCTTATGCTAACATCCCTCCCTTTTGAAGATACTTCATTGGGTATACTTTGCGATATCAAAGGTTAGGTAGGTAGGATTACCACTTAAACTTAGTACCTAATCATAATATTTAGCTCTTCGTTAAATGATGCAAGTATTTTCAACCATCATACAGTAACGTAAACGTAAACAGGTTCACGACTGTATCCCCAAGGTGCGGTAGACATTCTCTCAGATCTTTTTATGTTACTTATTCCAGATCCTTTGAAGATGTCTAAGGGGGTAGTCAGAGACATGTCCAAACACATATTTGATACATGCCCACATCTTGCAGAAGTTAGTATTCCCTACGTGACAGATTGCAAGACCATCGCCGCCTATAAGAACACTAACTGATTTCCTCATGATGTTTCCCTTCACCGTTTAGAGCACGTGTTAAAGCGCATATAAATTTTACGAAACGCAAAATCCATTGATGCACGGCCGGGATTCGAACCCACAACCTTCGGATTGAAAGTCGAGGTACAACCCCATTCGGCCAACACGGCATCATACAGTATTATTTACTTTTTAATACCTGCATAGCAGACTGCATAAATTCTTGGTCTTCTCTTTCCTCATCTTTTTTGTACTTTTCATGTTACTATAAGCCTGAAAATATAGTCTACTCGTACTACGCCATCGGTTAGTTAATTTATATACCATTATTATACTCATTGATAAAATTAATCATTGTTACATTAATTTAGTTAACAGATAATCAGAAACTATTTCAATGGCCCAAGGCTATATGATTCAATCCACAAAGCGTAAATCAATGTTTATGAAAACCTCGGAGATAGCGGCTCGGCCATGCCAAAGCCACCCCGGTTCGTTGTTCGTTTGAACATTAATTACGTCACAGGGAGCTGTCCCGTGAAATATAAACCTGCACCGATACCCCATTGCATTGATGCCTTTGAATTATTTATGAACATAACTGTAACACAATGGAATGAGAACGAAATCTGTTTCATTATGCAAGATGTAGCGGTTTGCTAAACGTGTGGTGTATTCGGATCGCCGACTTAGATTTCGCGTTTCCCTTATTCCTCTGCATAAAAAATGTTTAATTATGCAAAAGAAAATATCCAAAGATTAATTAATACATCAAGTACAGCACTTTTAAAATTACGACTATACTTAACTTTTGGTGCACTAATTTGCTTTTATAGCCAGGTACAAAAGAACATATTTTAGATTATTAAAACTCAAAATTCTTAAATATTTAGACAATCTGTAAAATTCTTATTTTATTATTATTATTATTTTAGCCCTCAATGTCCCGCTACTGGGCAAAGGCCTCCCCCCACTCCCTCCATTCATCCCTCTCCTGTGCTAATAAGGTCCAGTCGGCACGCAATTTGGCGAGCTCGTCCCTCCATCTTGTTCGCGGTCTGCCGCGACGTTGGCGTCGTCGCAACGTATCAGGGCACCACTCCGTGGTCAATTTTTGTCAAATTAAAATTCTTATATAAGTAGTAAAACCATGGATGTTCGTTTTTTATTTCTCAATACTAATATCCCACTAATATAATAAAGCTAAAAGTTTGTGAGTTTGTTTAGATGTTTGTATGTTTGTGTTTCAATAACGCCTAAACCGGTGAACCAATTTGGATGAAACTTGGAATAGGTGTAGATAGTGACCTGGAATAGCTTATAGGCTATTCAAAATGTTGGTACCACGCGGGTGAAGCGTCGTAGCTAGTAATAAATAAAGCAATATCATTATAACAACATTATTTAGCATTTTTAGAACAAATCCACATAGTACAGTCATGTCATCGAATCGAAATAACATTTCCTTTACTTTGATAAAAAGCAAAAAAAGTAAATACAATAGCGATACCAAAGCCCATTAAATATTTTTGTACGGCATTCATTTTCGTTGGATGATTGAACTAAAATCATAGTTTATTGCCACGGCACTTTGTGAAAATGGAAAAATGTTTAATTGAGTAAGCGTTGAGGTTACTCTATTGGTTGTTCAGCACGAACGTGACACGAGTTGTATTGTTGTAGCTATTATTAATTGCCATCCAGGGTGGTCATGCTGCCAGTGTTTTCGGCACGCTTCCGACTGACAGTGACCTGGATCAGTTGAGCTATCTATAGATCGTTTCTAACGATCCTTAGATAGCTTGACTAATCCTGTTGTATTTTGTAAATATGTAGTAGCTTAGTTTCTGTAAATAAAGTTATATTTCTGTTGAATAGTAAACAGAAATAATAATACCTAATATTGCAACTAGCGATTTAGAAAATAAGACCCAAATAACTATAAACAAGTTTTATATTATAAAAAAATTCTTGCTTTGAGTTTGTTTGGTTAATATTTTTTATAATGTATGCTTGGCAGCAAAGGGAGGCTTACCGAGCAGTGGGTAAAGTCAGGCAGTGGATGATGATGATGAATGATCATGATGCCTGTATTCAATAAAATAATTCGTGCGCAACGCATGTCTAGCCAGTGCGAGGCAAAACAGTGACTCTTGTAATACACTGGCGGCATATCGATTTTTAATATTTTTAATATACAAAACGGTATGGAATGTTCTTCCAATCAAACTTTATCGACTTGTTTCGGGGAAATACGGCCGATAAAAAATCGAATGTTTCATTAACCCCGCTGATACACGTTACAACCGTGCTATAAAGTAAAAAGTTCACGAGTTATTTCTGATTAGCGACCCGACCCGCTTATCGTGTCGATAACTTTGAGTTATACGTTACACTAAAGTTCGATTAAGAAGGTTTACCACTAAAGTTTGATCTGTTTATTTACTAGTTACATTTATATTTTTAAAGTCCTATTCATATTAACAGATGTACACATGACCGCTGTGCAGGTACAACATTACTACAACGGTATTATAAAAACTGACCTGGAAAAACAGTGATGATTGGCTAGTAGCACAAGATAAAATGTTGATTTATACTCTTTTAACCATTTATACGAAAACCGGAACAAGTAACAGGATTATTTATTTGCTAGGCGTCCAAACTAGGAATAGTATTGACCTACACAAACAAGCTTAGAAACCCAACTGTGCCCTAAACATGTTTAAAAATAAACATTGACTTTATAAACATACAAAAGGTTAGCTCAGGATTGAGCATTGTCCCCTTCATTACGAGTTCTGCCTTCGAATTCGTCACAATAGAACAAGCGAGCCCTATAAATCTGAACAGATTAAATCAAGCCTGCTGTTTCATTATCAAAGTATGCGATGTTAAATCTCACCTAATAATTAACGGAGCCATCAAAAGAGGAAATCTTATAAGGATTACAGTTGCTTAGACACAGCGCTAGGAAGAACGCCATTGCACACCGTAAGTATAGTAAGAACAGGTGGCTTAGCATGAACTCTTATTGCCAGGCAGTTTTTGAACTGCTTGTCAATTCTGACATAAAGAAACAAATCTGAAATTGCGGCGTTTATCATGCTCTCTCGCTTACACATTGTGACTGTACTAGTGTGCAAGCGAGAGAACATGATAAGTTGCGAAGTTTCTTTAGTGAACCGGGTTATTCAAAATTGACATTTAGTTCGAAAACTGCCAGGCAATAGGAGTTCATAGTAACCCCCCTGGTAACATCAATACTAGATGATTTATACATCGCCAGGAGGCAACCTATGCCTACACTCAACGGGACGTTGTAGTGCCTGCCTGGGACATTGTTTTGAGATGGAATAGGCTTGTCCAGCGCTTCTACCATCCTCTCAACCTTATCGGCCTCAGAACTGGTAAATAGACGGTAAAAAAGAGTAGGTACTTAGTTTAGAGAGCACTGCAACACTTTTAAACTGTTGAATTATTATTCTAGGAAAGTGCACTACAGAAGCAACATCGCTGTATGCATAATGTATTACAACTTAGGAGGAAACTTCAAGTTAGATGGCGATTAGCTCTGTCATTTCAAAATAATCGTTAGTTACTAGAATTGGCCACTAACTCAAACAAAGTACTTAGCTATTTCAATCACACACTCTTCAATTTCAATCACTTACTCTCCAATACTCTTTGTTTCAGTTGCGCTTTTGTAAATGCAACTATAAAATACGGCGATGGGTTTGTATTCTGTCACGTATAGATTGCATGTTGTATAGGATGCCTCTGACTACTTTGACAGCCTCTTCGCCATCGTCAAAGGATATGAAATATACAAAAGATTTAAGAGAAAGGCTACCGCGCCTTGGGGTACTTCCATACAGTCGGGATCATATTTTTGTTTGTTCCTAGTATACCCAGCTGTTCACCTAAAACTGTACCTCTGATATCAGCTCAAACAAGTCTCGCAACTCCAGGAGCAGAGATTAACGGAATAGAGTTGGGCACGATTAAGGAGAGGATCAGTAAAGTAGAAACTCTGAACTTTAACACGTGGTGTTACAGCCCACGATCGTTGCTTCGCCGCCGGCGATATAAGCTAAGAACACGACCTCGGAAAATATCTGGTAAAGTATTGGTTTTCTAACTAGCTGATAATTTAACAAGGCGAAGAAAGAAGTTTTCGTTGTTCGGAATGTTAATTTTGCATTATGATTATAATGTTCAGCTCATTTTTCGAAACTCCGATTACTGTAACTTTAACCTTTAATTATTTTTACTCATTGAAACTTCGAACATAAATACAACTGACAGATCATTGCATTGAAATAAAATTGTTTTTGTCAAAACGAGTCTCCGTTATAAAGTGAGTTTGACTAATTTTGTACAAAAAATTATCATACTTTACTACCTTTTAATATAGAAAACACTTGGCAGAGAAAAACAGACCTACGTTTAATAATCTACGTAAAGTTCTAATTATATATCATAATAAAAGTTAAATAGCAGCAGTTTCGCTCAGGCGCAGCACTTTATAAAGTGAAGCAAAGCTTTCTCCAGCCATTTCAGTTACTAACATAATAAAATCTCTACTATCACGGTGCTAAGTGGAACGTACTGGGCTTTTTGCGACGCGTAATGGGCGTGCTATAATGTTTTTCAATCTCGGTGTAAGTGAATTTCTGATACAAAAGTAAAAGCTTATTTTGTTTTCGCAAACCTTTTTTGCCCCCGGTTTTATACAAATTATTCAAATTTCACACGCGCCTAATAATTAGATCATGGTTATTGTGAAAGAATGGGTACAATGGTATTTACAAAAAAAAATACCTACACATAGGTATCAATACGTATATACGAATATTACGGTTACCCCCCGTCTTACGTGGGCGTTTTGACGCGACCGCGTTTGCGACGCGATTCGATGCGGCGCGGCTGTCCTACAGATTTCAGATTGAGTATACTAGTTCGCGCGTAAATGTCAAACAAACTGATCGCGTTCGCTTCAAACCGCAGCGCGCCGCTGCGCACCGGTGACATAGGACACTTCAATAGTAAATGGACTGTTTAATTTTTTCCGCGCCGCTTCGCGTTCGCGTCAAACTGCCCACGTAAGACGAGCCGTTAGTGCTGTTCGTTTTATGCTATACATAGTTTGTTGATATTTATTTGCGGAAACTTGTAATTGGCCTTCCTATATTACTTAGCCTGCTGCATACTATTTACACCGCTATTTTATGACTACTTACCAAAAAAATGAAAGGACGGTTGCAGTAGATGCAGAAAATGATAACGGCATCATCAGTTTTTTTTTAATTTAACTATCACAAAGTTATCGAGGATTGTAGTCAACCAAAACCGGATTTTTTTTTTTACCACATAAATGTGATCAGTAACAGACACCGAGATCACGGTTAATTTTTTCTGGTAATTAAAAAATAGGGGTGTATATTCTATATGTAAGTTATTCATACCTAGTTTTCCTAAAATTTGTAAATTAAGTTAATAAATAAAATAAATATCAATCATGTGATTCCCGTTACACATGCTCTACATGTTATTTATTTAGTAATTAGCGTTCGTAAACAAACTTGTAATTTTAATGTTTAAATTCAACATGAAACTCACAAATGCATTGTATTTAGCTTGCACACATAAATTTTCAGTGTTTGAAAGCAAGCACAAATCAATGAGCGCTGATACAATGTTGTATATTTATGTTATTCTGCTAGTGGCTATTCTTTTGGGTGCCATTTTGGGTATCAGTGGTTTCCGATGACTAACGCATTCTAAAATCGATTTAGTTGGCTTCGTTTTGAACCCCAGTGCACTATACTACCTATACCTACTTAGGTACGTTTGTTCAAAGAATGTAGAGTATATCATGTCACTCCACATTAAGGAAAAACAAGAACCTCTCCGCTAAAATTTTAAAACTTGTTTTTCCAAGGAAGAAAAGTTTCCGTTTACACAAACACCTAATTTACCAATAAGTGTTTCGGAAGGAAAGTTGAAAATTTTTGCCATTTATATCTGCGCAAAAGTTCCCGGGGCATTTTCATTAGGTGAAGTTGTAAAACGTATATAAATTTTAATGATTTCAACAACTTTAGGGAGTAATGAGTTTTCGGATCGGTTCCATGCCCCTCGCAGGCTCATGAACGATGTGAAAACTCGACGAAGTTTCAAGTGACGAATTACCCGAACCCATAAATATTGGGTGCGATAATCACTTGCTAAAAATAGCTTAATCTCACTTGGGACTTAGTTTTACCTGTGTAAATTATTTATTCCTGAATTCATTTGTTATAAGTAAGTGTATTCTTTCAGGGCGTCTGGTCGAAACGACGCGTGATCCGAGAGCTGGCACATTTTTGCCATCCAGCGTGGTAATGCCACCAGTGTTTTGGGCACAGTTCCGACTGACAGTGACCTGGATCGGTTGAGCTATCTATAGATCGTTTCTAACGACCCTTAGATAGCTTGACTAATCCTGTTGTATTTTGTATATATATGTAAATATGTAGTAGCTTAGTTTCTGTATTTATATAATATACCGTCAATATTATAATATTGGAAAGTTTCTAAACTAAAACTGCAATGTTGTATTGTATAATATATCGCAGTCGACTGCTAACTCAACGAAACTCTCAAGAAAATTACTACAATAACCCACCACGAATATATTCAACTAGAATTAACTGGAAATCGTAGTAAGCCAACATAGTAAAATATGTAAACTATACAACTCAACGGAACGGAAACAATAAAATATTTCCAGTATTAAACGGGCCACTGTGTTTGTTGTACCGCACAAAAATATATCACTGTGTCCCTCTGAGCATCGCTTGGCTTCAGAAACCAGAGCTATATAACATTTCATTAGTGGTCAGCCGAGACGTTCTGGTTACACAAACAATAAATTTTCATTTTTGCGAGAGGACAAGTGAAAGAAAAAGATAAATATAGCGCCCTGGGGCTAAAGTACCGGACAGAGCACATGCCAACTTAGATGACGGAAAACACCGTGAAGAAAACGTTGCGACGAAGAAACTAAATTGTAGTGTGTACAAAGTGTGTACAAACGAGTAAAATTCTTACATCTTACAAAAAACTTACATCGCAAAGTCAAAGTAAATATTACATATAAAATAATCACACAGATAACTAAACCGTATCAGTGTGGTATCACAATGCTCATAATTGTTTTTTTGGTGTTCTAAGATTTATTTAAGTCCTTAGTAGGTATTCAGTTAGATCATACTCGTTCATACTTGTTATTTAGCGCTGTATTTAATTGTTACTTCTCCGTGGGGCAGATTTGCCTCGGGCTCACATAACTATTCGCATCACACGCCGACCACGACCTTTACTGGGACGAAATATTTGATTAAAAAGAATTCACTGAAACACGCAGTAAATATTTGTGAATTTACTGCGTGTTATTGAAATTGTTTGTTATTGAGTTTGAGTAGAAAACATTTTCATATGTGTAGTAATTATAGGGTTAATCGTTATATAAGGTTCTCCTAGTCTTTAAAAGCCAGTAGCTTATAAGCATTGATATGCTTATTTTATGATTAGGTTCTAAAGTAGACGATAAAAACCTCGGACTACAAAAAAACATAATCAAATAATTTCAGAGACGTTCAAATTCCTTAGAATTTGAACGTCTCTGTTTGTACGTAGGTACTTATACCTACGTTTCTAAAACAATGCTGCATGTTTTCTGTCCGAAACACACTTCAGCACTAAGTACAAAAACAAACTTAACATCTTGATTTAGGGCTGTTTGACCCAAAAATAAACAGGTACCTAAAGTTATAATTAACCCAATCAATAGAGAGCTTGTCACGACCACAATCCGCCTTATTCCCCGCATCTGCTAACCCTCACACGTCCATTAGGGTACAAGGAAAGCCACTAATTACAGTGAAGTTTAATTATATTTCATCAGATACCGCAAGCCTTTGAATGAAAAGTTATCCGCGGACTAAGTTTTATGACGTATACCGTACACCCGAGGCCAGATGAAGGATTACTCGACAACTTGCAACCAGCTGAGATTACCTACCCCGCTACTTTATTCCTCAGAGCGATAAATTGGCGTCTACTGTGTAGGTAATAAGTGCTAACTTGTAATAGTTTGTTATCGTTTATTTTCACAATTTACGAGATTATTCCATCCAGCAAAACTGAACTTTACAGCACATGGAATAAGGGACATCAGAGAATTGGCAATTTACCACCAACGTTTGTGGCTATAGAATCCGGATCGTGAAACATTTAAACCTACAGCAGGAATTGGTCTGCAGCCAATAATAATCGTCGGACCAAGAGTCGTTCATGCTTATAAAGACTTATTATTTGAAAATGTTCAACCATGGTGAAATTATTTCTGCGTTGCTGTTAAATTCTCATAGGTGTAGTAAATTGAACAAAGTATTTGGAATGAGTACAAAAATCTACATTTTAATAACTTTATAAAGTTCATTCTGTAGAGCTCTGGAGCCATAACGGTCCCCGAAGTCGTTCAAGTTTTATTGCTGCGTGTCATCAAAGAGATAGCGGGTGGCCAATCCTCTTAGGATTTACATCCCCGACAACCTATCGGCTTTGAGGTATCAACTTGCCCAGCTGTAGATAGCTGTTCCTTCCGCAAAGTGAATAAGTTTTGTAAATCTGACACTCTTTATTTGATACCTAGGCCTAAGGTCCAGAACAATAATATCTACTTATATGGTAAAATATAGACGACATTACTATTACCTAGTAGTATATTTTATCTGGGCTATTACATACCGATTACTATCGCTATTACTTTTAGACATTTCAAGCATCTTGAATGACTTGTGTCGAATATCTTGACTAACTAATCCAAAAAAAAAGTGTCGTGGAACACTCTGTTGGAATGAAGCAAAGAGTAATTTTCTATACTGGTAATATAATAAATTAATTGAAAATTATAGGTATCCTAGAAACGCTCTTCCGTACTAACAATTTAACAATCTATGGACTGTGTCGCGGCTGCGCATTTCGCACTGTGACGATTTGACATACGAGTATACATATTGTGTCGTGCGTGACGGTAAAATGGAACAACATTTTTTTCCAGCCTCAGTCTTTTTTTTCTTAGATACCGTCCGAAAAGGAACTTCGTTCCAAAATTGATTACATCTTCAAAATACAATAGTTGAAAATAATGATAATAAAATATCCTTCAAACTCGTAGCTAAATAAAATAAGTTGGTTGGTTGATGTACGCTTTCTAGTTATTCTTGACTGATTGTCAAAGTTGAACATTGTTCGGAGCGGTCACGGTTGCTAGCGGCATTTACAGCTGAGTGCTTCAGTGTTACTTTAGAGCTTTATTGTCGATCTCAGGAAGTTGGTTATGCCTTCAGCCTTCAGATGACCTAAAACCTCGGTCACGCGAATTTACTTAGGCCTTTACATCAGTGGCGTAGCTAGGTAGCCAAGGTCCCTAGTGCAAAATAAACCGGGGCCCTAACTGAACGGTTTAGGTTTTATCAAGTCAAAATATGCAGGGTGTGGCAAAATGTAAACGTATTTATTTTTTTGTAAAAACTTAAGATCTAATAATGCAGTTGTTTTTATTTTCAAAATAATCATACCTATAGTTTCCTAAGAACAAAACCTTCCGGACTCTCGAGACTCAGAGTCCGAGGGCCCCTTGAGCTTGGGGGCCCCGGTGTACTGCACGCCTAGCCATTCGGTAGCTACGCCACTGCTTTACATCTTAACTAGATTACCTATTTTGTACACGAGGCAACTTACGAGTATGCGGTTGAGGTTGAGATAAATGTTTGTATGATCAGCAGTGACGCTGAGTGAAATGTCCAGCACTAATTATTTATTTTATTTATTTATTAAATAAACGGGTCACTTACTCATACGAATTACTTCCTAGAAGCTGTAGCCTATCACTTACTGTAGCCTAGACATTTTTTGCTCATCCTCTCAGCTTAATCGGCCATACCAACAAGTCATGGTTATACGCGTGGAGCTGACTAAGCTACGAGTAGAGCGCTGGTGGTCGAGTGGTAGTGGCCCCGTCTTCCGATCGTAAGGTCGTGGGTTCAATCCCGGTCATGCACCAATGAGTTTTTCTGCCGAAAAATGTATGTGCACTATTCCAGTACTCTCAAACGGTGAAGGAAAACATCGTGAGGAAACCGGCATGTCGTAGAACCTAAGTTCGAAAACATGTGTCAAGTGCACGATAGAAGCCTCTTAGAAGCGCACTTATAATCCTTTCACCACACTGGTTTGAAAGAACTGGAGACAGGACAAGAAGAAGAAGAAGCTACGGGTTTCCTCAAAATGTTTGCCTTTACCATTAAGACCTTATGTTGATTCTCATACTAGCTATTGCGCGCGGCTTCATTCGCGTAGTATCAACATTTTGAATAGCCTATATGCTATAATTATTCCAGGTAAATGCCTAGTTTCGTCTAAATCGGTTCGCTGGTGATTGAAATACAAACATACTCACTCACAAACTTTCAGCGTTTATTATATTAAGTAGGATAAGTTTCACAAAGTGAAACAACCCTCTTACCATAAGCATCCACTATAAGCTACTGACTTATACCACGCCTAATCAAAACCGGTGAAGTAAAAGCTACCCAAAGTCCTTCATCACATCAAAGGTGACAAACAATGACCGAACACAAACTCTGTACCATCACCTTTGTTATGTTCCACGTACTCATTCCATAGTGGTCGGACCCACTTCAAGGCCGTGCCTTAATGGTCACCGCTGACATTTTAGAAAAGGGTCACTAATTTATCTAAACAGAGTTGGCAACAGTTTCCTTAATTATAGTTTAACTTATTTGTGGCGCAGCTGCCCCCATTCACTCATTACTCGGAGTGGTATTAAACAACTATGAAGCAGTTATAGTCGCCATGTAGTTAACTTAGTTTGTCGCGTAAATCCCTGGTGTACGAAAGCAGCCGTATAACGGTATTGTAAAACCAATTTAAGCATGCATTGATGTATTTACAGTTTGCACTACGGTATTATGTAACGGACCATGCTCAATAATTATACAAATCAGCTTTATTTGAAGCCAATACTGGGTCCTGGGAATGTGGTCAACAGAATAATGTTGTTCATATTCCCAGAATCCAAGTTTTATGGCGTCCGCCCGCAGCTTCGTTCATGTTAGGTATCAACATAAAAATCTGTATTGCTATGTAATGCTACTATTCTACATTAATTAAATCGTTTTTTTATATGTATTAGTAGAATAGAATTATTATTTACTATTAGGTACTTATGTCATAAATTAAGCAAAAGGCTTTTTATAAAATTTATTTTTGATTCGAAAAAGTAGTTACTGTTCGCAAACAACAAAGGTTATTGACGATTGAGTACAGTCTCTGATTGCTGGCCTGGGCTACCATCAAAGAGATCCAAATTTCCGAGAGAGTCGTCGAATATTAGATTCTACTGACAACCACAGATTCTGCCCTAGTCAAAGCTCCCCAGTTCACATGATCATATTCTTCTCGCACGCAGTTCTGAAGGTAAGCCCCGCCCACAGGTCAGTTTGTGTCTGTCGTTTTCTCGAAATAGAGATACTTTTTTTGTTTCGTTTCTTTGACCTAAATGCACACATACACCTAAACACGAACGTACTCAGTCAAATAAAATTATCATTGATGATCTGACAAAATGTCACGAAGATTACTTATTATTAGAACTTACTTATAACAGTATGCACGTGCTAATCGTATTCACCTCTGAATGTATGATCTTCCGAGGAGCTTTAATTTTATTAAGCTTCTTGATATCTTCAAACGATTTTGAATATGAAATGTTACGTATCTGAGGACGGCTGTGAACCTGGTTATATTTTACATTTATACAGGCAACGAGTTTCACTCAGAAATCCCTCTAGGGTAATTTAGTAGTTGTTCACGATAAACAATAGTTTAATGAACGTCAAACTGGTTTGCTACCCTAATTGGGTTCCATGGGTCTGATTTCTGATCGTTAGTGGACTGGGATACGTTTTTTAAAGAGATAAAAGGATCAAGCTCGTTAGAACCAGATGCATTTCTTAGAAAAAATGCGCCTTTGATCATAAAAGAGCGTTGAACTAACTTTATATGTGTAACAAAACGTCTCGAAAAGTTAAAGACATTGTAACTTTCAAGCGACTTCTTAAACTTCTAAAAAGCATTTGTAAACTCCATAATAGTAATTTATTTTAACTGGTATCTTTATTAACACAGTTGAACAAATATTTGTATAAATATTTGTTATACTCGTACTACTTAAGTAAACCTATCTAGAAATAAGTTGTTGTGCCCTCTTTTACGCATGTTCTATAATTATGGGAACACTAGACCTAAGACATTTTGTTTTAACTCTTGTATGTAATCCTTTATAAATAAAATAAAAATAAACTAACCTATTTACACTAAACACGTATTTCTATCTAAGAAAAACATTTTAAATAATGTGGCTTAATTATAAATATCGTTAGTTGACTTTACTCATCTATGTGTTTTTTATTAAAACGATTGTCTACAAAAAGCTATTACAAAAAATGAAAAGGGCTCTACAGGTCTCGTGAGACCAATCATCCAATTGGCGATCTCAAAGCCAAACCTAAATTCATCTCAAATACAGAGGAGACATTTTTTCTCGTTGATATTTCTTTAAATATCACAATATTAATAAGATTACGCATTCTCCAGCATTAAAATTAAATTATATCACTTTGAAGTAACGCCTATATAAGAAAGAGACATTCTAAGTGTTCAGAATTGGGATTCGCAAAACTTTACTCGATGACAAATTAATTTTGTGAATAATTTTCTATTCAAATGTATGAAACCTTTTGTGAAAACGGTGGTGAGTGGTCTGATCTCGAAATTAATCTTTATAATTGAAGAACTTCCGTCCTGCGTTTCGTTTGAAACGTAGGATTTTATTGGAAAAATATGAGTGTCTGTATGTCTGTATGTGGCATCATACACCCCCCCCCCCCCCGCATAGTTCATCGTTATCTTGACGGTTTCATCGTATATTTATAAACTTTGTTCTTCGGAATACATATTATAAAGGTATCTAGAGAGTTCATAGCTACGATTTGAAAGTTTTGATTAACAGAATCGCAACGCTTGATTATGTCGGGGAAATCTAAAAGTCTAATTCGTATCATTCAGCTTTCGGTGTTGTTTATTCGTGTTTTCTTGCTGTAGGTAACATTTGCCAGAATTTGCAATCCACTCTAGAATCAAACGCCAAAATTTTCACAAACATAATCAGCTTCACCATTTATTAAAGAATGAAGAGATTCTCTCTCTTCTGTACTGCTCCAAAATAAATTAACCAATAATGATTGTAAATATAAGCGTGAATACACGGCTTCTACTATTTAAATATAATCCACGGTTTATAAAGCCCACCTGAAAATCACGAACCTTTTTGCGAGCAGAATTTCCCGTAAAATCGCAATAATACATCAGCATACGAATTTCCCTGAAAATAGGCCGATACAAATTTCCCCCGAAGCAACAATTTCGAAACATTTGTACCTTTATACTACCATCTGGAGCTGTTTATTCCTGATTACGGAGCAGGACGAAAAAATAATAGAATTGGGTATCACAAAATGGGATCTTTCCACGATATAATTTCGTATTTTACTTGTAAATAGAACCGTGTTGCTCGCGCGATTCGAGATGATCACTTTCTCAAAAATTGAGTTATAAATAATTTGAGTATGTACCTACAACATTCTGAAAACTGTTAATTCAAATAAAAATTTTTGATCAAAATGTTTCACAGAGGGCAGGTTAATAAGTTCCGTATATTTTGGGCTGGAATATTTGATGTAGATAATAAGCTTATTACCATAATATTATGGGAACTATGAAAGCTAGTAGGAAGCTAGTTTAAAATACGAAATACAATTCCTCAATTAGCGTATTATTTGGCGCCAAACTAGTTGAAAGGTAAAAGCCGTGCAGTAAAGGCGGGATAAAACCACGGTCGAAAGGGTTAATGCAGCGAACATCGCAAACAATCGGCCTCAGGGGGAGGCCGGCGAGGTTGTAAAGCTTAGAATTTGTGAAAAACAGTCACCGCCGAATCAAGTTCCAGACAAAGGAGATAATTATAATCCATTGACTTTATAGTGAGGATCTTCTAGGCAAGTATCAAACCTCAAATCGAACATTAGTACCGCACGATGAACAGTCGCTGTGCGTGGTTCGTATTTGATGTGATGATTTTTAGATTTCCTACGCCTTGCTGGTATACAGACTCTCGGGTTTGTTTCATTATCTGTTGGTGACAATTATCGTCAAACTATGGTCAAAATACGGTGAATTTTCATTCAAAATAACCATAAAAAGAGTCATCAAGTCAAGACTGGGTCGTTCATACAATAACAGTCTTATTTATTGTCCGTCGTCAGAAAAAAACTATAATTTATTAAGTAAATCTCAAACTTGTTGGCAGCTTTTGAAACTTAAGGTCAAATGACGGCGTCCTTTTTTTAAAGCAGAACCTTAACGGGGACCTAATCCGATATTTTACACGTTGCCAGCTTTTAATGTCGGGAAATCGGAGACAGTCGGGGAGATATTTAACCTACTTTGATAGATAATAGTTTTGGAACCCCTCGAACTGCGGTAAAAGTAGGCTATTATTTTTTACATTTTTTCTTTTATCTCAATATTATTATTATTTATTATTTTAGCCTGTATTGTCCCACTGCAGGGCAAAGGCCTCCCTCCCTTTTTTCCAGTTTTTCCTATCCATGGCTGTGGTGCTGCGTTCCCAGACAAAAGTTTACGACGTCAGCAAAAAATCCGCCCAGCTCAAGTGGGATTGGGCCGGCCATGTCTGTCGCATGTCGGACGACTTGTGGGCAAAAACCACAACCGAATCGGTGCCCAACTCAAGACGTCCACGCGGCAGACCACCACGGAGATGGCGGGACGAGTTAGATGTGCATCTTCCAGATTGGCCCACTGCAGCCATGGATAGGAAAAAACTTATCTCAATAGTTTTAAACAAAACTAAAATACTAAAACAAATTACGTAGAGCTTCATAATTGTTACCTCCAAAAAAAACACGACACGTTATTTACCAAAATCGAATGTATTGTTAATAGATGTAGGTACTTTGGCCGAAATATATAAAAATACAAACACACGCAGGCACTATTGACTTTTGAAATCATAACACTTCCATTTGGCTTAGCTGTTATCCCGTAAAAATTTAAAAAGAGTATGAATATCATCCTTTAAAATATTTTATTAAGGAAAAGTGAGATTTAGCTTTACCCATTTATCACAATACATAATGAATCCTAGGTGCCATTGATAGAAAGATGTACGGCATGGCACCATACCCAAAGTAGGCTTTTGTTACAAATTACTTATCCGCGTCCAAACGGTGAAGAAACTTCTCAGAATCGAAATTAAATTGCTAATTTTGCTACTAACCACAGATTATACAACAGTCACAAACCCCCAGAAAGTTATCGATCCCTTCTGTAGAAAGTTGTACAACCTCGATGAGAGTAAATTAATTTGAATTTGTCCGAACATTTACGTGACGGCTATTTTTATTCGGGTTTCAAAAGAAACGCGGTCTCAATGTAAAATCCTCCAATTGATTTATCTGCCTACTTTTATAAGGCTTCCCTTGCCTTGCTTATATTAATTGAACACTCAAAAAAAAACAGGATATTCGTTTATAGCCTCACAGATTTTATGTTATTCCTTTCGCAGAACCGCTTCTAGCTTAGATTGAATAACCAATTTTGAAATATCGTCGAGAATACGGACGTTCTGCGTGGCCACAAAATGGATGGGCGATGTATAGTGCTTCTATTCTTAGGGAGCACAATAATCGGTCCTGGCTCTGAAGTTTTTATACCATGACGGCGGCCTGCACGCGGTCATAAACTTCATCGATAGAATTCGCCTCTAACTCATACGAGCCTAAAAAAAATATGAAGGCCATATTGGTTTGAAATTTTTGTCTGAAGTCTGTTTGTCTTTTAGGATAATTTTTTTTAAAACCAGATAACTCATAATAATTTTGTATAAAAAACGCTATCTCATATCGGCTTATGATATCAAAAAGTTTGAACGGCTGAATTCCAAATCCAATATAAACTGTCGACTGTGAGCCGCAACTTCGGTCGTATGTACTTATCTGGGAAGTTTTCAGCAGTGCCGCGTCATGATCCACTTTGAATCATTATTTAACTACAGATTATGATACAGTTAGCGCCCGTGGCTTCGGGCAAACTGGGGCAAACGCCTTATATTAAAACTGGCATAAACTTGTGGTTATTATTTTTTGACTTTGAAAAATGATACTTAAATCTAACATTGCAATTTCAAAATATCAAAAAGATGCACACGCAAGATGCATGTCGAAGGACTTCTTTTGCCATTTCTGAAGGAGCTAGTGGCTCTGCTATTTTATTTGGTTTTCTCGTGTGTTACTAGGTTTTATTATGTAATTTCGGTGGCATTTTACTAATGAAGCCGTGGATAAGTAACAGTAGATTTGGCAAATGGAATGGGGGAGTATTCAAGAAGATTTCTCATTTGACGAAAGATTTCCGTTGGAGTTTTGAAATGACAAGCCGCCA
Source organism: Epirrhoe tristata (assembly GCA_951394285.1). Taxonomy (NCBI): domain Eukaryota; kingdom Metazoa; phylum Arthropoda; class Insecta; order Lepidoptera; family Geometridae; genus Epirrhoe; species Epirrhoe tristata. The sequence continues at coordinate 4,562,880 of OX596147.1, forward strand.
TGTTTTTTTCAAAACCAAATTGACATGACTTGACTTGACATGACATGAATACACATTTAATACTTGACATTGGCAGAATTATACTGTTAATACAGTTAGTTGCCATTAATAAAAAGAAGAAGAAGAAGAAAGTTTTTGTTAAACATCTGACTTGCACTTGTCAGTTTTATTTTAAAGTCGTGTATGGCGCTAACGTAGTTTCAGCGGATAACACCAGCCATTAGGCGCGTGTTGAGATGGGTCAGCGCTCCCCAAGGGCTGCGCGAAGGGCCACTTACTTCATCGTCTTTTGAACCGCGCTATGTCTTTGTTAGATTTTGCTGAGTATCTGATATAGCTTCAATAAGGATGTGGGGAAAATTAGCTTTTAAAAAACACTAGATTGTTTAGGGTAACGGTTTATTTTTCATCTTTAGTTTTTCACTGACTGAGCAGCTGCACGAACTTTGGCGGCAATGATGAATGAATTAAATTTTTCAAACATTCATGAGTTACTGCTAAAACAAAGAGAATTATAACACACGGGTACTCATGTAAAAAACTTACCCAGATGAACATTCTCGATTCATCCATCCATCATGTTCGATATCATTTAGTTTCATAATAATACGTCAGTGGTCCTCTGATCCTTTATCATCATTATCATCATTAAACCTGAAGGGTGTAGGCCTCCTCTCTGACCCGCCACTCCTCTCGGTTCCGTGCTATCCTCATCCATTGTCGTCCAACCACGCTATGTCGTCCGACCAACGAGCTGACCCTTTATATTAGATGTTTTTTTTTCTTTAATTAGATGTTTGATCTTTATCAAACAAAGTAAGTTCGTCAAAGTAAGTTCGTATGAGTTAGTGGCCAACTCTGGTGTCGGCTCAGCATAGACTATATATATTTTTTCGCTACGTTTTGAGTGAAAAAGTTTTAAGATAATTACATATAATCCCTGTTTTCCAGCTGGTTTATTGGTATATATACCCACTGTTGGGTATAGGCCTCTTCTCTTTCATGCCACTCCTGGCGGTCTTCCAGCCAGAGCCACTGTTCTCCCACCGCCCCCACAATGTCGTCTGACCATCGGGCAAGAGATCTGCCTCGAGGCCGCCGCATATCTCTTGGCCACCACTCGGTAACCGCCTTGGTCCATCGGTTGTCGTCCCGTCTTGCCAAGTGCCCCGCCCATCTCCACTTAAGCCTCGCTATCCGTATACCTACATCATCGACCTTAGTGCGGCGTCGAATCTCGACGAGGAACAGGAGTAGAATCACCTAGTTTTAAGACGTTTCAAAGTGATCCCAGCGGTCCTACTGAATAAATGCTTTTTGACTTTGACTTTGACTTTGACGTTTGGAATACGGTCCACGAGGTGGATACCTAGCATGGCCCATTTTATATACCTAACGCAGCGTTATCCATTGTAATCGCGCGGCTCTCGGCATTATCACCGTCGCTTTACACAGAATACATTAATTGATAGCGTTGGTTTGCGACGAGCCATAACTCACTAGAAACACTCATATTTCATCGTCGGAGAAGTTTCATTAAACGCGGTTACAAAGCACAGGTTAATTTCGCATTTTGTCGCGTGTTGTAAGCTCTGTCACAGGTAAGATACAAATAGTCTCTGGTACATTTATTTATGGTTCACACGTTCACTGATACAGATACAGTACCTATGAATCTCGAAGAATGCGTTGGACAAATTCGGTTTGCACACAGAGCACGAAGATTGACGATTATTTTGTGTTTTGCTGTTGTACAACTTTCGAATGAATTCCTGCTCTATCCATTTTGTATCATTTTTCAACAATCATCTTCGATTCTGTGACGTGGTTAAAATAAATGTGGTCATGTTGCAAAGTGCGGTAGAGAATTTCTACACGTCTTGGGGGATAATTATTATTATTATTATTATTTTAATCCTGAATTTTTGTCATTCTTAAAAGGAACTTGTTGTAGCAGAAATAGTAAATTAGCCGACAAGAGAGATAATCGTTTTTCCATCTCACGAAGGCAGGTTGGTCATATTTGCGTGTGTAGATGCACATGCACGTTGGTTTTGTGTGCATAAGCTCGCAAAGGCTCCATGGACGAATGAGCGCTCAGTATCGTATACGTACACCGAAACAAATCTACACGCACAATTCAGACCCGCCTTCGTAAGATAGAACAACTGTGCCCGTATGCTGACATATTTCAGTTTGATAGTGCCCGCCTACATTGTGTAAAGTACCCTTATCCTATATGTCCATGTACGTTATTGTGTAGACAGCCGTCAGTCAACTGAACGCAAAACCATAGGTGAATTCTGGTTTCTATTTCGCAAATTGTACAAAGCAGCAAATATACAGTTTAAACTTAACCTAAGCTGGGTACTTGGTTTGGTTTTGTCAGGACCTAGCTATGTTATGGCGAAGATGGGAAAAATTATGATTATACATTTTAAGACGTAATGTGAGTTCAAAACGATGTGACGATGTAAAACTAGAATCACTTGCTGCGTTGAGTTAACTGTTTTCTACTGTCTGTGCATCTATGTGCTTCCGAAATATGTTTACTCAGAATATGTTTTAATCCTATTCGTGCTTCCTGTTTACTGCTCATAATTTCACTGTTTATAACTAGGTACAGACGGTTGCGAATTTTAACTTGTATTTCCTTTGCTTTAGCAATTAAGAGTATATTAATTAGAGTTTATGATCACGGTTGAATTGATTAAGATAAGGGTTAGTAAGATTTTCTCTACTCTTGTATACCTAGGTTTTGTATTGTTTCCTAAGATTATTTGTTCTATGGATGGAACTATGTATATCTCAGCTAAAGTTTTACTTGTCCCTTAGTTTAGTTCTAATATTCTCAGGATAAACGAAATGTCAATATTGATACTACATTAGTTTCTTTCTCCAGCTACAAAAGCAATAAGCACAGAAATCACATACGCTGCATGAGTTGCAAGATTCCGTTCGTAAGCAAACAATGAATCGCCGTAATATGACAAATACCCGCCTGAAGATTGCTTGCAAAACGGAAGACCAACCAGAGAGTAGAGAATTCATCTTCATAATCAGCTTATGAAAGCTATAAATAAATAAATGACTGCTCTCAAACAGTTATGGAAAACATCGTGAGGAAACAGGCTGGTTTCCTTTTTATGAGGGACCTATTTCTCCCCTCCATCACTCAAGGCAGATTCTTATAAAGCTATGTACACACTCCAAACTCTCATAAAATAATCACAGCATTGCCCGGGAGTCAGGTTCGCAAGTGCCTTGTTTACACCGTCAAGTTCAGAAATCCTTCAAAGTCTTCACGTGTGTACACAGCTCAACACCTCATATGAACCCGGACATTAAATCCGTAAGCTTAATATTCCGAAACATTTCCTATCATTTCGGAGACCCGACCCTTCTTAGCGGTATGACGGGAGTTTAATGAAATTAATTGTATTAATTATTATTAGATTCGTACGATAAGGCTCTTACTAATTTGAAGCAGACTTGCACTTTGTGTATTTGTTACTTAAACAAATGAAATAACATAGGTTTTTTTCTTGAAAACGTGTTGGTACTTAATCTTTTGTACCGCACAATCAATTTATCTTATCTTATCTTATCTTAACTTACTTATCAAAATCTTAGCATTATTAAAATTTATTTGACAAGCTTTCATGTAAGTACTTAAGTAATATTTTGTTTTTAATTTCCAATTTTCCTAAATGTTTATGTTCGTCAAGGGATCAAGACAAGCAAAATAACAAAATAAACTGTTACCTATATGATATGATAGAATTATGATACCTATATGAGAATGTCTACCGCACCTTAGGGATACAGTCGTGTACCTGTTTCTATATGATAAAAAATAATCTTTGTTTTACTTTATTAATTTTAATAAAATAACAATCTGCCGTTATTATACTCGTAATATTGAATAAGGAAGTTTTTTGTTATGTAGATATCAACTTTAATTATATTTTTGATTTAATTTAGGAGCACGGAAGTTGTATTTAAGAGTAACCTAAAAACGTGTCTTATTATCTTATGTTTTATCTTTATATATGCAGGGTGTAAAAAGACTACTACCGAAAACTGAGGGGTTGCAATCAGACCATGATTCTAAACATATTTAGCGAAAAAAGAACGCAAAAAATGTTTTACTTAGGTACGTCATTTTATGTTATTACCGGTTATTTACTACTACAACAACATAATAAGACCATACCTACCTAATAATTTCATTTATAAGAGAAAAAAACAGTTAAAACTCAAAATCCAATCAACGTAAAACAACGCGCCCAGTACATATGAAAACAGTAATCTTTAAACGCTGTTTTCTCCGGATGTAATGATTTTTTCGGAAAATCCTTTTGGATTTGGTTGTGTGTTGGGATGCTGCACCTACCCCTTTCGGCTTCGGTAGACGTCTTTTACACCCTGTATATAAAAAATATATAATATATAATTTTAATAATGCATATATTTAGTGATCTAAACACAAAACTAGGGGTTGCTGTCGAGGATGGCGCCAGGGTCGCGGCTCATAATAATACTGTTTGCAAATAAAACGTATCCTCTTTCAGAGGAAAAGCAATTGCCAAAATGCTAGAACTATGATAACTGTCATTTAAATCTATTGCTAACAAGAGTAGGCAGCGTCTAAAAGATAAGAGCTCTATACATAACAATAATCATTAAGCTACAACTGTCCTCCAAAATCCCATATTTTCAACTTAAAATCCAACCCAAGCGTCCCAGCTTAAATGTAAACAACTATAATGAGGACACAGTGAAAGAAAGTCAGCTGGTTTCCTCACCTGGGGGGTTAATGTACCTACTCATTATTATCATGCCTTAACTTTTTGCCTTTTCTTTTACTTTTACTTTGAAATTATTTCTAATTACTTTAGGTAACTACGAGCTATGTCATATTTTACGTATTTTTAAATTGATATTTATGATTGTACCTATTAGTTCTTCGCACCTACAATACAGGATTACCTACCTAGTTCAGGCTCCTATGTAATAATTAACCTAAGTATAAATAAGATCATAATTATTATATGTAGCATATGAAATTTCTGAATAAATTATTTGATTTTATTTGAGTTATATGCGTTAAATGGCACCTAAAAGTGTCAGGAAATCAGGCTTCATATTAACCCCGCTGTGCCTATTTTCTATTAATTCGATGTAAAACCTAAATCATCCTAAATGTCTAATGACAACTAATACTCGTATACCAACTATGAACACAATAGAAGTCTTTGGGTACTGTCAGTCGTCTGTTTTTCTTTGTTCACTCACATTGTGAGCCAGCTAGCACTAACTTCACTGCATCCAAATGCTGCGTATGTTCAAAGAAAATTGGATCTAGGTGCCGATCGTCGGAAGTCCCTCATTTCCGTGCATTTGTTGTCACCGTGCCTATAGGCATTAAATTTTCTTCAGCGCCCCATCGTATTCCCGTTTCCTGGCATGGTGTCCGGTTCGAGCCGGTTTACAAAAGTGAATTAAGTTTGTACCCTTCCCATTGACCTTTACTGCCTCGTTATAGATAATCGATAAAACTAGTTACTGGCAATTGTACAGCCGAGCACGAAAAGGCCAAGATTCGCTTTAATCCGTTCACGTATCACTATTACGCTTTTATAAACCAGTAAAGCTCATTATACATTATGCTCCGAGAAAATAAAAAGGAAGGGTTATTTATGATTTGGTAGGAAAGGTTTGTATAATAGTAGCGAGTATTTATTTATATTTGTTTACATTACAAGCTTTGTTATATTATACCTATGTAGAACGTAACCCAAAGTGCGCACATAAACAAAAAAGGTTGAAACCCCGACTCAAATAGGTCGTAAGTTTGATCACGCCCTTATGTGACCATAAAATTTCCACCGCAAAAGATTCTAATTCAGCTCATGAATTAAAAAGAAATCAGAGAACTAATTCAGGTGCTCGTAGTATCCGATAGCTATCCCAAGGTGCCAATAACTGAAGGACATCGAAATAGGCCCAGGGGATGATGATAACGATGAAAACGGTTTATAACACCCTTAAATAAAGTTAATAGCTGCCGAGAAGTTTTCGCTGGTACCCCTTAGAACCATTACGGAGTGTTACGGTACGATTTATTCTAAGTTTGTAGAATTGGGGAGATGTTCTACTAAAAGGGAGAGCGTATCCAGTGTTTACTGGCTTTTGTTTCTTTTCTAAAGTAAAAATTTAAAAAAAAGTACGTGACTGTCGTGGAACACTCAGTCGGAACGAAGCAAAGAGTACTTTTCTATACTGCGAATATAATAAATTATTTGCCAATTAGGTATCCTAGAAACGCTCTTCCGTACTAACAATTTAATGTAACAATCTATGAACTGTCTCGCGGCTGCGCATTTCGCACTGTGACGATTTGACATATACATAATATACATGTGTCGTGACGGTTAAATGATAAAAAAAAAATTCCAGCCTCAGTATTTTCTTTAATACCGTCCGAAAAGGAACTTCATTCAAAACGTTCTAATAATCGCTGTACTTTTAGCATACTTTTCACATACTATTGTAGAAACAGAGACAGAACAATTTTAGTATGTTCATCTAAAATAATATGGAGGACACCAACCCACAACAAATTCCTGCGTAACAAAATACAAACTCACATAAACGCAAATCGACGAACTTACACCAAGAACGATTTTTCAGCGAGGCAGACATTTGCAAGAAAAAAAGTGAGCAGAAAAAAAACCTGATCTGGGTGGTATGACTAGGTACACTATTAATGACACTCCTATTTCTGCGTCGCTAAAAAGTAAGTATAGGTGTCCAACTCTGGTGATGAAGTTTTTGGGAGCTAGTTTTTTTTTTCGCCTAAGTACCTATAAAAATAATGAACTAAAATTTGTGCCATTTCCTCAGAAAAACTAAATGTCCATCACTAAACGTGCCGACTAGCGTCGCGCTAACTATGACAAATCGCATACGATGAGCGTTTACACGTGTAAAAAATTGCGATACGATATCGTATCGGTTGAAATCGCATCGTGTAAATGCACCCTAAGTACTTAGATACTTAGTTTTAACAAAATCTAAAAGAGTCTCATGAGTATTGTAGAACAGTTATTGATGATGATATCAAACTACTTCAAACAAAACTTTTCTAGCAGCTTTCAATCGACATGTTTACGGAAACTTAACTTCAATTCCCAAATCGCTCCATCCAATAACGTAAGCAGACCCCTAAAATGGCCAAGGATTTCGCTTCATAGTATTTAGGTGTCAAATACGAGTTGTACGAGGTCGATTTAGAGGCAAGATAAGTGAGACGCGGTAGATGTTTTAGGTGATTCAACTGGATTTTTCTTCGATGTGGTTTAAGTATTTCGATACGATTTTACTAGTATTATTTTCTTAGACTTTATTTTACGTTTGTAATTCTAGGCTCCACATTTTAGTAGTTTTAGCTGATAAGTACTGTTACTTATAATCTTGTTTACTAATTTATTATTTTATTTTATTTATTAGGTTCACCAACAGTTTACACATGACTTCAAATCACACAAGTTATGTTCTTAAACTACATGCGAAACCAATTACAGGTAAACACAACATGCACAGTAAGCCAACAATGTTCGTGTTACGTTCTGTTATTTCATATGTGTATATACAGTCTCTTATAATATAGCACAATATTTAGGCCAAAAAAACCATAAGAAATCACAAAAGTATCAAGATGCCTACGCAAAAGATAGTACCTTGGTAAGTGAAGATAAAATTAAACTACAACTTATTTACTATGCTATTATTTAACCCTAAGTTATAAGTAAGTACCTCAATGAACTCAAAACAGAAATCCTTCATAACATATGCAAGAGAAAATTATATGCAGGGAGAGGAAGGAGAAACAAAAAATATTTGCTTACATATAATAATAATATAATATAATATAATAATAATATGGTCTTTCATTTTAAATTAAACTAATGAAGACTAGGATTATCAGAGAATATCTTATATTACTACGTATAGATGAACACTACTCGCCCCACACCTATCAATCAAGACTCCTAGCTCTTGAGTTGTTGATTATACAGGGTGTAAAAAGACGTCTACCGAAGCCGAAAGGGGTAGGTACAGCATCCCAACACACAACCAAATCCAAAGGGATTTTCCGAAAAAATCATCATCAAAACAGCGTTTGAAGATTACTGTTTGCGTATGTACTGGGCGCGTTGTTTTACGTAGATTGTTGGATTTTGAGTTTTTTTCTTGTATAAATGAAATTATTAGGTAGGTATTATCATATTGTACTGGTAGTAAATTTCCGGAAATAACATAAAATGACGTAGCTAAGTAAAAAAAAATTTGAGTTTTTTTTCACTAAATATGTTTAGAATCATGGTCTGATTGCAACCCCCTCAGTTTTCGGTAGTAGTCTTTTTACATTTGTATATTCTTATTAAACAGCGTGAGGAATTTACCTTACAGAGTATTTACATTGTGTGATAAGCAAGTACTTTTATAGATTCTGTATTGACTATTTTAAAAGTGTCCAGGGTGGGTCGTTTGGCTTACAATAAAATATTCATGGACCAGCGGGTGCCAATCCAAACGTAATCTCAGGTGGAACCAATTAGACTGTCGATGTCATGGAATTATGTTAACTAATTGAACAATCAGACATCTATCACGTCATGATAGGTAATTAATTATCATATGACCGCTTGTCTTACTGATGTGGATTGCACTTGATTCATGGAATATTAATTATTATTTAGTTCGTGAAAGTTTAACATAAAATATATCAGGACTAAAATGGTCACGGACTTTTGGCAGACTTGCATAATTATGACCACTGACTTTTACATAATTGGTAGGCATTCATGGGACCGAAGCAAAGCAAGTTACTCGTACAACATAGTTAACAACATAGTTACATATGTTCTGCTAGCTTCTACAAAAAAAATGTCCTTGGTAAAAGTAAGCAAGTTCGTATGAGTCAGTGGCCATCTCTGGTAACGGTGTTTTGAGATCTCCGTCATGGATAACGTCTTAAATAGGTCAATAGGGTATTTTACACCATGTAAGAAAACATATAAAAATGCATGTATACAATAGTTTTCGTCAAAAATAAACGATAAACGTCGATATTTATTCATAAAATGCAACATACATTTTATAATTCAATTTTAAAAATCATATTTTTTGTCTATTCCTCAATGGACTCCGACGGCCATACTGGTTCCAGACGTGACGTCATTCCGCTTAGGACAAAGGCTACGTAGATATAGTACAGGTTAGAAAACTTACTAGATTCTTGTCGTGATCTGAGCCATAGTGACGTCACAGACCTAAGCAGCATGGCGGCTAGCGTTTCCGCGCGACAATTAAAAATCATAAATTAAAATGCATTTTTAAGGCATTTTACGGTTTAAAAAATTTGAAACAAAAATTCTACTGATTCATTATGACCTCAGGATTGATTTAAAACAGTTTTCAAAAAAGAGTAAAATAGCCTATTGAAATTATCAATCATCGCCTAAATAAACCGTAACAACATCATCTATTTACACCCTTTTAGCTGACCAAGCTATGTATCAAGTGAAAATCACTTCAAAGCTACTTTCAATCTAAATTGTCTTTTAAGTCGTAGTAATAAGGTATAATATTGCTATTGGATTTACTAAACGAAAATTAAAGTGCTGTTGGTTTTCCTTTATAGGGATAGAGTCGCATGTCGCTTTGTCAAGCCTCAGAAGTACATATTTTTTTAGTAAAACTTAATATTAATTTTAATTAATATCTAAGTAAAAATATACTATATAACGTTTCTCACTTTAAAAGGCAGTTCTAAGATGAGAATAAACCCCCATATTATAGTGTAGGTAAAGTTTTCGAGTGAGTCTTCAAATCTTATCACTTTAGTTTATTCAATGGCTCTATCTCTGAAATATTAAGGTACTACATACGTGATGATCAGCCGGTCGTTAGTTGAGTGCGGATTAGGGTGAGCTAAAGGAACCCGCAGATTCTGGTCCATTCATGCGTCAAGCGAAGTCACGGCCTGTTAATAGATTTTTATGTAAAAAACACTATCAACACTGGAAAAACGAATTTCGAAGATACATTACTTGGTTAATAATTACAAAAACTAAACCACCTTAAATTTAGTAACTATTAAAAATATTTAAAAAACAACAAAGTAACTGTGTAATGGAAGTAACTGTACGTAATCGTTAGATAAGTCTATACTTAAGCAGTAGGTATTTTGCCCATGTAGGCAGATACATTCACACGAAACATTGTTTTTGTTTTTTCGGGGATGGGCACTGAGTTTTGGGAAACAGAAAATCTTGTCCGAAACTCAGGGCACCAAGTCCCATAGTATAATCTGTGTGTCATCTTAATCATAATTTAACATAATTTTCTTTCTTTCTCATTCTTCTCATTCATAATTTACTCTAGGTTACACTGAAACTATTTGTTGTTAAAATAAATTAAATTAAATTAAACAAAGATTTTCAATTCTATCACCTAGGAATAGATAGAGAAAACTACACACACACAGAATAGATAGGTGCTGAAAGGTACATTACTTTATAGGTGAGTCCACATGGGAAAGGAGTGCACGGACAATTTATCGTGCTTGGCAGACGAGCCAAGAAGCTATTTCCTGCATTACTGTAGGTACTTGGGTAAACGACAAAATTACTAGGAAATTGAGTAGCGAGTGAGTAGAATTTCAGAAAATTATCCACTTTAACAGAAGAAATAAAGCAATTTGCTAAAACTTCCACAAAATTTTTGCAACAATATATGCGCCATTAGTTAAATGGAACTTTTGATTCACACCAGCAAGTCTATCTCAATCAGAATATGAGAAATGAGCTGACAAAGGCACCCGAAGTTGCGGGAGTGGGAAGTACGAAAAAAAAAAGATTTTAAACTTCCATGATTTCATTACGCGATCTCTAAGTCTCAACTTTTGACGACTCCATGTTTTTTGAAGTAGATTGATGTTTTTTGTGAAATAAATATTCATTGCAGCAATAATAAAAGCGACAGTGTTAAATATTAATCTACAAAGTTTAGAGTCATGACTGTCGTTAAAACGAAGTGGAGATCAAGGCTCATTTTATACTAATATGTAACTCGCATTTAGATACTGATCGAAACTCCAATACTCGAGCTATGATTGAAAGTAATTCGAGTTTGATGTTCATAATATTCTTATAAAGTATGGTTCTTCTGGCAGTTCAAAATTCGTGAGTAAACCGCCATGTTGTATACCTAACAAGTTCGAAAAACATGTGTCAAGTGGACGAAAAGAGCCTCTAAAGGACACTTTTAATCCTTTCACCACACTGGTTCGAAAGAAGTAGTGGACACGACGAGAAGAAGAAATCAATAGACATTTTAAATTACACAAACTGACAGGGCCTCATTTTTGGGTTGTAAATAGACGTTTGAGCGTATCAATTTAATTCCTAAGCCCATTTAAGTTTTCACTTCAAAATGTATCATTTATTGATTTTTTGACGATTGACGACCTCTGTGGCGCAGTGGGCGAAGGTCCGCCTGCGACGCAGATGGTTGCGGGTTCGATCCCCGCCGCGGGGCAAATGTTTGTATGACATACAGATTTGTCTCGGGTCTGGGTGTTTCTATGTATAATATGTATGTATTTACAAACAAAAAGTATATAAGTAGTATATCAGTTATCTAGTTCCCATAGTACAAGCTTTGCTTAGTTTGGGGCTAGATGATGCTGTGTGAAAATGTCCAGCATTATCCAGCATTATTTATATTTTGAATTGTTGCATAATGATTTTTAAGGAGAACAGACGTTCCACCAATCGCAGCGCAGCTACGTCACGAGCGGGCTAAGTTATACAAGAAGCAACAATCAATTGAAAGGATAGTCTATAACGATTTTCTCGGGATTTTCATAACAAAACAAAAAAAATAATTACATAAATATGTTTTAATTTATTTTTTGAACCCAATTCCTGAATTATGTTAGTATAAAATGAAAGACCCTATATATTTAGATCGATTGGTAAGGTTTCTGTGTAAAAGACCTTTTGGACATGCCGTTATGTCACTACCGAGTCCAAGTCACTTACACACACATACAAGTAAGTACCTAGTACCTACGAGTATTACAAATTTACAATAGCCACTAATAATGGTTGTTTATCTCGTAGTTACTAAAGGGTTATACAATAACTTTCATCTGTATAGGTACCTAAAAGCCCCTAAACGTATAACCATCAAGTAAAATGATTTCTGAGTATCAAACACACCGGCTATCGGCATCGCAGTTTCAATCCACCTCCATTACTCCATTGCTATTCCAGTGGTCAGCATCCTTAGACCTGAATGTACGAGCCCATTTATCATGACGTCACCTGGTCCGTACGTGAGCCGACTCGAGAAAAATATGTTGTCCAATTAATAAGGCACTTTGAATGGATTTCAGCTTCGGTTATTGGATGGAAAATTAGGCGGGTTGGATTGATTATATGGGTGGGTGATTAGTTAGGCTTCAGCGAGTGAGAAAAATTACTGAGCCTGATTGGTTTCAACGTATCAGGCAGGTATTTGCCAAGGACCGTAGACGATATTTAGGTGAATTTTGCGCTGAACGGAATTAACATTATTATTTATACCTCTTTTCAGGATGAATTATAGGTACTTAAACACATATGCATATAATAAAAAAAAATGAATTTTGTGTTTTTATGTAAATTGGGTAGAACCATAGAACAGTCATGATCGTATATTTTCACACCTTTACGTAAGTACAAGTATTATATAAAATTGTAGTAAGTATTTTACAACTTCGCAAAATTCTTATCCACTTGAAAAACTTGAAATGTGCCTGTTGACATCTCGAGATGCGGCAAACTTATATCTTTTGCGACAATCCATTTTTTGTCCAACATTAGGGAAATCCTCACAAGCCCTATTTAGGAAATTGCCAGCTTTTATCGCGTTTGTGGCTAGCAGAGCCCCGACCTCGATTTTTGTGAGCCCTTTTTAACCTTCAAAGTTTTAGCTGCCGCTTACCGAGCTTACGAAACTTTAACACTACAACATGATTATTTGAAAATACACGGCAATATACATTCTGAAAGGGTTTCTAAAAATACATTTTCTTTGTCATGAGTAATATGAAACTGTTGATAATAATTACAGATACCTATGCCTTCATTTTCCATTCCAGCATTACAGGTCATCGGCTATATTCTCGGCTACCGATTATATTTTAATTAGTTATTCATTACGCCGATAATTTAACACCAAAATCAATTTCCAGTGTAAAATTAGTGACACGTTCCGCAGCATCAAAAGCTTATAAAGGAATAATTCAATGAAATAATAATTAGTGCATGCAAGCGATGGCGCTACGATTTATGGCTGTTTGGTTCGCACTCAACGTATTTTGTTTTCTGAAATATAGCCAGCTTACTTGCTATTGATGAATGAGCGCTATTGTTTTCTCTGAATAGTTGTGATATTTTAGTATTTACCTGACTGCCTGCGGCAAAGCCAAAGGGAAGTATATGGTAGAAATCTACGCGGAAGTCACTCAATTGCTTAGAAAAGGGGGTAATTAGAGTCACGTCTAAATATTAGGTACTTACTTATCCTTTGTATTTGTGTACCGTAATGTATGTGACAGGTTGCAAATCCATCGCTGCCTCACAGAATACCTAATAACTGGTTTCCTCACGATGTTTTCCTGCACCGTTTACTCTTTAGGTCGTGTTTACGCATATGTTAAATTTTCCGAAACGGAGAATCTATTGATCTATGACTTGAATTTGATTGAACCCACAATCTTCGCATAGAAAGTCGAGACACTAACTCAAACGGCCAACATGGTTCGAACATGCGCAAAAAGTCAAATGTGCAGTAACAAAACTATGACTATCCAAAAAATAATATTTCAAAAAGGTCTTATTTGTCGTCCCCACTATAAAATGTCGACCGCGATTTATCTCAGTCCTCTACGGAAAATATGTATACCTGCCGGTCGACATTCCGTCATGACGTATAACTATGTAAGTTTCCTTCAAGAAAAGGTTTGAGCCCAACGCATTACGTGCCGACCTAAATCTCAAACCTCACAATCTAATCTACAGGACAAAATATATCGAGATCCGACTGAAAAAATATTTTTCTAGAAAATATATTTTCACCCTAGCCGGTCAGACAAATATAATTAAGGGAGAAATTTGTCCAATAGTATTGTGGCAAAAATTGTGAAGTGAGAATGCGATGGCATCCACAGGATTCTGTTTCTCTACAGTATCCTACTTCAGTCCTTATTTCTTAATTGGAAGCAAAAACCAGTTCCTGGCTGGAGTATCTTGTTTACAAGATAATGAAGTTTCTAATTAATTACTCTCAGACGTGTCATTACTGTAAGTAGGTACGTAACTAAACATAACAAACTCATATTTTTCGAAATATTTTGATCCACATATCAGACCTATCTCAGCTATCTGTTGACAAAACTAGCGTTTGTGTTGAATGTTTCGGTACCCTAAAACAGAATGTATCTTTTGTAGGGCCCCGTCGAGCGGGTATATCGCGGGGGGCACGTTCAATTGGATTGAAACGTCGGCAAGCGGAGTGCTCTTAGGCAAAGGGTCCGTAATAGCATTTTTGTAGTGAAGCCAAGAAGTTGAAAAAAATGGTAGTGCTGGAATGTATGGCATGAAACTTTTTATAGTCATTGTTGACGAATTATGCAAGTTAAACATACCTACAAATTTATAAATTGAAAATGCATAAAAATACTTTACAAAACTGTGTGTACAAGAACTAATGAAGTTACTTTATAAACAATCTAAAGTTTTATCCAATCAATGCAAGGAAAAAATAATCATGTTCAAGATAAACTAAAAGAAGTAGAACCCCCTATTCTTTGCGTTCATACAAACTTTGTAACCCTTTATCTTCTTAAGTGTCTTCGATCTACTTTTATTAAATTCTCCAAAACATAAAAAAAACCATCTCGATTATGTGATGCAATTATGGGCAACACTTCGTCATACATCCGCGAGTATCACTCAATATTCACTTACCACATCTACGGTTATTTGTTCCGAATCGCGTGAAGTCATGAAGGGCTTGGAGAAAAAAATGTTTTTCTCGAACGAAAGCTATTTATCTGCGATTACTATTGTATTGATTAAATGAATCGAGGAATGCGATTGATAAATTCTTTGCCGCGCGAAGCGAGAATAGCGAGGATACTAGGCCATTCGTTTTAAATGCTATTGATAGCGGTCTTCAATTGTGTACCAAATTAACAGTTTTATAGCAATGAAAGGATCGTACTTTTTATTATTTACAGCCTGAATAAATGGCCGTATTCAAGATTTAGGATAAAGTTTGCTTATCCAGCTGGTATTAAAGTATAACAACTCCCGTGTGTGCTGCCTATACATAGGAAAATTTTATTCGCGTAGAGCGGTTTCTACATGTGTTTTCCTTTGTCTCAAATATCTCTATTTCTGGTCAAAAAATTGGTAATTACATGCCATTTCAGACAATTTAATGACTGGTGATTTTTAAAAAATATATTAAAAAAAATTATATAATCGGGAATGAAATTGCAGGTATAGATTTTCACATTTCCCAACTTGACAGAATCATTCATTTCACAAACCAAAACTAGGTTTTAGTTTCCAGCAAAATAATAACTATGTTGTACCGAGGATAAATTTTCGCCATAACTTCTCCTTTAAAGTTCCCTAGGTTGCTCTAAAAATTATATTCCAACCGCGTTCGCCACAGATAATGCTTAAAATTAAGATTTACATAACCAAAAACTTGTGAAAACACAATTACAGAAGTTTTAGCATGGAGCCTGTAAGCGTAGGTAATCACATTTGTTGGAGCTCCAAGGAGAAAATTGTCTTCGGTCGTAACAAGGTTGGGCCCCGACCCTCGCCACTTTTCTAGGGTCCGTTCCCATTAACCTTCAAGTTATCCTAGACGAGCGATAGATATAGCAAGAAAGCCCATCACTTTTTAATAAACCGTAGATCGACTCACAGTGAATTGGCTACGCTGCTATCAAAAGTCGTCGCAATGAGTTTGTATTAACGCCTTTTCTCAGCTCGTTTATCATTCAAGAACCTCTAAAACTTTCTTGTGTAGTTGGCACCATGTAGTTATATCATGCGCATAATCAATATTTTGAAGAATTTTTCCATAATAGAAAATACTAGCGCTGGAGCACGATTTTATTTTGTTAGGAATCGTGCTGCAGATGATGATGAGGATGATAAATTAATCCATATATTGTTAGGTAACAGACGACAAGCTCATTGTCGATTTAAGCAGCAGTTCGAATTGTTAATGTTAGTTAGATAACTAGAGTTCGTATCCAAAGCATAATTATGGAAAGAAAACGCAATTTCTAAAGACAACTGTCGTTTTGGTTGGGTAAAGAATAAACCTCTTTACTAGTACTAAGTCTGAATGCTGCGAATTCTTCGTTCTAGCTCTTTAGAACAAAATAAGGTGTTATTAAAATTGTTTACAATAAATTTATACTCGTAGATTTACAAATACTAGAGCCTACTAAACCTTAAACTATGGATAATTCAACATTGATAACGATTGAAGGATCTCCTTCAGTCGTTATCAATGTTGAAGTCAAGCAACGTACAAGTTTTATTTTAATATTAACCTATCTAGGTTAATGTTAGAAAAAAACTTGCACAAAATTGTAGAATGTTTGAAGTAACTACCCAAGTAAAGAAAATTAGGTTAAAAAAAAGTACTTAATTTATCAGGTTTTAACATATTATTATGAAGCTTATCGTGCCATGCTTGCTGTTTAATAACTGCATAATAGATGCATAAAGGAGCTTTAATGTTTAACAGTCTTGCCAGAACTGAGGCTAACTTAATAATGAGACTGCAAAATTAATAGTCAATTTAATAGACCCATACCTCGCAAATAGATCCCGTTACAGGTTTAATAAATAGCTGGTTTACTTAATATAAAGGAAAAATCATTGGTATAAGTAAATTGGCTTATTTTAAAATATAATAAACAAAATATTTTAGCATGTTACCTTTTTTCATATGATAATTTAAAATCTACAAGATTAATAGGCCCACAAAATTTAAACTAATTAGGAAATTAGCGAGTTGCCTCACACGTGAACAAATAACGAATACATTCGAAACATGTAAAAAATATGACTTTTAGTTTGGCGTAAACGTGGGCTAGTAGTTGCAACAAGTAGACTGAAATCAAATTGCACGTATGAAGTTAACTAGCTGTTCTTATTGAGCTATGTCGCCAGTCTGTCTCGAATACTTTGGTACCCCCGACCGTGAACGCTTTAGCAATTAAGTACCCACTCAAGCAACTTACTACACAACGCTAACTGCAAAATAATAGGCGTAGGCAGCATTGCTTGATAAAGCTTTGTGCATGCCAATCAATAAATTTCCCACAGCTAATCGAATCATACAGCGTTTCACGACGTCTGCGCAGCGGGTGAAGACCCGCTTGTGATTCAGAAGGTTGCGGGTGCAAGTCCGACAAATATTTTTTGTATGATAAGACAATGTTCTGTTTAGTAATGGCTAGACGATGCTGTGTGAATTGTTTCAATAAAAATAATTGAATTTCTTGAATATCAAGTTTTATTGGGATGGATAACAAAATTCTGTAAGCACTAAATATTGTCAGTAGGTATCAGTGCAGTGAGTCCGTGGCTAGCATGCCAATAACGATCTTCGCAAGAAAATTTAACGTAGAAAACAGGTTATGGACAGGTAGTAGTTTTCTTTATGGATAGTAAACACATCTGAATATTTAAACTGAAAGCATGTTTATAGCTTCTTTTGAATGAATAATGAATGAATTAGTATGTGTGATAATGGGAGAATAGAGCTGTTTTACACCCTTATCTTTTAGTAACTATTTTTTACATATTCGTGAAAAATCAATGACTCAAAAAATCGCTTAAGCACAATTAATGTCGTTCCGTGGGCAATACCTTCTGCGAAGTAACTTGTAATGTAATTAAAGCAAAATTACTGAAATGAAAAAATCCATTGATATTTGGATTAAAGCTTTTTGCACTAGGGTGGCTTTTTAGTACCTATATACTTACTAAAAAGTGTTTACACAGAGACTACCTGCTTTATCCAAAAATGTGTCTTACACCAGCAATATTAGATTAGACGCGGTACGAATCATAACGAGCAGACTTCTAACTGGATTATGCTGATGAGAATGTATCGCCTTCTGAGCCGAGTAAGAACTTGCGTTTCGTCTAAATTATTTTCACTCTATAAGATGGAGAGACGAGTTGGATACTCACTTAAATGGATTGGTCCACGGTGGCCCAAAACAGAGATGAGTGGAGAGAGGTAAGGAAGTCCTTTGTCCTGCAATGGAACACTATGATATGATATGATATTGGTTATGCAATAAAGAATTTTGAAATAATTTGAATTTGAAATATACGCTTTTCAACCGACTTCAAAAAAGGAGGAGGTTCTCAATTCGTCTGAATGTTTTTTTTTTTTTTTTTTTTTAATCTTTTTACGCGTTTGTTCCGCCATTTGTGGACCGATTTGCAAAATTCTTTTCATGTTTGAAAGGGTATACTCCAGAGGTGGGCCCATATAAATTTTATTCCTGAGGGATTGATAGTTTCCCCGTAAATCTCTAAACACCTTCCCTCCTAGCCATGTCACAAATAGAAATCGAATCGACAGCTTGACGTCCTGAGTCACACCGCGTTTCGAGTCAAACATTGAAGTCGGTTTGCTTTTTAGTATAAAAACGTAATTAATAATGATAATTGTAAAGGATTGGCCCCTTCTTGAATAGCAATGCATTATTTCGTCTGTAGGTAAATCGCTTCGCATTTACATGACATTATATAATAATATACTTATTTTTGAATAAATAGATGTGAGGTAATATGTGATAAAACGATTTAAGGTTTTTTTATGAATGAGCCCCTGATGCTTTATTAGTTTTATCGGCACAAACTCTAATATTAAGGTATAATACACACAATCGTTCTTTAGCTCTCTGAAGTAGCTGCGCAGAACCCATTTTTTATGACGCCTAAAATCGTGCCATCTCGTTTACTCTAAACCCAAACATGCGCAATCGTCTATTGCACCTAACTTCAGAGAGCTAAAGATCCGATGTGCTCAGTATACTTTATTTGTATTTAATTCAGCACCCAAAAAAACTTTTTAATACAATAATAATTATTTATTTTGTAACATACGAGTATTTTAAAAGACGACTGTTCTCTCGGTAACTCTTAAATCTGTTCTCAGAATATGTTACTAAAGAATGCTGAACTTTTCAGTAGATTTCTCTAAAATACTATGAATAATGCATTCACCTTATGAATTTCAGTTTCACTGAAACAAAGTTACGTAAGCCATTCTCACTTCACTGTCTCGTTTGAGCGAAACCTCTGCACGTAATTTGATTAAAGTATGTTGAGAATTTGATGAAAATCTGCTGAAATTAATGAAATTTTGTTAAATGTGATAACTGATTACTAAGAGCCATGTTGACCGAGTGGGATGGTGTTTTGACTTTAAACCTGAAGGTCATGGGTTTGAATCCCGGCCTTTAGCCTTTAGGATTTTTTCTTTCGGACTTAGTAGCATTATATCAATGCTGAGACTCCCAACCTCTTTAGCCCAAGCAGCCCTGACATAATTTTATTAACACAGAACTTGACCAAATAATTAGTGTAATGTTGTTTTGTTATGACTTTATCTATGTTTTTTTTAACTTTCTATGTTCTTTAGTGTCAGGGCAGCAAAACGGTCTCGGTAAAAACAGCTCAGGGCCGTTATTTTGTTTATTATTTAATGTTTTTCGTGATGAATGATCGTAAGTATAAGATAATGCTTTGAGGATTTGTGACTTTATTACTAGGTGCAGAGGGTGTGATTCGGTTTAACTTGAAACTTTTTTGTCATGCGGACAGAATTTCGCTTTGATTTAGTACGTCAAGCTATATCTATATTGATCTTCATCATCATCATCATCAATAACCTATCAATACCCACTGCTGGGCGTAGGCCTCCTCTCTAACCCGCCACTCCTCTCGGCTCCGTGCTATCCTCATCCATTGCAGTCCTACCACGCCGACTATGTCGTCTGACCAACGGGCTGGTAGTCTTATTCTTTCAATATTGATCTTATCTTATATTTATTTATATTGATCGAAGGTCATCATCATCATCTTCCTGCCCTTTTCCCACATTATGTGGGGTCGGCACAACATGTGTTCTTCTTATATTGATCGAAGGTATTTTTATAATTATGTGTATTTTGTCAAATAAACAAATTTTATTTTGTTTATGGCCACGGCTTGCTAGCAACTATGTGTGGTAAAACACTACAGCCCTTTCAAGTTTTTTGGTTTAAAACTAAATCTATGGTTTCCTAAAAACAAATATTTTAACTACGAAAAAAAGGAACTGCCCTGTGCTGAAAGCCACAACCTGTATGTTTGTATGTGTATGTTTAATTAGGATCCTTTTGTCTTTTTATGTCTAAGAAACTAAACAGCTTACTCTACATGTAAATTCAAGCAGAAATTCTTGCCTATGTCTGCCCCTACGGAAACACGTAACTATAATGTATTCGTAAGTAGGTGCCCAATAAAACTCAAGAAACAGCAGTGGTTTTCTCAAAAACTGGCATCAGTTAAATGACTAACTTAATAATATTAAAAGGTTTTAAATCCAATTATAATTCAAATACTATAGACGACCTCTGTGGCGCAGTGGGCGAAGGTCCGCCTGCGACGCGAGAGGTTGCGGGTTCGATCCCCGTCGCGGGACAAATGTTTGTATGACCTACAGATATTTGTCTCGGGTCTGGGTGTATCTATGTATAATATGTATGTATTTACAAACAACAAGTATATAAGTAGTATATCAGTTATCTGGTTCCCATAGTACAAGCTTTGCTTAGTTTAGGGCCAGATGATATTTATATAAATAGGTTTGAGTAATGAAAATATGACATGTCTCCTATGTAAAATATAATTTGCCTGAACTGTTTGAATATAGTTTAAATTTTTTTATCATCAAGGTGTGAAAAAGTATCAGTCCATGACCATGGCAAATTATTTCCTGTTTCGTATCAGAAACTATAAGTAAGGCCAGGGTATCGTAACTTCCACATTCAGAACAAATATTTGCAGATCATCCAAACATATTTATGTCCCGCCGCGTGAATACGATATCAACCCGCTTGCGTCTTCACGCCCGCTATTCTTCGTCACTATGTCGTGAAGAAATATGACGATTAAAATGTTATCTGTAAAATAATGGCCATTGCGTCTTAAGAGCTCTCTGTTTACATCTTTACAATTTGTTATTGAAAATGTTCGAGTCGGTTCTCTTGCCAAAAGCTCGAATGCTTGCACCTTGAAACAACAGCTTGAGAAATTGCACTCCTTTGGTTTTGCAGTCAGGCTATGTAAGGACTGTAATGAATGATCAAGTCTGAAAACGTGTCAAAATGGAACGCGTGACTGCTAATGGCGGAATTACACGAACCGAGTAGAAGGGCGGGACAGTGAACACATAGTGTTCAACGAACGCGCATCTCTCTTAGCCTAATATCATTTAAACTTTCGTAATTTATTGGCATAACTATTATATAATAACGGGTATTTATTACTTACCAATTGTTTTACTTTCCCGACGTCAGGAATGCATTGCAGCGCCCGTGGCCCGGTAACGTAAAAATATAATTAGAATTAGAATTCATTTAATTTTGTATAGACACTTATTAATATTCGTCACTCAATAATAATTATAATTACCTAATATAATTTTTAAAAAGCGGGAAACCTTAAGTGGGACTGGGCCGGACACGTTAGCCGCATGCCCGAAGAATACTGGGCTAAAGCAACCACTTTATGGAATCCGATGATGCGGCGACCTCGTGGAAGGCCCAAGTGACGATGGCGGGATGAGCTGGACTCCTACAAAAAAGATTGGCCTGTTATGGCCCAGGACCGGAAGACGTGGAGGGAGGGAAGGGAGGCCTTTGCCCTGCAGTGGGAAACATCGGGCTTATAATAAATAATAATATAATTTTGCTGTCTCGCCGATTACTCGATTCGTGTAATCCATCCTTAAAGGTTACCTCACTAGCAACGCGATGCGGTTTGATTCTGCGCTTATGAACTGCTGTCGACGAACTGTATAAATATATATACCTTTCATTTACGTAGATACGTTCTATATCGCATTGCTATACATTAATCACTTACAGAGTTCGGGCTTCGGGCTTCTTTTGTTTCTTAAACAATTCTAGATTCAATAGTGAAGTGTTTTCTTTCGTTCAGTACAGGATAATGCCAAGTCAACATTGTGCTCACAATGTTTGTTACCGAATGTATTCAACGTTTGCTAAACAAAAACGGATTGCTTTTAGATCCATCAAATTCTCAGCCAATAAAACAATACTGTGCCTACGTTTGTACACAGTTAACCTACTCACAGCATAAAAACGAAATGGCCTACTCTCTGCACGGTCTTCAAACCTTTAAAATATGTTCTAATACGGTAGGATCTTATCAAAATTTAACACTAAACTCTAAGCATAACTTTCGCCTGATAAAGTTGACTATGTTTGTAGGTATTTTAAAAAACACGTTTTCATGTTATACTGTGGCTAGTTCCCACTCTGTAGATACGTACAAGCGTACACAAACATTTATTATTGGATCCGCGAACACTTCGAACACGATATTGGATTGAGATGGAAAGATTGCAGTGATGTGGGGCGACGTGATATGATGGATGATGCCAATCCTTTCTAGATCCATCGCACTGATGGTACTGTGCACATCCGGAGCTAGAGATATTAATATTTTAATCGGAATTTCGTGGCATGTTTGCATTGAGCATATCAGCAAAATTAACGTAGTAATCTACATTATTGTTCAACGATCTCTGGATAGTTTCAGATGGATAGTATTTTTCTAAAACATTAACTTGAAAACTAAAACGAGCTAAGGCAAGATTTACAAAACTACCCATTTGAGATTCCTAGCAGTAACAATTATTTTCTTACATCCAAATTAAACAGCCTAAAACCATAACCAATTTTATGCTAACATGGACGGTATTTTTCCTAACGAAATAATCTTCATTTCGCGTTTTTTTATATTTAAACACATCCAGCCTAAGCAAACAATTGCAGAGTAATCTAAGTACAGCTTTGTAACTGTTTCACCGACTTCAAAGCCCCCGTCCCAACATAAAATACTCTAAAATTACCCAAGCTCTTACAGTTTCAGGTACTTAATCAAAGCTCGTTCTAGACAGAACTGGCAATATCCTCTCCTTTACGAGGATTCACCTTTCATTACCTACGACGCGAAGACGCCCGTGTCAAATCACAGTCTCTGAGTTTGCGCTTTCACACTTCACCGGGAACGAAGCAAAAATGTTTTGTTAGTGGGTGTCTGCTTTGAAGTGAGGAGAAACTTTATCGTTATCTTTGTTACAATAATAGTGCTTTGTGCATTTGCGCAAAGTTTATGTTAGGTATAGTGAAGTATCTTCAAATGATCTTGAATGAACACAGATTTGAGAGAAGCCTACCGCGCTTTGTGTAAGTATACAATTCTGTAAAGCAAAAGCTCATTCTTAAGTGCAAGCATGAGCTTTTGCACAAGTTTATGACTAACTCTTGCTCATTAGAGCACTTGTAAGCTCATAGTTTTTCTCTAATATGTATTTTACCTATTGTTGTTATGAAAATGTTATTGCGATCTTCAATGATGAAATAAAAATATTTGTTTTTTAATAAAGCACTTACATTAATACACATTATTATACCAACACTTTGCTGAAAACATATTCAGCACAAGAAAACCACTGAAAAAATTAGCAACGGCCATGCGTAGGCCTAAACAAATATTTCTCGTCGGCTGCTACTCCGCTTTAGCCTATGCTACTCTAAATTAGTCGCCAATTGAAATTAACCTTTATTTCTCTGGTTTAAAGAAGCTTATGCAAGTTTAATCGGTGCTTGTCGGCTAATAAATAAGTTAAATCGGATTTTTGGTCAATACCTACATAGTTCAAGACAAGGTTTAGTTAAGTTTGTTCTTGTCCAATGATCATTAACATTGTAGGTAATAATCCTAAAAGGGATGGGGATTTTATAAAATGTTAACAAAACAGGTCAATTTTTATAGCATATAGTATTAAAAATTCAGGGCATTAGTTTTTCTCATAGGTACTTATTTGTGAAGAAAATATTATGATTTGACAAACTTGAAATTCTAAACAGGATTCTTCTAAGTGATATTTTGTTATATAAAGTACAAAAGATTCCTCTATGGTTGTAGAATAACATTGAGTTTGAAGTGGTTTCTATATTGCGGGCTTATTACATTAAGCAAGTCAAAAGGTGAGCAGCGCCTTTTATAATTTGATGTTTTAAATCATTATCACTAATTTGAGATTTTAGGTGACTAGCTTTCGCGTCGTTACGTTCTATGTTTATTTGACTTTTGACAGATGCTTGAGAACGTAATGTTCCATGATTTGTAGAAGTGATCATTGTAATGCGTGGTAAAATACGTATGTTCGTATGAGTTAGTGGCTAAGTCTAGTGGCGGAGTTTTTGGGCCGCCTTAAAATAATTATATTATGTATCAAGTATTATTAACCTTTCTTTTTACCAACAGCTGTCTATTTATTATGAAGATGTACACAAAGAGGCCAAGTGCCTTTGAAAAAAAATCGTTGAGTTTCTCAAATAGTTAAGTAGCGCTCAGTATTCGAGCATAAAATATTCACTTGCATTTAGATAACCGGCACCGCTTGACTCTACAATTCCCGTTTTTCAGCATTTTTGCTGTGTCAAGATTACACTAGCTTCTGATCTTACAACATACTTGACAACAACTACATTTCCAACATTAACTTTGAACCTCTGAAACCAATCAAAGAGTAGCGTCAGCCTTGCATACCAATAACCGCAAAACTTAGCTATAAATAGCATATCGTGATTCTATTCCTTCTTATTCAATCTGCCTATAAGTCGATTGAAGCATTTCGATACAGTCGTGTTGACTAAGTGAGACAGTCTCTCGACTTTTGATTCGTAAGATTTAAGTTTAGAGTTCAATTTCAGCATGGTGAAGAAAAACATCGTGAGTTGGTATACTAATTAGCAACAAGGAGCTTGCAGCCGTCACTAATGGAATGATTACTTCTACTAAGTGGATGTGCATTCCAAACATGATCTCTCTTTTTTTTCTCCCTCTTATTTTCAAAAGAATTTCAATCTTTCTGTAAGTCTACCTTGCATTTGAAATAAACCATGATTGATTGTTTCGTTGTTAGTCTACTAAGTAAATGGCAAATACGCTATTTCATTCCGTTTCTCGCTATCCCCTCATGGGGCAACGGTACTCATCGTTTTAGAGTATATTCTCCATGGAGATTATATCGTGAGCCTGTTGTACATATTTAATGTTCATACCTTAGAAAGTCTTTTACGTACAATAAAACACTACGACTGGAATCAGTTAAACCACAAGGATCGTCGAAAACTCTACTAAATAATAACTGTATTTTAATTCTGTGTCCTAACCCGAACTGGGTTATGGTAGTTTTTGTGTAGGAAGCTCTCTAACATCGGGTTTCAGTCTAACTTGTGATTTCAAGCTTTTTCAAATTCACATGTTGTTTCGTATTTTTTGTCTGCAAATGAGATTTACAGAACATTTTACAACCGTTGGCGTTGGACCGGAAAAATCACGGTGCGTCCCAAACGAACAGCCGCCACGTGCGAACTCAATTCAGACTTTTTTAATACAATTTCGGTGTCAAATACGTTGGTGCGCAGTTATGACTGATTCGTGTACATTTAAAAATGGTCGAACGGATTCAAATAATATTTGGACTTGATAAAAACCGCGCCTCGAGGATACAGCCATGACCCTGTTTTTTTAAGATAGACACATTAACGTGAGTTTAAACTATTTCTGCATCTACTGTTCTTTCATCTTCTTGCAGAACGTAGATAGAAAAAATCTCTGGTATATTCCCAACACTGATAGACACGGCCTGCTAACATTTATTGTATCATAACTTTCGTTTCGTAAAACTGTTCTTGGCTCTAATTCTCCCGTCTCAAGGTTATGCACACTTTATAACGCAAACAGTAAAAGTCTCGACATTTTTGGCACTACCCTCAATGCATTTAAGAATCAAGTAATACAACTCAATTCACCATGAATTGAGTTGTATTGTCTCACATAATATTTTTTGTGTAACTTAATTTTTAACTAAAAATATAAAATAAGCACTTAGTTATAAGCATGATGTGTTTACTGTAGAAAACTGTGCGCTTAGTTTTATTCTATACTTAAGCACTTTTATAATATTATTAGTGTAACAGTTGTTGTAAACCAATAAATAAATAAATAAATAAATAACTGATATTATTTGGCATAAGTACCTATAAGAGTTCAGCCGAGTTGGCCGAATGGGATTGTACCTCAACTTTCAATCCGAAGGTTGTGGGTTCGAATCCCGGCCGTGCATCAATGGATTTTGTGTTTCGTAAAATTTATATGCGCTTTAACACGTGCTCTAAACGGTAAAGGAAAACATCGTGAGGAAACCAGTTAGTGTTCTTATAGGCGGGCGATAGGCTTGCTACCTGTCACGTATGGAATACTAACTTCTGCAAGATGTGGGCATGTATCAAATTTGTGTTTGGTCATGCATCTGACTACCCCCCTTAGACATCTTCATAGGATCTGGAATAAGTAACATAAAAAGATCTGAGACAATGTCTACCGCACCTTGGGGATACAGTCGTGAACCTGTGTACGTTTTTTACCTATAAGAGTACATAAATTAAATTCATAACGTGAAATTCATAGCTTACCACCGTTTTTTTATTCATTTTATTAAACAAAACGATGCGCAAACAAAAAAGGCAGTCAATATTTTTATAATTCTGAAAAACGAGCGTGTTTTTCTTCCGCACACGGCCAACAAATAAGTTAACTGCAGTAATCCTACAAAGGGCCGCCAGAGAATAATATTCAGTCAAGTGTTTGCGTAGGCTATATGCTGAGTTTACCTTGGCTGAGTGTGGAGATGAATGGCGTGCTCATTTTATGGCTTTCAGTTGATTTTTGGAACGAAGTTCCTTTTCGGACGGTATCGGATGGGGCTACACTAAAAAAGTGATAAGTAGATTTTTTCGTCTCGACACATGTATATGTCAAATCGTCACAGTGAAAAGTGCGCAGTCGCGAAACAGTCCATAGATTGTTACATTGTTAGTACAGAAGAGCGTTTCTAGAATGACAATAATTTATTTGACAAATGCCAAATGTCAAAGTTGAAACTTCGTTCCAACCGAGTGTTCAACGACACTCACGTACATTTGTATTTAGCTGTATCTGGTCAGGGTTGTCTATTGATTACTAGTTTATGAGTTTTATACATAGGGTATACAGGGAAGAAAATCTTGCTCCATAACTTAACCGTAGACTTATCTATATAAGTCTACGGTCTATCTATATATAAGTCTATCTATATATATATATATATCTATATAAGTCTATACTTATGGTTAGTCCAAAAACCATAAGTTTCACGTATTGCAACTATTATTAACACGAGCTCCAAATATGATAAAACTTAGTAAGTATCCCAAATGATTTGACTTAGCTTACTTATGCAAAATTATGGAATATGCCAAATGTGTAACTTAGTAATCTTTACGGGACTCTACTTAGCCAACTTCTGCAAAAGAACAGAATGTATTTGTACGTGTCCTTACACCTTTTTAAAATATCTTAATAATCTAGGAAAAATTTTCTTCTCGGGAACACAATGATCCGGTTTCATAAATTTAATCAAAAAACTGATAACTTTAAATCCCGCTATAGCCGCTACTTTACTATTTTTGCAACGAGGTCGCATCTGAAATTAAGTTTGTATAACATAAGCCCGTGTAATTTCCTAGTTCATCGCGCAATAGCACTTCCCAGTAATATTGCACTTCCTCGCAACTTTATTACTTACTGTAAATATTGCGGGAATGACAAATTTATTAACCCTTTTTTTTGTGATGAACCAGGAACTTTATTAGCATGATGTATTTTGAGATGCGGTAAAACTCCTCTCAAATCTTCAGGAATTCGAGATTATTTGGGAATTTCAAGAGCTCAAAATATTGTGCCTAGCACTAGCTCTCACTTTGTAGTCATTCTACGAGTAAATAAGGTTACAAGCTGCTCGCCAAAAGTCGGCATTCGACACCAATGTCAAATAAACTAAAGACAAGTGAACAAGCTATCAGCGAGGTGATAAGACTTGATTACTGAGTTCACAGCTGCTGCCTATAATACTGAAATGTATAAACAGTTTAAATAGTTTAGCTAGCTAGATCAAAATGTAAACTATAAAAGCTAGCTTTACGTGGGGCTTTGTCTAAGCGCGTAGACATGCGTAGCACATAGCGACGCGCGTAGCAGTGCCGCTACGTGCGTAGCATCGAAAATAATGATAAAAATGAGAATTGCCAACTAGTACCACGCATATTTTATACACCCTCAAAATTGTTGGGAGATTATTGGTGGTTTGTAAGCCACTATCCAGCTTGTGGTCTTGAATTATTGTAAAAAGATCGGTGAGGTGCGGGTTAAATCCCGAATGGGTGTTATTTTTGAAATTAAATTAATGTGATGTCCTAGTTAAAACCCTAAAGTAAGGTTGCATTCTAATTTCAATTCAAAGCATTTTTAAAGAAAGGAAAGCAAACAATTTTAGAAAATAGCCTTACCACATACAATTTCCTACACTCCGTCTCACTCGTTTCTTGTTGAACATTGAAAGGGGCGCTCGTAGTTACAATTTCCTTGCAACGTGGGCAAAACCTTGTTATGAATATAGCCTTCCGTATCTTTGAAGCCATTTCTGCAGCCAAAAGATACTAAAACGAGATTAGTTCTAGCTGAGTACACAGCGATCTGTAACTGTAACATGTAACTGTGATTAAAAAACTTTGGTCACTTAATACGATCTCAAGTGCTTCGCACTTTGGCGCATCTTAAATGTAGGTAAACTTTGTTCATTCGAATTTCATCGAAATTCAGTCAGTTGTTTCATAAGAACTTACAAACAAACATACCGATATTAGACTTAGATAAGCTTGTTAGAGAGATAAATACAAAGCTGCTTATTACATAAACGTTAAATCTTAGTTGAACCCCATGTTGACACATGTCAAAACAAAACTGTTACCACAAAAAAAAGCGTTCTATGTACGAGTATTTAAAGATCATTTTTCTAGGGATAGTTTTTAGTTAGTCTTAGTCTAAACTCGCTTCATTGTCTTATTATAAGACAGAGGTTATAAGACAGAGGCATGTCGTAGAGCCTAAAAAGTTTGAAAACATGGTGTCAAGTGTACAATACAATACAATATAATATCTTTATTGAAAATACCCACACAAACACTTTAAAAATTATAAAGTTAATTAATTATAAATTAGAGTATAACAATGGGCGGCCTTATCGCTAATAATAAAAGCTAAAAAAAAGATAAAAGTGTACAAAAGGAGCTTCCTTGAAGCGCACTTATTATTATCTTTTCCTCAAAGCATAACAATAAAACTAGTTACCGACGCCTAACCTTCAACATGCGTGGTAACGAGCAGATTGAATTCCTGTTTAATTTCAGAAAGACTAAAGTTAAACTCTTGTTCCTGTATCTGTTACAGTATCAGCTCGTTTTCAACCGGTTAATGAAACGCCGTCGAATAGATGCGGTCGGCTGCAGGCTGCGAGTGGCACTCGGATTAGCATGCAATTTTCCATATTTTGAACACATATAATCCACGTACTGGGCTCGCTTCGCCAATTTCGAGCTCAATAGCGTTGCTTAGCTTCTGTAATTGAAAAAATGATACTGACTGTCTTATTTACGAACAAAAAACAAACAGGATCGATACTGATCGATAGGGTACAGTAGATATTCTATCAGATCATTAATTTATTTTATTTATTAGTATTCAAGATCGCGAGGAAACCAGATGGGAAACCTAACACGTATGGAATGTTTGGAAGTACGTGTATTATTAATGGTATATAATATTCAAGCTTCTAATTCATATTCCCGTCAAATCAACTGACTAAAACACAAGGAAGTTTGAAACCTATAACGCTATAAAAGTAACTACTAATAGAAAATCTTTGCTAAAACCATGTTCTTCACCCGACTATTTTCGCAAACCATCACATTCTTCGAAATAAATTTGAGCAGAAACGGCACTCCTTATCCACTAATTAAAATTAATCGAGCTGAATTTCACGCCGAGTCAAACCGACAGCGGACGGCTGCCGTGTTTTTCTAAAATGGCACCCGTTCAATTAAAGTCAAGGGTCACTAGACGACACGCTGGCTTATGGACTACTTAAAGCCACATCTACACAAGAGCTGGGCGATAAGTGATTTAAATAGATAAATAAAAATAAAATAACTTTTTATAATTGGTAAAATGAACACGCACAATGAACGCAACAGAATGGACACTAAACGACGACGACATCGCGGCAGACAGACTGAGATGACGGGATGAGCTGGACTCTGACGTGAATGATTGGCATACAATTGACAAGAAACACCATTCTCTTAATTCTTGTTACAAACTAGTAGGTATCATATCAAGAGTGTTAGTAAAAAATCTGACTCTGATACTGCCCGAGACTAGACATCTCCAAAAATATATAAGAATGTCTACTATGCCTTTGTCTTACGTGGCAGTCGTGAAACTGATTCTTTTCGAGGTAAAAAAGTTAATTCACTCCACACGCTTCGCTCAATATTAAGAGGTGCCTTCAGTTCCCACAGCTCCTACCGAAGCACATTCCAAACAATGGCAAGGGTCAGCGAACCGATTATCGACTTGACGGCAGGACAATACCAACGATAATTATTCAATTTGTTGCCCTTATATCCCCTTCAGATAAAATGACATCGGTTTAACTTCGCCCTTTTCCCTTGATTATTGCCATCGTTCAACCTTTGACTGCGAAATTGGCTGAGGTAAAATGATTAAATTACATTAAGCTACATCAAGCCAAGAATTAGTTTATAGCTTGAAAATTCAAGTTTTAACAGTAGAATTACACCTCAAGCGATATCTTACTGGCTAATTCCTTTCCGTGAGGCTACAAATGTTGTTTGTTGTCGACTAATGAATGTAAGACGACTTTGAGACTTGGGTTTGAGGTTCCTAATTATGAGTTTCATAAGTCTTCGTCTACACGCGTGTATCAAAGGATATTATATACAGAAAGCTTATAAGGCCGTGTATATCAGTGTTAAATTCATCATTTACATTATTACCGGGTAGACCCTTGGTCGGGCTGGCATGTTACAATAAAATACCTCTGTCTACGCCGAGCCCCTCGTCAAGAGGCCAACTCTAATGAAACTATATTTTGCGCTCAATAGCAACTCTACAAAGCTAAATAATGTGAATTAATTTTGTGTTCTATTGAAATGTTTCTAGGAATTCGTAATTTGAGGTTGATGAGAATGAGAAATTTACCTTCAAATTTTCAGTTGAATTATTATTTCCTTTTGTAATTATAAAGTACACATCTCAAAATGTATTAAAGCAACATATTTTAGGTTTGTTTATCATTTTGTTCCATTTGTAGATAAGACAAAATTTTAAGAAAATTTTAAGAACTATAGATAAAGGCCTCATTGGCTCCAATAAAAAATTCAACCCGAATTTCCTGGCCAAAAAACGAAAAACGATACGGCTTGAAACAATTCGTTTACGTAACTGCCGCTTACGGAACTCTATAGCCACTCCAAGCGTTTTCCGATGCGAAACGCATCTACCTAATTGTGGAAAGCCAAGACATAAGAGGCTCATCATTATCTGTCAGGGTTACAAATAGTCTGACACGCACACATCAATTCTGTCACGAAGATATTATAACAACAGGGTATACAGGGTGTAGACATGATGCGGTCAGATGGCGTCTGAAAGCTGTCGTTCGGAAGTTCTGTGGAGCCATTGTCTTACCTACATCATCGTCTTGTTGGGTATTGTGCTTTTGAGAACGATTAATGACTAGGCGATACAACTTAAAGTAGATAAGGTACGCATGCGAATCAGTTCTATATTTTGGATATTAAGTTAAGGTGAAATAAAAGACATGAAATTACATACTGCGAATCCAGAGGTAATAAGTATACCAAAATACATCATAAAACAAAGAAATAGTAAGAAACAGAACAGAATAGGATCATGACTGTACCCCCAAGATACGGTAGAAATATTTATCAGTTCTCACTCAAGTTCCTTTGAGAACATCTATGGGGTCGTATCGTAAGTTCAATTACATTACCAATTGACACTTACCCAAATTTTGCAGAAATTAGCACTCCATACGTGGAAGTTGGCAAACCTTAATGGTAAATAACTTTTCTAAATGTAATGGGTCCTATTGTTATCCCCTGATACGCCCTCATGACCTATACAAATAAATAAAAGGCAAGACTAGAATCATGACAAATGCGCCAGACGAATGTGGGCGCCGTGAAAAAGTGAAGCCACAAGAGATTGATGAAACGCAATGAGGAAGCTTTCGTTTGCATTTCATTAGGAATTTCTTTCATTTCACTGGTTTCCTCGTCATAATAGATCAGTAGCTTGTAATCAAACCAAGAGTGGGTGTGCTCCAAACCAATGCGATTGGCAAACTGAATTTTTAGGAAATTTCGACTTTTAGATTTTCAAACTTTACTTTATAAAGTTTGCCAAAAACTTAGTTAACGCAGATAGCTACTACAAACTGAATATTTGTAGGTAAACTTATGTGAACTTAACTCTCCGAAAACATATTATAATTATTATCTAAGATATTATAGCTCATGAATTATTATAATTTGTAGCCCATGACTTGCTGTTTAACCGTATTTATCAAGAAAGTGTCAACGCTCGCGTGACGGATTTTGTGGCTAGCGAGGTGAGAGTTTTTCCACGCTTCATAGGTTTCTTTCGAATCTTTATTCGGTAGCATGACATGATGTTTTCCATCACAAAAAACATATTTTGGCACGTTCATGTCAAGTTCAAACCCGACATAACAGTGAGAGTGCTACCTCAGCGTTTCCAGAGATTTCATGAGTTTACTTGCACTTAGCGGCGCATTTTTAGTAATACCTTCTGCTTAGGATCCTTTCAGAGCGTGATAAAGTCTGAAGCTTTTAACTGCTTTGCAAAAATACACTGGTTTGCTTTAGGTGCACATTTTGAAGCGCTGCTGTATCTCCCTAATCTTCTAGTAAATTCTACAATTTATTCTTCATTTGATTCAAATTTTTAACAGAGAAGTAAAATCATTATTCCAGATTAACAAAAAAAGATAGACGCGTTTTTATATCTCTATAATCTACTAGCAAATTAGGATTGAAAAATGAATAGACCTCCCTGTGCCCTCAGTACAAACAAAGGGAGGCTTATGCCCAGGTAGTGTCTTAATCGGGCTGTGATGAAGATAACGTAATGGCCGTTACATTATCTTCATCACAGCCCCTGTCTATCACCTGTCTATCAGGTCTATGCATTTTTTAATCCGAATTTGTAGATATATAAAAACGCTTCTACCTCTGTTAATCTGGAATAACGATTTTACCTCTCCGTTAAAAATTTGAATCAAATGACGAATACTTGTTTCATGTTTGCACAAATTACTATAATTTTGCTTTTCTATGATTAATATATCTGTCTTTGCACGTAGGTACTTTTAGATACCTAAATAACCTAATCTCATATTCGGTTCTTACATTCGAATCAAATCATGATTCTTGTCCGTGTTCATCCTTTGTCTATCTAGGCGAAACATGAAAGCACATGAGTGTAAACAAAATATCGAGATGCATCCTAGCCAGATCAGTTAGCATTTGGTAACATCAAAAGGAACACTGAAATACAATAAAACCGCCTCTTGCACTATGCGCTTTGTAGAATTCCTACTGAAACAATTAAGTAGTTTTAAATTGCAATGGGTTCTGTGTAGAATTAATAATTACCTAGCAATTTATTGTTATACTAGCATCCCTGCCTCTGCTTAGTATTTATCATCCAGCTGAACAATACTTACATTCGTGACCGTGCTTTGACACAAGTTGGGGATGTAATTGTAAAAAGTATAATACCTAATCTAAATATAACTTAGACCTCAGACGGAAGCTATGGAACAAAATCCAATAAAAATTCAAAAGACCGTTTTGCCTCAGAAATCGACACAGCAATCTGTACGGCTCGGAGGGCGTTCATGTATTTTATTTTTGTTAGCGCTCGCCTTGCATCCATCAAACAGCTGTATGTATATCTCAAATTAAAGCTTTGATCACACGATTTTACGTAGTACTTTTGCGGGAATTTGAAAGTTCTGATAAGATTAGCCAGGATTATTTTTGCTTAAAATTACACAAGACATCGTGGTTTTAAACAACGTTTAAAGAGAACTCTCCATAAAATTGGGCTATTCGTGAAATGGTACAAAATGAAAGGTTCTATGGTCCAAAAGTAGCTCAAATGAACTACTTTAAGTAAGATTGTTGGCAGAGTTTGCAACGGAGCTTATATGCACACATAATGAATAATGAGAGACCCTCGCAATTTGTAAACTTTTATATTTTGATCCCTGTGTTAAAATGATTGATACATTTGACTAAATGTGTTTAAACACTTTAAATTGAGTTTGTCGTTTCACGATTTACAATTTTAGCAAACCATTTCTTTGCTTCTGGCCCCGTGGTTTGACCGTTAGCCCGCGTTAAATTGAGCTTCATCGGCTTTGTCAGCATTTTGTCCGTTTACAAACCTTAGTATGCTTGTAAATAAGGTAGGAAATTCAGGCACTCATCCGTCTAACAATACCGATATATAGCTTTTAGCTTTACATGCAAAATGATTGATCACTAAAAGGACCCAGCATTTCAATAATCTAGACAGAGAGCTCGTCTGACGTACAGCATAGCCATCTATCTGGCGACCGACGCCATTTTATACCAGAAGCAAAGCTGCACTTTATCAACAGGTTTCTATAGATTGTAGGAAGTTCAAATATTATTCATGTTGGTTAAATAAAGTGGTTTATAATGGTTAGTCTAGTAGCTAAGTAATTTTCAGCACGGTCATCAATTGTATGAGAGCGAGCGACCAGGCCAGTAACAAAGCGCTCTGTGCTTCAAACTCTACTAAGCCCACATAAAATGACAACTCCAACCAATAGCGCATATTAACAATAGCGTACGGACTGAGCGAGCAGCCTCAGGCATTTGCCTCAGGCGTTTGCCTCGCAACGTTTACCACAAGACAGAGCTTTGTAGCGGGCGAGACACGTCCTGACCGACCGAGGATTTGCCGCAAGCGGCTGCCTCGGGAGACTGCTGCTCCTCGATCAGTCAGTACTTGGCTAGTAAGTATAAAATATTAATGGACCCAAACAACCTATCAAATCAGCTTTCTAATAGTCGTACTGAGTAGATGGGCAAGACAGTGATTTTGGTCAAGTGCTCGATATAGTAGATACATCACTGAGGACTTGGCCGAGCGCTCAACTCCCTCGCTATAAAGAAGTAGTACCTACACTTACCTACAAGCACAGAGTTGAAAATATGCGTGCCTGCCTATGCAGAGAGAGTGTTTAGGGAGTAGGTAACACAGTCGTATGCGTGTTTCGTTTTTTTCTAATTGCCCATTATTTTCAATTTACTCTGTTAGGTCCTAGCCTTATGCACCGCGATAGCCGAGGGCACATATGCCGTCTCTCTTTATGTGCACTAACACGGACACTCGGACTTTTATTGAACATGTGGAAATGAGAACACATTTTTATTGGGACGATCTCTGACTCAAAATGACGTGGCAGTAAAATTTCCCGGGTTAAATAGCTGAAGATGCGGCAGATAGGAATTCGTTCGAAGTTTATAGTAGGTATTTTACCAAACATTTATTTCGAATTAGGGCTGTACGAGTACACAGTAAGAAATACATATGTGCTTGAGCTCTAACTAAAGTATCAAGAATAAATACAACAACTCCGTACAACTGGACATTCCTGTAACTAGTATACTATGCATTTTTTAAATTTAACCTTAGATTTTTTTATGTTTGAAGACTCGAGTGGACCATCCTATGGGAATACCAGTTACCTTCATATTTCCGTTCCAGATATTTTTGCTGAA
The DNA here is from genome assembly GCA_951394285.1 of Epirrhoe tristata. NCBI lineage: Eukaryota > Metazoa > Arthropoda > Insecta > Lepidoptera > Geometridae > Epirrhoe > Epirrhoe tristata. The sequence continues at coordinate 4,599,190 of OX596147.1, forward strand.
TTGAAATTGTTTCGGAAAACTTTGCCATACTGGAAAATATTTTTTTTTTTCAAGAATACTATTCACAAAGCAGACAAAACAACAACATGGTATAAGTAGGTAAATAAATGGTAAAGTTGAGACATTGATCTTAATCAAGGTTCTAAGGTAAATAATAAATGTAAGGGTTTTTGCTTTAATTTAACACAATAGAGGCGCTATAATTCTCAGTTCTCCAACCAAAAAGTCAGGTCAATAGCTACACGAGTGCGCAAATATAAAAGCTTTTGCTAAAATGTATTTCAAAAGGTCCCTTTCAAATTAGATTTTCCTGGGCCAGCCACTTACTTACATGCCAGGAAATTGAGCTATCCATCATAGAATATCTAGTTTTATGAGAACAAAGCTTGTGTTGAATATTGAGGTGATAACTATCAAACGAAACAGGAGTATGAATGACTATATCCCTAAGTCAAAGTAATGTACTAATATTATCGAAGTGAAGTCAAAGTCAAAGTCAAAAAGCATTTATTCAGTAGGACCGCTGGGATCACTTTGAAACGTCTTAAAACTAGGTGATTCTACTCCTGTTCCTTTGCGACCAATAGCACTGGCGAATACCTACAGCAGGCTCTAATCTTACACAATCTAGGTTAATAAAGCCCGATTTAGATTATACCAGTTTCTTGCTTCAAGAATTGCTTCAATAATTGTCTTCCAAGAATTTCTTTTTAAGAATAGCAAGTGTCTTTCGTTTACACCATGCAAGGATTGTATTGGTTAGTGACGTGATGCTGTCATCGAAAAAACTTTGTATTGTCTGTGACAGCAAAATGATATACAGGGCGTCCCACGGCTATGCCACATGGAGGGAAAGTACCTTAAATATTGTAGATGGAACATTTTACTGAAAGAAGACATTATTTTTATTTAAAAAAAAATTTAAACTGCATTCACAGATATTTAAATAATTACATGGTTGAACCGGAAATCGAACCCGTTACATGAGAAAAATAGTCACCTGTAGCTTTATCATACCGATCGAAAGGCTTCATCATAAGGATTATTTTTTGCTAAATAACATAGTGTCACACATAAAAGGAAGGCCATGAATTTAAACATTTGTGTTCAGAAAAATAAATACTTAGCTGACACTGTCGTAAGCACATACGACTGACATTATCATAAGTACGTATTACTAGTAAATGTACCCACTTGAGAAGTATAACCAGTGTGAAAGTGTCCACGAGCTACAAGCAGACTTAGACATGTTATTCGAAATATCCACCACAACAAGATCAAAAAATCGACAGGGAGCGAAATAATCAAAAGAGTTCGACTTTGTATTCAACAGGAAGGGAATCATTTTGAGCATTTGATAAATTGATAAATTTTGTATTAAAAATGTTAAAGTTCATGGCCTTCCTTTTATTTGTGACACTATGTTATTAAGCAAAAAATAATCCTTATGATGAAGCCTTTCGATCGGTATGATAAAGCTACAGGTATGACTATTTTTCTCATGTAACGGGTTCGATTTCCGGTTCAACCATGTAATTATTTAAATATCTGTGAATGCAGTTTAAATTTTTTTTTAAATAAAAATAATGTCTTCTTTCAGTAAAATGTTACATCTACAATATTTAAGGTACTTTCCCTCCATGTGGCATAGCCGTGGGACACCCTGTATAGCAAGCAAGAATTGTATGCGAACGTTTACACGATGACCTAATGAACGCAGTTATGTTATGGTATGCCAGTCTCTCTCAATACTAGTATATGTCTTTCATTTACACCATACAATTATTGCTAGGCAACTTCTAGGCGATTATTGCATGCAAGTTTTTCGAATTTTTTTGTAGCCAGAATTATTTTTCTAGTTTCAGAAAATAAACGTATTTCAGGTTTGTCACAAAGGCAGAGACCTAGATTTCCGTCTTCTTCTTCTTCTTATCGTGTCACCAGTTCTTTCGAACCAGTGTGATTTCTGGTAAGTACCTAGTCATATGATGAGATCTTTCAATCACTTTTAAGATGCACTGAAATACTTTAAACAAACTAATATAAATAAAGGGTACTTTTTATCTGACTCTTTGTCAAAATTCTACGTGATTGGCCACAGGGTTCTGATGGTAACAATTATGGAGTTCTCCATAAAACAAATTCCTAGACATGGTCTTTTTACGATAAAAGTAATTTGTATTACAGCAATCATCTTCATCTTAGCTCTTATAAATACCACTTCATTATCCTGGTTTTTGTATGAAGTTTAATTAAATAACGAGATGCCCAGAAGCATTCAGTCGCCTGTGTGGGTGAAAATTAACTTTGTGCACTTCAGACTGTGTACAAACATCTTAAACTCAGTTCACGTCGACCCAGCTGGCTCTGCACTAACTTGTGAGATCGAACAGTGATCTGAAGTAGGTACTCCGGCTTTTTCCCGGCGCAGCTGTGAGCACTTCGCAACTATGATCAATGTAGCTTTAAGTTTATAAAGTCTGTGGCCGGACGGGCTGTAACTAAACTAAAAGAGCTTTCTTATTCGATACGAACTTGGGAATATTACGGTATATTCAATTCAATTCTTCGTTGTTTGAGGCAGATATGTTTGTGAGTTGGTTTATCACTTTGATGCTATGCAGTTTGCTGCGCGACGTAACACTATTTTTCGCAGAATCATCAAGGCATTCAATACCGCAAACAACTTATTCTAAGAGCCAATGTAATGGATGCAAAGCAATAAACGTTGGGACATACGGCAATTTAACTATTGCTATGGGTACGATGTACTTGAGACTCCATCCACATTAGGAACACTCGAAGTGGAAGATATTGGTATTGGTATGCGCATATTGCGCATGTGCTCATGAAAGTGATGCATTACAATGAAGCTTGACATCATTCTATAGATGTTTAATGTTAAAACTAGTTCAAAGACTTTCCATGTAAAGAGAGCATGCAAGATTTGTGGTCTTGGTGCTGTTTTTTAAATATTTTTTAACAAAAAGATGAAAAATGACTCTAAAGTAGTCGTAGTTATTAAGTTTAGTCATTGGATAGTAATTATTAGTTCTAGGTAGTGATCAAATATGGGAGACAAAAAAATCTTCACTTATCATAACCAACTTGATCGAAAGAATAGGAGCGAATCGACATTAGGTTTTGATTAAATATAATTATATTCATACCATTGTTTGTTCACGACTTTCATCGAATTAAGGAAAGTTCGAGAAATTACATTAAGAACAAAGAGGTCGAGAAGCGTTTTAACTTAATGGCGTCGACCAGACATGTCCCAGGCCGTCACTTAGCGGGCGACGGGCGATAAAAGAAATTGTGGGTATGTTGCTGTATTATTGTCCAAGCTGGCATTTGATAATAAGCCTGGCTGAAACAGCCCGTTTAGTTTCCCAAGAGAACTTCTTACCGCTCTACAAGTATTCGCCCCGAGAGACGGGCCTATATTGTATAATCACTCCCTTTGGATAAAGTTACTTAGGTATACCTACAGCAATATTGTACCTACTTATTCATTCGATAATTTTCTGTTTTTATTTCATTATGTTTGTAAAAATCACAAGAGTGATCAATTTGACTGCTTTATATTCTTGTTGAGTCATAAGTAAGAAAATTTTGAATTAAAGAAAAGATAAAATAAAACCTATACTTAATGATTAAGATCATACAAAAATACGACAAGATTAATCATTAGGTCTCACTCCAACTGAGAGCCTAGTTGTTTAGAGGGATTTTAACTATTTCGACTTACTAAAGTTTAGTTAATTTATTTATTAATTTGACGGCTAATTTAGTCGTAACGAACTTAACGAACAAATTAGCCTTAAGGCGGCCTAAAAACTCCGTCACCAGAGTTAGCCACTGACTCGTACGAACTTACTTTTTACTAAAGTTTTCTAGGTATAAAAATAAACTCGCGGTTTAATAATAAAACTGCGACGAAACTAATGCACTCAACAGTGAACGCCACTTCGGGTCAGTTTTGTTGGATGAACGAAACTGAGGTTTGAAACACAGAGAACAATGTGGGAAAAATAAACAAAAAAAATAACGAAACTTTTCAAAATAGTTTGTGCCGGCTGTACATTGAATGATTAAATTCTACGTAATAAAGCAATTTCACTACAATCATGACTATGTACCTACCTACATAACTTTTTTATGCATAGGTGAGTAACTTATTTTTCTTGAAATTGAGCCCATAACATCTAACATGGCTTTTCGATGAGGCCATGAAAAAGAACCTGTAAGTACATCCGCTTTAAAATTATACTCTTATAAAAATGCACAGCTTTTTAGCATAATATGATTAATTTCGTAGACGGCTTCTCAGACATAAACAATACTCTGGAGCTATTCGTGTATGAACAAGAAACTTCCAAACTATTGCTTATGTAGAAACTATTCAGCAAACGATACAACCCTCCTAATCTCTCAAACAGCCGAAGCTCAAATATCAATCAAACTGCCTCAAAACAACGAACAACTGAAAGCAATAACAGACAGGTTGCAAGCGTTCGGAACGCGATTATCGTGCTGGTAGCGTGAATATTCATTGTCCAGATGTTCGAATGGAGTTGCAACGATACGCCCTATTGAGCTACATGAGTCTCGAGAGGGTACTCCATTTCAGTACACAAACGCCAGTCGTACAGACCACGCACGACTGCTTACAATCGGATAATGGTTCTTTCAATCTGTTCTTGACTGATGAGGTAGAAGACATATTGATGATGCTTGAGTTGACTTTAAAATTAAGTGTTTGTTGCCCTAATTTACGATATTGTGTATAATTATATAGTACTAGTAGTAAATAACCGGAAATAAAAAAAAATGACGTAGCTAAGTCAATTTTTTTTTTCTCTAAATATGTTTAGAATCATGGTCTGATTGCAACCCCTCAGTTTTCGGTAGTACTCTTTTTACACCCTGTATATGAGTATCAATAAATTTTGTCACTGTGGTTTCAAACTGTTGAAAACAAGTGCAAACTGATTGATACTTGATGTTGCTAAATGAGAATGGTTTCCCAATACCAGTGTAAGAGCCCCTTATCAGAGTCCATGTACGCCTAGTCCAACAAGCCCACTTCATCCAGGATATCGTCTCCTCAGTTCACTACCTACCAGACGTTCTACGTCTGCACTCATTGCTTGGCCACTGTTCAGATAATTTCTTACGCCATCAGTCATTTACCGAGCTAACAGACCCAGATCGACATATTATGCAGTTCAATTACATGAATACTGATTATTTTAATTTGGCTTCTGTAGAAAGGTATTTGTAGGAATCCCAAAAACGAAATTGCTCGTTTTTGAAAAGTTAACAATAATAGTCTCATATTTTCAACCATCCAATAGCAGTAAAATGAAAGTCACATCCGTTTGTAGTTTCATATTTTAGCGCCTAGTTCATACATTCAAATAAAATAATACCCAACTTGGAAGCATGAGTGAAATATGTATGTTACGCTTCATCTGTGCAAGTTTAGCATGTTGTATAGTCTTGAATTTCACCACTAGCTGTTCTAGTGCTTAGTATGGATTACCATTCGATAAACTTCCATGTATGGGGTCTTGGTTTCGTGAAAAACAGTGACTGTAGTTTGATAAAAGTTTCTCAGCAACATCGTAGTGTGGAAGAAAATGTATTGAAACATTCAAAACATCTGTCTTCAGATACATCCTACAACATGTTTTAGGAATGTTGACGAAAAAACAATCAACAGTTGCAAAATTTTTTAAAAAGCCGGTATGAAAGTACTTACCATAAGAAAACACTAAAAAGTATCATGCGCCAAAACTAAAGCGTATTTACAAACGTATACTATGTTAAAGCAAACCCATAGAGCAAATCATTTCCAACTTCATGTTTATAGTGTTATCAACATTTTGCCCGAACACCCAGCTCCAACAAGCTTCCAAATCTACGTCGGACGTATCAAATGGTACATCGGAGTCGACATGTGCCTTCACTCGGTTATCGAAGCGCAAGCCTCTCCGTCTAGATTAAATACAACCTCTACTACCGCAGACCAGATACGCAAATATGCTTAGTCGAGAGGTTCACAGTGGAATTGCGGGTTTTTGACCTACTGTGAATGTCAAACGAAGTAAGCAATGGAATGCTAAATTTTTTTTTGAAACTTTGTTGCTAAAAGCATAGCAGTTATTTAAAACCTCTACATGGTAATATTATTTAATTACGGAATGGTTTACGACTTATTAATGTACTTTATAAAGTTATCAGTTTCACATTGATAAGACCATATAATAACATTGTTTCCAAGTTCTGAATAAGTACTATCCGGGAAAGAACTTCATCCGTATATAAAATGTGTAACAAACAACCACCGTGGGTGATCGTAAAAACATGTGCGTTTACCTACAGAACTTTACAGAAATCGAATCGAGGTACGAACCGCCAATGAAAACATGAATTTATTGAAATCGAATCTCGGCAAAACTTCGAAGGTGGTCTGGCTTACATTCGTAATAGCCGGCAAGTGCATTTGAAGATAGAAAACGTGACTCAAAAGGATTTATGGGCCTCTGCAGGCCGGCGCTAATTCCCCTAGACTCCATGAACGAATATTATACGATTTGGGAGATATCTGCAGATAGATCTCATTAGAGAGTGCATGACGCGGAAATAATGTATGTGCGAGATGAAAAATGTACGTACGGGAAATAGAGTTACGTGTACCGAAACCTTTACTTACAACACTTTTTTTAAAATGTTTGCTTGAAGTATAATACCATAATCTTCTTCTTATTTTTCTTATCGTTTCACTAGCTCTTTCGAACCAGTGTGGTGAATGGACTTTAAGTGCGCCTCAAAGAGGCTCCTTTCGTGCACTTGACACATGTTTTCGAACTTTATAGGTTCTACGACATGCCGGTTTCCTCACGATGTTTTCCTTCACCGTTTAAGACTACAGGCATAGTGCACATAAGTTTATCGGCAGAAAAACTCATGGGTGCACGACCGAGATTGAACCCACGACCTTACGATCAAAAGGCCACTACCACTAGACAACCAGTGCTCTTGAGTTAACACCATAATACTAACTTTCTAGCTGTAGCAACTAGTTACGAAGGGTCAACGAAATCCATACTAATATTATAAATGTGAAATATATGTGAAAGTAACTCTGTCTGTCTGTCTGTCTGTTTGTTACGCTTTCACGCCCAAACCGTTGAACAGATTAAGCTGAAATTTCATAATTAAAGGTTGTATCCCAGGAAAGGACATAGGCTACTTTGTATATTTTTGGTCTACCAACGATGTAACAATCGTTGGTAGACCTAATAAATAAAATAAAATAAAATAAAAAATAAAATAAAATATCCCGAAAAAATGAAAAAATCCCGAGGGACCGCGGTCACACCGCGGGAGCGCAGCTAGTTCTAAATAAATAAACAAACACTATAATACAAAATGAACCCTGATGAAATGGTCCACACAACAAACTTCAACTACTTCAAATGAAAAAGAAAGAAAAGATTATTACGCCCCAGTGAAAAGTTATCTTACCTATAAATTAAATTTGCACGTAATAAAAACTTCCATTCTCACTTCAGACAGTTATCTACCTACTTTAATAACAATTTTTCTTGTCCGGAGTTTGTGGAATACTACAAAAGTTGTAGGCACCAATAAAATTATTTTTACCCAGGTAATAAGGCCTAGCTTCTAGTAAGGATAATGAAAGTTCGTCGCTCGTTTTGTTACGATACTTGAAGCCTTTTGTAGACACGAAGCTATAAAAAAACAAAAGTTTTTATTCCTTCTGAGTTTTATATCGTTGAGTGAACCACCAATTACTGAGAGACTATGTGTCTAGTTAAACTATAGTGACTTTAGTTTAAAATATCATAAAGAATGTGAGTAGTTTTTTGAATAGGTTTTTTTTGGTTAGCGCATTAAATTAAATGATTTAGATTTTTGTATTTATGTGTAGCAAAAGTCCTGAATTTTTTTGACAAAACTGAAAGTGTTTCTATCTATAAGATATGTATTAACTCAATATCTCGGTCAATGAGGACAAAATCGGAATAACAAAAACAGCCATGTCTGGATTGTCTTATTCAATTAAAAAGTCATCTTACTCGAGGCTAATAGAAATAAAAGCCAAACAAATATCAAAATGAGCTAAGTAAATATTTTTCTCCAAGTTCAAGTAACAAATTGCTCTTCTCTTCACTAATTGGTGACAGCTAATTGGTAGTCGCTTCAGAAAAATTACTTCCATCAACGGACGAAGAGTTCCATAATTACTGCAATTAAGGTCCACTTCGTTTTGTTGGGGTACAAAGGACGTGTCGCGTGTACAAATACCTTAATAGGTTTTTATGTGTCATTTTAAACTTTAAGTACTTACCTAGATTTATTTGGTGGTTCACTCCGTATACCAAATTAGGTAATTCTTTACGGTACATATACTCGTAAAACACATAGAACAAAAGCATAATGGGCATGACAAGTCAGCGTCACCAATTGGTAACCCCCTTAGTAAGGCGGTTTGTACTGCGGTGTGGCTACCAATTGGTAACCCCCTTAGTAAGGCGGTTTGTACTGCGGGGCTTTACCAATTGGTGTGAGTCTGACCGTACATATACATAGGCGAGCTAAATTAATAGATAGACAACATTGAGGAGGCCTTTAGGCGGTCTAAAAACTCCGTCGCAGAGCGGCCAGCTAACATACGAATTTGTGCTGGTGAGATTGTTGCTCAATGAATTACTTACACCGGTTTTCACAAACATTACTTTGACATTACCCAGTGCGCGCGGACGCACAGGGTCCCAAAATTGCGTCTGCGCGCACTGTGAGACCTCGTAGTAATGTTTGTGAATACCGTGAAACTAAAAATAGATTATTTTTTTTATTCACACGGTATCTTTGAAAAAAATACGAAAACAATTTTAATAAAAAACACCCAAACCCAAGACAATAATTTGCATTCATACAAACATTTTGCTCCACCTGGAATACTGAACTTGCATCTTAGCGTCATATAAGCCTTCGTCCATCTCTCCACGGAGGTTGTCGAAAAGTACAAAAGTCAAATAGCAAACCAAAAGAATGTGTTTACTCAGAAGATTATTGTTAGAGAATGCAAACACCGGAACTGAAGTATCCTCACCTTTCCTGAAAAGATTATGCCGACTTCCTTGAACGATGTACTTGGGTTCAGCAAACACTTGGTACGCAAAAGCCTTTTTCCGTACAAAAATACGTCCCCGTGGCTCTGAAGACTCAAGTCCAAAGAACTTAAAGTGAGTCTATGCGCCATTTTCATATCTCATCTAAAAAAGCTTATTTTAGAAGAGAAACTAAACAGTGAATTAATGAAATTAAAATGTATTTCTTACCGTTGTTGGTTGCTGGTTCGATCCCCGCCGCGGGACAAATGTTTGTATGACCTACAGATATTTGTCTCGGGTCTGGGAGTTTCTATGTATAATATGTATGTATTTACAAACAAAAAGTTTATAAGTAGTTTATCAGTCATCTAGTACCCATACCACAAGCTCAAGCTTACTTTGGGGCTAGATGATGTTGTGTGAAAAGTCCAGCATTATTTATTTATTATTATTATTTTGTTTGTCAAAGTTTAACATCACGGAACTATAGAGTCCCGGACCTTTGATAGGCATGCATGGGGCCGAAGCCAACACACAGAGGCCTTTTTGACACTTTTGATCTTGTGTGATGGAGACACATACCGGTTATTATTATTATTATTACCGATATTGTATTTGTTTGACCATAATAATTATTTTATGAACTGCAAACACTGTATATTTATGTTAGGTAAACGTAAACAGGTTCACGACTGTATCCCCAAGGTGCGGTAGACATTCTCTCAGATCTTTTTATGTTACTTCAGATCCTTTGAAGATGTCTAGTTAGGTAGCCGCAAGTAAAATAAAAATATACCGGAATCACTATTCACTTTCACGGTGATGCAGTAGAATATCCTTATAAATAGAAAATAACTAACCTTCACACCCAAAAACATTATCTATTCAGAGGCATGTGATCGGTTTACGTCTTCTCTCATTTTAAGTTAACCACGAAGAATGACGTCATGAAATATGGAGAAGCGCGTTGAATAATAAATAAGTCTCTCATATCCTGTGCGTCATCATCCTGCTTGGTCTCGTAAGATCGTAGGTACTAGAATACAAAAGGGAAAGCCTACCGTAATGGATTTTAAAGCCGTATTTCCATTCCCCTTTTTGTGATCGATTACTTTCGACCCTTTCTAAGTTCTCGGGATTGGCAAGTTGATTTTTAATCGAGGCAAATTCACGCCGAATTTGATCCCGGTAAGCTATTGTTGATGAAGATAATCTCTGGATCGTGACCGGGTATTTATATTAAACCAATAATATTTTAATTGTTTTAAAGAAGGATTCACATTATAGAAAAGCTGCAGATTGATCCGGAAACTCGTCTTATGACGTCGAGCAAAGCAAAGTTAAACGGACAGTCAATAAATTAAAGTTTATTTAGAGCAAATAAAATATGTATTTAAAAATCCTATATCGCCATTTAGAAACCTAGAGGATTAATAATTAATACTTAAATTAAATATCTTAATATGTACGTGTATGGGCTATGGAACGCAGCATACTAGGTGTTCGCTTGACGGACCGAATACGGAACTCGGAGCTGCGTTTCCAGACAAAAGTTTACGACGTCAGCAAAAAATCCGCCCAGCTCAAAAGGGATTGGGCCGGCCATGTCTGTCGCATGTCAGACGACTTGTCGGCCAAGACCACAACTGAATGGGTGCCCAACGCAAGACGTCCACGCGGCAGAACACCACGGAGATGGCGGGACGAGTTAGATGTGCATCTTCCAGATTGGCCCACTGCAGCCATGGATCGGAAAAACTGGAAAAAAGGGAGGGAGGCCTTTGCCCTACAGTGGGACATTATAGGCTAAAATAAATAATAAATTTGTACGTACACATACCTACTTAAGTACTGATTATTTTAAATTATTTTTTTATTTTCAAATATTAGTAAAAAAATCAACTTCGTAAAACTAATTTTGTAAGTAATGTAAATCCAGCTTTAGCTAAGCTTAGTAAAAGGGATATAAAAGAAAGGTCCTTAAGGTAACATAAAGCGAATGAGATTATCCCTGTGGATGTATAACTTTTGATACACAGTCTCAAGGACTGAAATGCCTGAAGTGTTTTGTTCGCTAAAAGCTGGTTAACGTGTATTTTCTGTAATACCTCGTATGAACCATTCCGTTGCATTTTCCATATCAGTCGGAGCTGAGAGCAAATGGATTAGCGGCTTTTAACCAACAGCCAGACAGCCGCAGGAAAGTAGTGAATGTTGTTTATCATTTTATGTTTTTGCATAAATCATCTCTGGAACTACGATTATATTCGATTTTTCTTATTTCAAGCTGCGTACGGACTACTTCCTGAGGCAGGCTACAAATACTAGCTGTATTTCGTATTTTTATCAGTTTACATAGAGATGGCGAATCTCGGTAGGTAGTTATTTATTGTCGAGCACCTAACATATAGAACCCCGATGAAAATAAACATTTATAAATGTAGAGACCGCGAAACTATAGCCAACCACGTGAGAATAAACCAGGTAAGCTCCTGTCACAGCAAAGGAAAAACGGAGAAATGCCAATATCCGAAGGAGCGAATCAGCTTTAGTATCGACAATCCTGACAGAGCTATAAGGGTTTCTAATAAACTTTCCGGGTAAACTATCTGGGTCAAAGTTTATTTTTCACTCAATTTGAGAACGGTCTTGTCACCCACCTGAAAATCATAGAATATAGAAGGAAGTAAATATTTTCTATCCAGCTGGGAAACAAACCTTGAGTGACTATATAAAACTCGACTTCATAAACACATAAACCTATGTCCTAACAAATCGATTGACATCTCACTCATCAAAATCGTAGAATGCTGAAATGTTGAGTATGATATGATGATGATTATGATATGGTCATCCTATAACTGGGGAAACATTAGATATAAATAAGTAGCTTAGTTTTTATAGTATTTTTGTGATGTTTCCGTTGGATTTCCTAAATAAATAAAATAAATCTTTAAACATTTCAATTTTTTTATCGACTCCTTTCTTGCCCTTATTCCACTAAATCGGGTTGATAATAATAAGACTTTAATAATAATAATTTTCTTTTGAGATTTATAGTATCCTCTCTGTATTCTGTGGTATAATTAAGTTCCTACTTATACCAGGATATTTATGGGAGTTTTGGCCAAATTTCGTCCAAACTACTTAGACAAAATAGACAATAATCCCTTCCTAGTCGGGTAAAAATGTAAAGTAACAGCCAATTTACTCCTCCGGCATGTTAACAACGAACATGCCTAATGATGAAAACCCAACGACGCGTTTTGAACAAGAGTGCGTAGAGCCCTCTACAAGTCTACGCCTCTACAAGCCTACGGTGTAGCTAAAAGTCAGACATCCTAAAAGTTCCCAGTATGACATGCAATCAACATTATTTTTAACATAACTTTATTAAATTTTTAACTTTAAAAAAGTCTATTACGAATATTGTGGTATTTGGCGAAAAACCACAATAAACAACCACAATAAGGAGTAGAAAGGTTCCTTCTAGGAAAGTATGTTTCATCTTAGACCTCACTATTGCTTAACATCAGGCAGAGTGAGGTCAACGCTGACCCTATTCCATTAAAAAAACCGTTCAGATTTGTTGGGGCAAAAATCTGAACTCCGAATCCAAATACAAGTATTCCACACAGATTTTCCTACCAAGTTTCTAGAGAAAATTAAAAGTCTTGGGTAAAGCTAAATAAAGTAGCTTAAGAACTTTTATTAGATATCTCAAGTTATATTAAAAGAACTTGACTCGCCATAAGCCTTGAAATTAAGTGAGATGAGCTATGTAGAATATTCTGAAGCACTGCAGGCAACTATAATGGAAGCCCAAACTAACTTTAGCCCATACAACAGAAACTGTGCGAGCAAAACATAACATAAATGCTTTTCTGTCACAGTTTGGTCTAACTCGATAATACCTTAAAACATACATAACGGCAAGCTATTTATGTACAGTTCTAGGTTTATTGCAATAAATTAAGGGTACCTACTCTCAAAAAAGTATTAGGTATGTGCTCATAAAAATAATTACTCGCTCCACTTGTAGTGAACTGAACACACAAATTGTTCAAACAAGTACTTAGGTACTTGTTTGAACAATTTGTGTGCATCATTTAGATTACCATTTCAATAGATATAATAAAAAAAGAAACAAGCCAGGTTCACTATCCTAAGGCTAATCCACAATCGCCATATAAGAAAATACATTATTAAATCAAATAAACCGAGAATCCGAATGTAACAAAGTATACAGGAAAACCTCAATACAATCTCAGAAATTTTAATCAACTTCCACCATTCCAGCGTCTTCAATCATAACAGAGAGAAAGCTCATCGGGAGGTTTGTTTTGTTTAGAAACTACTTGAAACTGCACTGCTATTTCGCATCGCCCCGAGTGTGTGTCTCTCATCTATCCACAATATTTATACCTAGTGCTTGCAATCAGTCTAGAAGCGTGGTGCACCGCCACAATTTGCGATGCTGCAGATGCATAAAAGCCACTCCTGTTCCACCCCCTTTCTGAAGGCGACGCAGACAAGTTTCCGACGAACACGAAGCTAACTAGCCCCGCAGTGTAACTGTAGATAATGTACCCAATTCGTCTTGTATTCAAGCGCAACTCAAAGCGAGCCTCAGTTAATGCTCAAAATAAAATAGATTTAAGTCCATTGTTTATTTACAATTGTTCGTTCTAAGTGCGCGATACATTATTCAGTTCGCTCACCCAATCTTGAGAGTTCATTTATAAACAGTTGGGAACTATCAAAGACTTGGCTAAACAAAAAGTCGGGTTATATACGGCAAGCTCCCAACGGCTGCCATTACATTGAGTAAGCGGAGCCGTCGTTTTCAAAGCCAACTCTAGGTAAAGTCTATCCATCGATAGATATTATTTTCTTCTCGCGATGTAAGAGCCAGTGGCGGAATGCGGAGTACACCGCTCGCCGAGACCAAACTGAATTAGGAACGTTTTTCTCCATTTTATATCTCTCGCCCTCTAAGGAGCGACGAAGTGTTGAATTATTGGACTTACTTTATTTTATAAAACGATTTCACTGGGAATTTTTGTTTACTTTGCCGCGGAGCTTTTCGAGATTCTCTTTCATATTATATTGATACAGAACTCATCGATAAGTCATTTTTTATACTTAATATCTTTGTGTAATATCTTTTTTTTTATTTAATTAAAAGTTTAAGTAGAAATTATTCTATTAATAAAACCGATTATCTCACCCACCCTGTCCAGTGTTTGAGTAGGTTCTCGCGACTTGTTTCTTTGTTTTGGGTGACGAGGTTTTCCTTTGTTTTACTTTTACATTATTTAATAACATTTGATTAGGCACGGTACCTACCAACTTAATTCTTTGAGCACACATCCAGTAAGTAATTAAATATATAGCCGTAGAGATAACATAACAGGACAGTGGTAGGTAAATATCTAAACTAGTGAAGGCACATTACCTAGGTACTATGTACTTACTACCTACTTGCATTCGAAATCTGCAGGGAACTGGGGGATGAGAGCTGATATGAGGAAGCTCGAGAAATAGCTCCTAAACGGATTAGGTAACTCGAACATAGCGCCCAACCAAGTTAGTAGGTAATAAGGGTATCCAGTAGATTACCTACTAAATAGAGGTTTACTTAATAATTACAGAAGTACCTACCTACCTATGTTTTTTTAGAAACATCACTGTTGACAATACCTAATTATATTCATTGAGAGACCTACTTTACCCATTTTATTTTATAAGTAAAGTGGAGTTGTTCTAAGATCTAATTTTCCCAGGCAACACTTCAAAATAACTACCTACCACAACCAGCTAGGGCGCTAAATATTGGTATCAGTTCTGCGGGGGCAGGCTAATTTTCTTGATTTTAATATCTTAGGAGCGAACATAGACCGACATTTTTTTTAGGTCTGTCTGTGATTATGAGGTTTATATCGTGGAACAAAAACTTATACTTGGTACTTTTTTGAGTGATCTTCTTTCATTTGAGGTCGAGCCTAAAGCGACGTAGGTTTCGAGCCTAGGTTTTAAAGAACGTCGGTTTTACTCGCGGCTTGTTTTAGCTGATCGACTAGCGAGTAAAACTGTCGAAATGGGGTTAACAAGTCTTGTTCGGTGTCTGAAGCTGTAAAATTGTACAACGAATTAGGTACCTATTTATTGTATTTTGTAACATCTAAGATACAAAATACAAAAGCAAATCTAGCGGCTTGGCTCGCCGGCCGTGATCGACACGCGGTTTTGAACGACGAGCCGAGTAAAAAATTATGCAAACATAACGAGCCACGAGCCATCAGAAAACCGCGGTATTGCAATGATACAGCCATAAAACCGCCGGTTTTACTCGCCCGTCGTCGTACGTCGCCCGTACGATCTCAAAGCAAGAAACATAGCTATTCATGAATTGATCCTGAACCGTCATACCTACTTGGTACCTACATAGAACCTACTTGGGATTTTTTCAACATGTAGGTACTACGCCATTTCAGCTGGTGTTTCCTTTTCATTAAGTTGCTACGCACAATATTGCTGGTTAGTCGTAAACTCGGACCGAGGTGGTCGTTTACACCGAGACGCAAGTTGCCCAACGGGTGTAGCCGTATAGTTCCCGACCGAAGTAATGAGACTTCAGGAAAAATTATAGGTATGTTTAATGAAATGAGAGGAACTTCACTTTCATTTAGTCTGTGGATGCGGAAAAGAATTAGATGCCCGCAGTTACATCCAATTTAGTAGACAAGTTACTGGTACCTCATCTGATTAGTAACAATTTTATTGATGGTGCAGCACTAACCAAGCATAACCTGATTTGGTCAAAACATTCTTCCAAAACAAATACAATTTGAAATAGAAGATCCTTGATGGTTTACCAACTCATCATCCAATATCCATTACTTACTGTGTTAAAATAAGCAAACAAGACTAGACGTCTGTTTCAAAAAGTAGGTAGGTACCTACCTACCACCCTGTTCCGAATATCTCGGGAAAAATTACTCTACACCCCATATCTCAGTTTTATTTTGCAGTTGAGCGCAATAGCGATGTTTTAGCGCATTTTTATAACGAATATAAGAGGAATAATGGAGCCGGGAGCCTCGCAGGGTGGCGAGTGAATTAAAACTAATGGAACGGTTAATTTCTCATGAGAATAAAGCTGCGCTTTGCCCTTCTGATTTTGTTTTTTGTTTAGTATTATTTGTGAAAAATATTGATCAATCGCCCGTAATAACGCTGTGATCACGGGAAATACGAATCGTTCATACCTACCTATCAATAAATCGGTTGCTGGGTAAGTAGGTAGGTAGGTAGGTAGGTATACGGATAGTAATTCTTAATCTTAGGCTATTATTGGTAGCTGGGTAGGTATTATTGTAAACTACCTACTAACCTACTATGTTGTAGGTACCTACCTAATAACCTCATATTACAGGTACCCCAGGTACCTAAGTAGGTACCAAGTTGGTATGGTAAATGAAGTTAATGTTACCTACCTGATTGAAAACCTTTTCCTATCCACCTATACCTACCTACCTATCTAATCTAATCCTAATGTACCTAGTGGTCCTGTACAATGTAGGTAGGTAATAACAACGGTTATGAATCAATACCATCTATCTAACACTGGCTGGTACCCGCGACTTCGTCAGCAAAATAACATACTTCAAAACCTCTAAATAGAAATGAAAACTGCAAGAATCTTCTGAAACTTTTAAAAATGCAATTGTAATAGCGCCATCTCGGCCTCAGCCATAGGTCAGCAACGCCATCTAGTTGCCTTTAACTGGAACTTCCAACTCCCCATACAAACTTTCAACCCGTGAAATAAGGGTTGAAAGAACCTTTGTTGATGGAACCTCCATGATTATTTTTGAAAAAAAACAGCATGTCCGTACCTACCTGGGGCATAATTTTTATCCATGTCATATTTCAGCATAATCTGTTTAGTGTTTTGTGAAAAGATAACAAACAGACAGACAGACAGAGACATTTTACTACATAATAGATGGCGACACAAAAAAAATAGATTGCGCTATCGTTGCGTCTTTGAACATAAATAAACTCGCTAATCTTCTAATTTTCAGCGTATGTATGGATGGATGGATAGTATGGATATGGATAGTATGGATAGTATGGAAGTATGGATATAGATTAATCAAATTTTACAGGTTGTTAAAAAAATGATTATAAATTTTATTTAAGTTATAACTAATTTAGTTTGACTACTACTGATTGTTGCTCCGAATAAAATAAAAATAAATTAAATACTAAAAATAAAATAAGTACCTACGTTATGTAATAAGTACCTACCTCACCTAGGTACGTTACGTAGGTACCTACCTACATTCCCGCGCTTGCACTTGATCCAATGAAGTTAGGTTAGAAACTTCAGCACGCACGCCCTCCACGGTTCCTTTGAAGTAGGTAAACAAGTTAGCTGGAGCATCCAAGTCCTGTGTCCATTGGAGCGCAGAATGGAAAACATCGCTCTATGTAAGACCTGCACAAAAACTTGTACCGTACGTAACCTAACTAAACCTAGGTTTATTTGAGCCGTGTCATGTATTTTGTAGACTCTGACTATCCCCGACATCAGATTTATGAGAACCAATGTCTATGTCTGCCGCGGCTGGGGAAACAGTCGTGATCCTGTTTTACCTTTATAGGTAGGATTTTTAGAAAACTGAGGAGAGTAGGTGTCTATGATTTTTTCATTTCACCACTTTTATAAAAGTTAAATAATTCCTATGTTGTTCCTCCTCAATGAAGCGCTCGCCGCTCGTGCGCTCGTGGTCGTGCAGTACGACTTAGCAAGAACGACTCGTGCTTGCTAAGTCGTTCTTAAAGATCGTCAAAGTTAAGCAACGTTCGAAACGGTCCGTAAGTGGATGGGTGACTGCCAGTGGCATTTTCATCTGAGCGCTTCTGTGCTTCGGAGGGCACGTTAAATTGTCGGCCCCAGCTATAGTCGTTAAGCCATAACGGACGCCTTAGGGCGGCCTAAAAACTCCGTCACCAGAGTTGGCCACTGACTCATATGCTCGAGAAGTCGAAAGTAGGGAGTAGGCGATGAACGCTCACGTCATAATTTTAATGTTGACATCACAGAATTCTTTAGTATAGTTGTGTACATGCGGACGGGGTGTCCATATCCAGCTATCCCTGATCTGGATCCCTCAGGATTTAGTGCCTATCCTAAAAGTTTTGTGAATTTGATATGGGATTTTGTGACAATCTAATAGTCGAGTTATGGGCAAAGGAGTCGGTCACCCCGACCGCACATGCCGAAGGGGTATTCCTGTAACTAAGAAACAACTAGGCACATTACAGAGGAACTACCTATGTCACAAAATAATATAGTAGCATCAAACAAAAATTTTGGAGCTATTACCTAATCTTAAATCGCTTTCCTATTTCGTAAATCTTACTCCGAAAATGACACCCGGTCGGTGGTCGGCAAGCATGCGGTCGGGGTGCGCACATAAAACGTAATTATAGTGATATCGTTTACTTGCAACACCTTTGCGCTTCACCAATAATTGTGAAAAATTATGTGAAAATTTGTGATAAGCTTGGCTCTACACTCTACCCCCATCTGATGCCGTTTGAAAATAATATAATAACTATACTTAATAGATTATAACAGCAAGTCGTGTACTCAGATATTTTCGGTTGTTCAGTTACTAGAATACTCGTAATAGTTTTAAGTAGGTACCTATACCTAAATAAAAGGCATACATTATAGTGCAGTGACAGTCACTGTTCCAAGCCCGTATTTTAAACTTCGATAAAAAGAACATAACGCTTAATTATTAATAAAGTATTAAAATATTGGCTTTTGGTGTGTACTGTACTTCATAATATACTTACTGACTATAAAGTCTCGTGCCACACTATGTGTTCAATCAAATGTGTTCAAGTTCCTATGGCAAGTTCAAACATGTGTTCAAACAATAGCAAATCGTGCATAATGCCGATGCAAGATTTTTGCAATTGGTCTAATTCACATCTGACGGAAGATGCGTCGAGCGTATTCAGCGGTCTTCGTTATCATAATCGCGTATCATCAGTCAAGTGTGAAATGTTGATTGTGTTCTTATATAACTGTCTTCTGGCGTTACGCGACCGATAATACGCGACGCATGTTACGTCAGACAGATGTGAACCGACCCTAACTAATGTATAGTGAAAAGTGGCAACACTGATTGCAGATTCAGTTGATTTACTGTCAAGTTGACAGCAGCAAGGAAAAGTGTCAACTTGTTTTGCCTTGCTGTCAGTGGTGCGAAGTGCGAAGCTTTTTCGAGTCTTGGTCTCGTACTCTCAAATAAATAGATTTTTATTTTGTTGATTGACCTTGCAAACTTGAAAGTATTCTATCTTATAAAGTGGTGAAATATTCTCTGGAAAAGGTATGTATGCATGCTATTTTAGTACTACCTATCAATCTGTGCAATTTCTACAAAACTTAGGTCTAAATAATTTATTTCCTTGAAGTTCTTCCTGCATTAGTAATTTACGTTACACTGTGTACTATGATTACTCACACCTGATGAGAAGATGAGAAATACGTAAAGTATGGCTTTTCCGTCATGAATGAGCTACTGTGCCTCAAGTAATTAAATATTGTTTATCTCTCGAGTATGGATGGACCTAACCTGTTTTGTTCTTTTTACGAAGTTACCACACAAAAATATAGACGTTATAAAATTAACTTGGTACATATTAGTCAAACCAATTAGATCAAGAGGAATCTTTATACAATTTATACAATGTATAACCAGCAGAACGGGATGTCTGTTGTAATATGAAGCTCGAGTAACAAATTGAAATATCCTGTTGTTTTCTGCAGGAACAATCTTACATAAATATTATGTAGGTAGGTCTGTATTCTGTATCTTCATTAGCCTTTATTGCAGATACACTACACAATAACAAATTACAAACTGCCTTTGTGTCACAAGACTGATCACGAAGTGGGACACTCAATGTGCTAGATTAAAGTTTTTTTTCAACAGTTTGTATCTTCATGATAAAACTATAAGTACACATTAAGATATATAGATAAGATAAGATAATTTATTTCATAACAATTTACCCAGGACCCCGCACTAAGCAAAGCTTGTGTTAATATCCAAAAGAACTTATGGAAAGAATGCTAGAGAATACTTTCAAATTAAAAAATGTTGAATGTTTTAAGTACTTACTCTGTAAAATATATTAGTTAAGTAACAACTTACCTTATAAGGGGGCGTCCATAAATTATGTGAGGCAAATTTGGAGATTTTTCAACCCCCTTAGTGAGATGCCGTGAAATTTTGCTCGTCCCCCTCCCTTCCTCCCTAATCTTACGTGAGATTTCAAAATGCATATTTTTAGTTTAGAAAAAAATGGAGATTCTTCGATTCTTTTTAGAGGTTTCAAAGTCTGTTATTTTGCTAAAGAAATGCGAGCGAAGCGTCTCCGTTTCAAGATTGACAATTTTACACTATAAGTAGTTTCTTGTCGAAAAAAATTACGTGATATTTGCCGAGACCCCCCCTCCCTTCCCCCACGTGAGATTTGGTGAGATTTGGCTTGAGCCCCTCCCCCCCTTAACGCCTCACGTAATTTATAGACGCCCACTAAGACAATAAGGAGATTTGTTTACTAACTTGTAAACTTGGAAGTCGGTTTGATAAAGGAATGTGATAATTGTATGAATACAAACCATTGTACAGTACCATTGTACAATGTACCAGTATCACATATCAAACCGAATTGTAAATTTTAAGTAAAATAGGTGATTTAACTCATAACAGTCATAGTTGATTTCTCGATACAAACACACTAGGAATTTCATTCTTAATTTCTTTAAATTAAAGATTTTGGCCAGATTTGGTTTTGCGATCAGAAACATTTCTCAATTTAAGTTATTATTATCCAATGATCTAAGGTTTGAAAGATAATCAAATGGTAGGTATTAAAAAAACTTTGTTTCAAATCAATCAAAAAAACTTTGGTGCACTTATAATCCTTTCATCACACTGGTTCGAGAGAACGACTGGTGACACGATAAGAAGAATCAAAAATACTTTTTTGTTTCCTGTGGAATGGAATACTGTCAAGTGGTTAGGGCACCCTGGTGGCCGAACTCCCATTTTAGGATGTTTCATGATTATAGCTTTATTTTTGGGACTATTTAGAGGTAAAAAATTTTTAAAGGATTACTAACACTATTAACGGGATATTTACCATGATTCAATTTAGTGTTATTTAGTGTTAATAGTGTTGATAGTTTAAAAAATTTAAAAGGATTTAAAAAATTTTTTAACTTCAGCAGTGGGACACAGCAGCCTTAGCACGCACATTCTATCGCGAGTGATACAGCCAATCACGCGCGAAAGAACGCGTAGCTTCAAGCTTCAAAAAAAATTTCACTCGCGATTCCGCATACTGGCTTTCCCGCACGATTGCGTTTTGAAAAGAACTAACGAGTTATCGCGCGTAAAATAGCGCATCAAAGTTATCACTCGCGATTGCGTGTACTTCTAGGCTTTCCCGCGTACAATCCTTCCACTCGCGAAAGATTGTGCGTGTGAAGGCCGCTATTGGCTAGTTTGTAGTGCTTTGCTTACATAAGTATGTATAAGCATTTTATTTATTTTTTTTAAGTACCAAGGTCATCATAATCATGCATAGTACGTAGGTAATTTTTTATACAAAAAACACCCGGATGACAAAAAAAAAAACATTAGTGCTGCGACGGGAATAAAATTTGTAACCTTTCACGTCACAGACGCCTAGGCGAGCCTGTGCCACAGAGGTCGTCTACTTATAAAAGGTTATTTTATTTGTAAAAACCTTCAAGATTTTATTGTCCTATCTAACACATTTCAACTCTCAAGTTCAAGCGCCCCCGCCGCCCTAACCCCGCTCCCCTCGCTATTGTACTATCGCTTTCTTTTGCCTTGCATAGACTTCGTAACATTTAGAGCGTTCAATTTAAATATGTATTTTTATATGAAAATCTGATGAACTAAAATATGATGAAGTTTTAAAAATCATAAAACAAAAGTTGTTGATTATGATGTTAGTAACATAGGCCTGAGAGGTTGTCGGTGTTTTACAAATAACCCTGTATAAACGCTCAGATATATCTAATTATCTATACGTCTATTAAAATCATAGTACCTACTTGTAGTGTGATATTCCTATCCTAAAATTTATGGTCACTTCATGGAAACATTCTCGCCAAATATCACGACCAAAGTTGGTCCATTCCATAAACACATCAATTTTGTTAAGGAACACTTCTCTAGAGGCCCAGTGGGTCCGCCATTATGGCTTTATGCCAACAGCCTCCTAATATCCGTGCAGAATCGCATGTGCATAAGTCACGTTGTACCAAAATGTACAAAATCCCATGTTATACAGCGAAACGATTGCTGTGGGACGATAGCGGAAGTGTACTTTATGGCGAATACGTTCATGTCTTTTCATACTGGGTGCCATGATTGGAATTATTGAGTAGATGGCTAGTGCTTTGAGAGTCCAATATGCTAGTCGCTAATAAAATATCAAATAAGGTGCTTTCTGGTAAGACCGGACAAGTAGTAAGTCCGGATAAGTCATGTAACTACTAAATTCAGCAATATTTTTAAATGATGGCAACATCACCGTACGCGCCATTTTGTTGTGCCCCTCCCTACAGTCTGCTTTTTACGCTATGCCCAGCAGAACGTGTGCTATTGTCGTTCAAAAAAAGGATGTACCAAAAGTGGAAAAAGACACGATCCGATCTTCCACCTGAAACGTTCTGTGAGCAATTTGGTAGGTAATTTTTGTTTATTTTTGAAGTTTTGCTGTTTTATTACTATTTGCGATGTAAGACTAATTGATTAGTACTATACAATCATGTCTACGACGTTTGTAGACAAAGATCCGATCTTTAACCTCGTAGGTTAAGATCGGACATAATCCGCCGGTCTTTCACTTTAAAGTGTTTCTCAAACTTTTTACTTTACATGCTTTTTATTTTACTTTCAATATTCGATTTGTCTGTATCAAACGTCTCACTTTCGCAAGCTTTTGTACGGATATCTTGGCTGTTTTCGCCTACAAGTAAGTAAGTTATCAAAGTTACCTAAATTTATGATGTTTAAAATGTAACTTGTTTTACTAATAATGTTGTAAAAGTACTTACTTTTTTGTTTTTACTTAAAGAAGTATTTGTTATGTTTAGTTGTTGATTGTTATTGATTTCTTGTTTGTTCTGGATTGTATAAAATACGTAAGTATTGAGATTTGTTGACAGAACGTGCTATAATACTGCATATTTATATTACTTAATAATAATTTAAGTGGATTGACCGAGTTTGGAATACCACGCTGCGTTCAACGACTGGTATTGTCGACGTAGGGCGCAAAACAGTCAAGTTGAAGTGGGACTGGGCAGGGCACGTGAGCCGGATGCACAGCGAAAAATGGGCAAACATCTTAACACCCTGGAGACAACGCCGCGGACGGCCAAGGAAACGCTGGAGAGACGACCTCGACTCCTTCGATAGTGGGTGGTGGAACCT
Organism: Epirrhoe tristata; assembly: GCA_951394285.1. Classification (NCBI taxonomy): domain Eukaryota; kingdom Metazoa; phylum Arthropoda; class Insecta; order Lepidoptera; family Geometridae; genus Epirrhoe; species Epirrhoe tristata. The sequence goes on from OX596147.1 coordinate 4,622,909, forward strand.
ATCAAAGGAGAGAGATGGTTGGAAATAATTGGGGGAGACCTTTGCCCAGCAGTGGGATAGTATAGGTTAAATAAAAGAAAAGTTAAAAGTAAAGTGCCCACCTACAGACTTAGTTTTAGTTATGCTCAACTTTACATAAAGTTTTTTGATTTTTTGTTTGCTTATTTGTTTGTAGATTTAAGCTTATAATGAATAAAGTTGATTGATAATACATTTTTTTTATTATTAGAGCTTGAAAATGCAAGTTTCAACTCAGAAAACTGACTTCTATTTTGTTAATTGTCTGCCTGCTGTAATTATGAGTCTAATGAGCGTTTAGATGTAAAAGTTTGAGATACACAAAAATCTATGTTTGGAGCATGCGGGGTAAGATCGGACATTTGGAGTAAAAAAATGTATTAAATCTTCGCTAAAACTTAAATTTGAAAACCAATTCAATAAAAATTTGTACTATGTTTTTTATTAGGTAAGTCCGAATATTTTCCTGTGATAGAGCTTATTCTAGCTGTTACAGAGGTGATTTTATAAGGTAGTCCGGTCTTACCTTAACACGGTCCGATCTTTTACTTGCCATTCTGAAAAATTTTGCTCTGTTTGATCATTCATAAAACATCAACCGTTGTGTTTATCTAAATATTACAAATAAGAAATGAAACCTCTGTATTTTTGCAACAGTTTGGTTGCTATGGCGTTGTAAAAGAGTCACTAGAGGCGATACAATAAAATATTTTCTAAGACTCTTTAGGTTTTCTCAAAAATAGTCCGATCTTACCAGAAAGCACCTTACTTAGTGCTAGTCTTTTCATACATGCTAAAGGAATAAAACATTGAACTCAAGGTAGAAAATGTTCAGTAAGACGGTAGCCGACTCTCGTACAAAAGGCAAACTATTAGTGAAAATTATCACTAGTAAATTGCTCATAAGTTTGCTGAGAGTAGATACGTATCAGCCTAATTAATGCAGCTACACGATCTGTAATAGATATAACTAGCTGTTCTCTCGGGTAAAATTTAGCCTATGTCCATCAGAGATAATGCAGGATTCAAATATTTTTTCAAGTCGGCCCAGTAGTTTCGGAGCCGATTCAATTCAAACAAACAAATCTTTCCTCTTTATAATATTAGTATAGAAGTATAGATGTACTACAGGTTGTACTAAGTAGGAGTGGATCTATCGTGACTCGTGAGTGTGGTAGTTAAACCAGATCAAGTGTGGAGTGTTTCGTTGCAATTTAGATTCTACCAACTCTGATGATCTACCATTTTGATTTTCAAATGACGTTTTTGCTGTCTTCGCGGTTTGGTCATGAATGAGAAAAATGGTACTTAAGCCTACTAATTTATTCAAAGTAAGCTTTCTATCGGTCTTTATATCCTATAGATTTTGAATTTACGCACACGTTTCACATAGCTGCGCAGCGAAATGTATTGCAAGCCTTGTCTTGCCTTGTTTATTATACAGGCTAATAACAATACTTCTATACAGATAAATGTGCCTATTATTTCCACTAAGCCCGCCTTCTTATTGCTTCTACTGACAATGGAATTCTGCTATTAAATTGCGAGATAAACGGAGGTACGGAGCCTACTCCGCATGCAATGAATGTCACGATAACGCTGGCATCGATTATAAAGTACCTAGCAAGTGCCAGTTTTTAAAGTCACACACAGGTCTCAGAAAACTTACTTTATTGATAAACCTGGGTATTTACTTTGTCTAAATCATATAAGTAAATTTTGTTTCAAAACTTAACTAACTTGAACTCAAAACAATAGCTCAGAATAGTAGTGAGGCTATTCTGAGTTATTGTTAATTCCAATGAATTTCCTACAAAAACCCACAGAAAGAATAGTTCAGTTTTAATTTCCCGTCCCGTTCGATGTTTACCAGACTGTTCTATTTATAATTATTCTCAGAAACCAAAGGTACATCCATACCTTGACGTCCACATCATATAGAATGACGTAGAGAGGAGATTTTTCAAAGACCGATTTAATGCCACAAAGACCATTATGTAATTTGAAAAATATGTAAGTATGTTTTATTATAAATGCATTTAAACGGTGTGGCTCAACATATTTGGATTAAATTAATCTGATACTGAGGTAGTATCATACACTGGCCTGGCATTTAATATGAGCAAGTTTTGCAAACAGCGAATGAGTGGATAGAAGCTACTGTTTGAAAACACGTAGTTCGTAGAAAACTCGTTCAATCGCCTTTTTATCTCAGCAGTGATATGCGTCCGTATGACCGAACTCAAGGATATAACATCCTCGTTCTATACCTACTTACAACTGGTTTTTCTCACGTTCATAGTAAAACCGCAGGTCATTTGATCTAAACATAAAAACAAACAAGCTTTTGTATCGTATTATTTTATATTTTTAACCGAATTCAATATTCAATAAAAGGAGGAGTTTCTATGTTCGACTGATGTAATTGTATTGTACCTCTATTATTTTTTTAATGTATTGTTCACTGATGTCGCCGTCAATTTGTGGACCGATTTTCAAAATTATTTTTTGTTTGAATCGGGTAAACTCCAAGTCTCATTTAAATTTGATTCCTGAGGGATTGTTACTATTCCGGCAAAGACAAAAACGCTCATCCTCAATAGGCATGATGACAGTAATCAAGAATCGCCAAAATATTTAACTGATTTTATAAAATAGGATTCAAGGATTGAGAAAAATGCATTTATTGTCCTAATAATGCCGAGATTATTAAATTATTGAATCAAATAAATCTACAAAAAACAACAATCCGCCATGATAGCTGTACTTATACCAATCAGAGCGCGTGACGTCATCTTTCAGAACAGACAGACCTTAGATTATACACTGTACTATTACACCGCCTCGCTGTACAGGCCAAAACTGTGCCTCGCAGTCTCCGATTTTTTTCACGTAGTATTTGCTGATGACGTGGTGAGCCGTGACGTCATAACGGCCGCCATGACACCGACGAGCGTTTTGGCCTGTTTGAAAAACTTTATTTTCTACTGAAATATAATATTTTTTTCACATAACAAATCATTCTGAATAACATAGAATAGATTTTGAAAAATTTTCATCATGCCTATTGTAATTTTCGATCAGTCGAACATTGAAGTCAGTTTTTTCATCGCGTTTTTTAGCGTCGTCTATTCTTCGAGTAGTTTTCATTGGATTTGTTGCTCACGATTTATATTTAGCTATACTTAGCACTTTTCTCGCCAAATATTAGCATCTGTTTCGTTTTAATACCACGAAAAAATTCGTATGGAGGCCAAGCATTGTTTTTCGAATGGTGAATGTTATGTTGGCCTAAATATAGGTAAGTACCTAAGTATAGCAATTAATTTAGAATACCTACTAACAATTAGAATCTTCTTATTGAAGTTAAGTCGTAGAAGAAAAACACGTTTGGAAGTTTTGGTTTCTTTGTATTTTCGTCATAAAAACGTCTGCAATCTTTTGCACGAAACTGGGGGGTTATTCGCGTTCGTTTTTCAATCGTTCGATGAATATTCGGATGCTTCTTACTACGAGCTACACTGTATCCAGTTGATAAAATTAACGTTAAAACACGGTCCTAACCTAGGACCTAATATTCCAAACCGTAAAATTGGCCCGGAAATCGTAGTAAGAAACATCCGAATATTCATCAAACGAACGAAAATAAGAACGCGAATACGGCCCCTGGCTTTAATTTGTCTGAATGATTCATTAGAACTTTACAAGTGAAAAGACTGTCCCTTCATTTTCTAAAACATTTTCATAGATTCATCTTGAAGACTTGCGTATCTCCGTCTTAGATCTTAATTCCACTGGATTCCGTAATCAGTAATCACAGATTTAACCAGGGTAAAAGGGGCTTAACGTGGCTTACGATCCGTAACCTACCCTTGAGAAGACATCATTCATTTTAGTAAATTAACTTTGTAAATCTGTAAATAAGTTGATAAATCAACACGAAAACACTGTTGTCTAATAAATTAAGAGGAAAATGAAATGGAGCTGAAAAACAAATCCAAAACAAAACTAATTACGTATAATAATAACTAATCTGAATAGGTCAAGTCATAGAGCGATTACCTAATTAGCCGATGTGTACTCAATAAGTACAGTCAGCAACGAAAGTCGATTAACAGCATGACTATAAAAAGCCAATCCTTTTCGCTTTCTAAGAAAAGAAAAAAAAACTTTTCTTAGGAAATTATTTTGGACTGAGCCAAAGTTTTCAGAATTCGTCAAAATTTTGGCCATGATGAGTTACGGGTTTCGGAAATATTCTGATTTGTGAAACATCAAATGGTAATCGACTTTCGTTGCCTACAAATTAATAAATTAATAATTATCATTCAGTACCCCAAACGTACTTTACCCCAAACGATAACGTTGGCGTACAGCCAACCAATATTAAACATTGTGATTACATCTCCAAACAATAATACATTTAAATTTTTCTTGTTTTTTCGATTTGTACGAAACAGGAACACTCATTAGAATACTAAGTGTTTTCCTTCACCATTTGATTTAGAACTCGCGCATTTTGTTGATGCGATACCATTTTCTGAAACTAAAAGATCTAAAATCTATTGATGAACGGCCGGGATTTGAACACAAGACCTTCTTTTATTGAAAGTCTAGCTAGGCATTACTACACTCGGCCAACTCTCCATTTTGCGTATTGATTTGTTTATTATTACTGAAGTACCTAAACATAAATTTACACGCCCTCGCTACGAGTTCTTCAACTCATGTACTTTCTGTTATTTCCATCGGTTTACCGGATATTCGTTCATTTAGAAATTTGAGAACATGACTCAATGGCCCAAGTTTTGCCTGTAATTGCGGTACTTTCATCAGCTGTAGTACCTACATAAATATAAGAACTAAGAAGTAACTCGGAGGCGACGATTTTATGCTGTAAAGTGTAAAACATTGTGGGCTGCGACAGGAATAATAAATATCGTGGAATGGAGACAAAATACTGGTCAAATTACGCGCATGGATTGGCAGTAATTGATTACTTCGTTAATAAAGTATGATCTCATTAAAAATAACCCTGTGTTATCATCGTTTGCGTGTAATCGTAAAATTTAACAGAATTCAGTGTCAGTCAGTAGCAAGTAAAATTTAGCTATCAAGGGACATGTTTACTTTACGCACATTGTTTAATGAGTGAATTGTGGTTTTAATACGTTATTAACTCAGATAGGTAATGCTTTATAAGGTTAAATGAACATTATTTCAGTTCAATAACATCAAAATAAATACGACAAACAATTGACTACGAAAGTTACAAGGAAATTTCAGTATTTTCAGTGAGTCATAAACTTATTACTTTGTATCTTACTTGAGCTTTAAATTCAGAGCGCGTTGCGTCGGTTGCATAAGTCGATTTGTCGCCTGCGAGCTTAGTTGTTGGAGGACGAAATCCGCGCAAACCGTACATCGTTCCACCAAGCATTTTCACATCGCGTCCACGGAGTGTGAACACGGAGATTTCCGCCAATATAAATCCAGGTATACGACACCAAGCTTTGCGCCCGTCGGCGTTGCATTTTGTGGAGTGGAAGCTTCCCTATGTTGCGCTACGCTCGGGATTCGAACGTGCCAAATCTTGCAACCAACAAACTACGGCGCTCGGCCCGCAACTCCTCACGTACATATTTATACTGTTTGACACTTAGAGCCGTCACGTTTACCCTGTTTCAGTACCGAAGAACATGTTCAGTTACTTTTCGTTTCCTTCTTATATCGGGAGCTAATATATTTTACTGGTTCGTTTATTCAATTTCTATCTGTGTCGTCGCACAAAAACATCGGAACGAATCTAGCTCATCTGAGCGCGACTGACGTTTGATATTCATTAGAGTAGTTTTTTCCAATCTCGGGAGGTCAAGATAGATTGGGGATCATTAAATGGGGAAAAGCAGTCGTGTAATAGAGTGAGAGTCGGTGGACACTAGTTGACAGCGGAGTTGACACTCAGTCAGGCCGTTAGCGCGGCCGTTACAGGCTCAAGTGATATATGGGCTGCGAAGTGGCTCGGTGCCGCTGTCACTTCGCGTTTCGCGCTCGCGCCGCAAAAAGATAAAAAGGATTCCGAAATACGATTCACAAGTGGCCTGCCGGAAATGGGTAGAAAGTTACCGACCTCGGCTTTATGTCTGGCAATATATCTCTCGTATCGCTATCCAATTTCTGCTCTATGGCATGTAATGTCCCTCCCGGGATCCTTTTAATTTGGACTCTTTTTAATCAGCACCATTAATTCCTTACATGATTACAGACTCTGGGGAATTGTGATAAGTTGTAACACTATCTTTGGGATTTATGAGTTTTCGCGTTCTTTCTTATCTCTAAAACGGTAGAAACAGATTTTATAACTGCGTAATTCATTTTTGCGAACCGCGCCCTGGATGCATTATACATAATACCTATCTACTACTCACTTTGTTGCGTAATCATTTTCTCCAAATCAAATTCGTAGAACACAAATCAATGTTTTATAAAAGAACTACCCTTAAGTTGCGTGACTGGCCGACCTTTGCCTTTTTCGACCTTCATTGACCCTCGCCCCGGGGTGGCACCTTCTAACCATAGGTATCGTTTCACTCAGACTTCATTTTCATCTATTCACACGATGAAAAACTCGTTTTGTTTTTTTTTTCTGTTCTTCCGTAGTAATATTGTTTTTCTTATGAATACATGACGATTCCGTGTTAAGATCCTCTCTTGACCTTAGATTGTGTAAATGTACTTAAGTGGGGATGGCCAATCACAGTTTCCGTATCAAATGCTGACGTCGCAGCCGTAATTGCAATGAATGGGTACGTGCTCAACGTCCTGCAAAGACCTAAACCATTTGATTGCTCCTGAATTCATGCTATTGTGGAGCTAGTATTTCTGTGCTATTGTGTAGTTATTGGCGCAGTGTCGTCGTGAAAATTGACCGCCCGTGAATTCCGTCTAGCCCCGCTCGGGAGCGTGTCCTCTTTGTAATCAGAACCGTGTACCTACCTACGTTAGTGATTTTCAGAAAAGTCGACGTCTGTGAAACATTATCTACTATCTCTTACTAAAATACGCGTTCGTAGTATTTTTGCATAGCAAAAATAATTAAGTAATTTAAGATAATACTTAGCCCGTACATTCTTCCGAGACGTTTTATCAGGAGTTTTGCAATATTTGCAATGTTATAAATCAAGTTTGCCAGCTGTGTTCATACTTACCGAATGTTTAGTGTATCGTAAAATTCTTATTCCGTGGCTAAATTTATCATGCTCACGCTGCCTTGCGTTTTCAATAAAGAGAAACAACTTGTGTCATATCCGCAAAACGTTTACTTACATAGTGGCAGAGCAGTAGTTGGTAACGAGGTTATACGAAACAGTTTCGGGCGAAATTGCTCGGGGAATGTAGCTAGGTGTCATAAAGTTTGAGTAAAGCTGTTGGACAGACGTGTGCAGCTTTAGAATACACGTGTTGGCGACCAAACATTTCATCTCGCGTGCACTTCACACAAACTTTGTTGTTCTTGCAGTCTGCACATTGTTACCGAGCAGAGTTCATATGAGCAGTCATAAAAGCAGTCTAGCGTATACTCGTATTGCTTATTATACTGGATAGCACAAAATGTTCAGTCAATAATACAATTTCCTGTTTCAGATTCACTATGGACTGGAGAACAGCTTTGATAACGTTCGCCTTGGCATATTACGCTGATGGATACTCAAGTAAGCTTTCAAATGTTTATATTACTCTTAGCTTTTCGTTTCGAGGTTGCATTACCGAGGAAGCTCTCGCTACTTTGTCTTTTTATTGCGACTAATGTGTTCTCGACATAGAACTGCATTTTCTATGCTGTGCTTTGGCTATAGATCAACATCAGCGGGCATATATCGTACGCGGCCCACCCTCAAACTGCCAAGAGATATGGCGCGAATCCATTACCTAATGCTCGCATAAAATGAACATCACGCCTTCCAAGTAACAAAACAACGAGTTATGATCCGACCTTATATTATGATGCTCTTTTTATTTGTTTTTATTGCCACTAAAATCGCACTTGCCTTATTCGCAAATTCTTTGTCACCTAGGAATTTGAGGGGCCTTTGGTTAAAGTGATCTCGGTCCTTGGTTTATGTTTCCCTATTGTGTGGTTCATTTTTATTGCTTTTGTCCTCTTAGGTCGAGGTGTCAAATTATATTTCATCTAGGTAAATCCAATAGTACCTACCTCGGGTTTCTTTGTAGGTACTTTCAGCGTTTTAAGTGACCTGATATTTTATTTTTACCTCAATTTAATGTCATTGTAGTTTATTAAACCTACTTCGAACTAGTATTCAGAAGGTTTTCCTGTTTGCGTTTTTAGTTGCTGTCATCACTACAAATTTTACATTGAACTAATTACTACTTCTGAACTTTAGTAAGAATTCTACCATGTTGTGTTTACTGTCTGAATACCTACATCCTTACTTATGAATCTTTTCCATACCTACTTCGACTCTTATATTTAAGTAAGTACTTACCTAGTTAAAAAAAAAACAATTGAGTATTCGAAATCTTATAAGGTTTATTTACCTCCCACTACTCTGAGTTCTCTGTATCAATCTTCAAATAAACTTCCCATTTAAGTTTCTATTGTTGAAAATTTATCGGCTTGTCTCTCGGGCACAAGCTTCGCCGAATGTATTGTAATAACAATTGTTCCGTGAATTATTAAGACGTAAAGTGCGGAGCGCTGGCTTTACAACAACCGTTTAAATACATCATTATTTCACCGCTAGATAGCTTTATTGCAAGTATCCACCTCGGCATCGCTTTCCACTCTTGAATACAGTTTAGAATTTGAATTAATTGACCTTCCCTGAGATTTTTACGAGCCCCGCGTTCTTTTAAGGAAAATAGGCAAAATACGGACCGACAGTCTTGTAAATTAATTAAATGTTTTATTGTAGTATTTTTGGAGGGCATTGGTTTTGTGATAGTCGTTCTAAATTCTCATCCTTTTTATCGAGGTGGCGGATTCATAATTTTACTACTTGAAACATAGAACATTAGATTTACACACATTACCTACACGTATGAAATGTTTGAACAACCCAATTTTCAAATAATGGCAAATACCTAAAAATATTAGTTGTTTCAAAAGAGAGTCGGAGACATTTGGAGACCTAGAGCTTTTTTTTTTGTTGTGGTTTAAACTTAGGTCAAACGATATACTTAAGTAGGTGCTTTTATTATAGAATCAAAGTTTACAAAGGCAATTTCAGAGCAAAAAGTAAACCCAGTGTAAGAAGAATAAAAATGTTTAACCTTTTATTACCTACACGATCATTTTCGTATTCTTTTGTAAGCAAAGGTTTAAACTTTCTGAATGGAAAAGTTACGCACCGTTACCCCAATAAATATCAAAAAACTTACACCTGTTCGCGGAACCTATTACAAAAGGGGTATTATGATAGATAAGCGAACAAACTCTATGTAGTGGAAAACAATTCCGCGGAAAAAAGTTTTTCGCTTCGGTAGGCCTTTATTACGTGTGATATTGACTCTCGAGGAAGGCCCGCCGCGGGAATCCCAATCTAAGTATATAATCTTGTATATGCAAATGATCCCTATTCCCTTACAACCGAATTCTTCCCGGTCACGGCGCTCGGGTTATAAAAGGGCAAAATTCTCGAAGACACAGCGGAATAAAATATATTCATATTATGACTTTTTTTTCATTTTGGTACACGTTTTAGCTACTGAAATCCCTTTTATTATTCCGGTGGAACGATCACGAAATTATTGTTGCGCTTGTGGTGTCTGCAGATAATACCTCTATCTAAGTATCCGAAAATGATTTATGCTCCAGCTAAATTGTGCCGCTTCCGCTTCACGAATTTCAATGGGAGAGTCGGGCCTTTGATTTTCAACCTTTTGCTCATGTTTTGTGGGTTTCAGTCCGTTACTATGAGGGGTTTTAGTCTTTTGCTTTATTTTCTTGGCATGTTGCGAACGGTCACAGTTTCCTAGTGCGCAGTGGAGTGATATCCTATCCACCCACCGCCCAATGCGCGCAGTAATCATAATCTCCGTCTACTCCACAAAGGGTCTAATGTATTCAATGTTCCGTGATTCTTTATGCCCATTACCTTGGGTTACCTGCCTGTTATTTGCTGTTACACAAGTTTTGATTCTATGTATTCTTATTTTCAGAATATGGTCGCACTTGCAAGGATATTGGGTGTTTAAACAGTGAAGTATGCGTACTTGCCGAAGACCCTTGCAGTTTTGGTCATACTCGTGACTGCGGAACTTACCCCACATGCAAGAAGAAGTCAAAAGTAGAAGGTAGGAAGTATAATGTATATTATTAATACATTGTAAGTGAAATGAACATGAATGAGACTCCTGCTCGTATATAGCTACGGCGAGGTTAAGAAACGCGGTTATGGATATTGGATAGGTGACCTCTAGTGGATTTGAAGGCAGTTCCTAGCTATAAAGTCGTTACGACCGTTGAAGGAGACAAAAACTTGGTCATCAGTATTAGGGACAATTTATTTAATACTTTATAGAAGACGGTTGAACCTTCAAGGAATACCCAGTCATCAGATTTCAAAACATATATCTATCTTTAAATTATTTTTGCAGTCAACACTCTAAATACTTATCTCTATCATTTCCAACTCCAATATTTTAAATTCCAGGTTCGCATTCAGAGCCCGCGGCTCCTAAGCCAGAGCCGGCGAAACCACAATCCCACGACTTCGACAAACCACCCAGCTACAACCCACCGGCCCCACCCTCTGGAGGCAACTCACCTTACGGTGGAAGCTCACCTTATGGTGGAAACTCTAATGGCGGTGGCTCAGCATACGGAGGTAGCTCCCCGTATGGAGGTAGCTCACCTTACGGTGGAAGCACACACGGCGGAGGATCTCCTTATGGCGGAAGCTCACCTTATGGTGGTAACACAAATGGCGGTGGATCGCCTTATGGCGGCAGCTCACCTTACGGTGGAAACACACACGGCGGAAGCTCACCTTATGGCGGAAGCTCACCTTATGGCGGAAGCTCACCTTACGGTGGAAGTTCAAGCGGTGGCGGTTCACCATACGGAGGCAGCTCCCCATACGGCGGGTCTGGAGGCAACAATCCCTACGGAGGCCAATCTTCCTACGGTGGATCAAACACTGGAGGAATCGGAGGCTCCGGCAATAAGAGCCCTATCGATTCAATCCTCAACACGTTAAACAAATACGCAAGCGGCGGCGGCGGCGGCAGCGGCTCCGGCGGCTCCGGCCTTTCAAACATCTTCGGTAACGTTTTGGGAGACCTCTCCAAGAACGGACTCGGTAATTTATTTGGCAGCACTCGACCGATACAAGCGAATCCGTACTATTCCTCCTACAGTTCCAACTCTAGGAGTTCTAACATACAAAATTATCCATCAGGGTATCAGCAGAATCAGGCGCCTAATCAAAACAAGAACTACGGACAGTCGCATGCAACCCATAATGGTGCTATGACACGCAAGCCCTACTCGAGTTACGGGTGGAACGTTAGGTAACTCCAAAGTTCGGTGTTTGCACTAAAAACTCACCCAGGCACGGTTAATTTATTTTGCAAATTAATTTAAGTTAAGCTTTTTGCACTAATTAATCTTCGATAGCCAAAATGGGGCTCTCAAATATGTACCTATCTGATCTATACTCGAATTTTTGTGTTATCATAAAATTTACTCATACATAATACTATAAATCCTATTGTAATCTGGGAACTATTGGTATAATTAAAGTTGTAAAGATACTCAACCTTTTATACGAGATATAGCTTTATAACGCGGAAACTGATTTTTTTAAACATTCCGTTTACAAAAACGTAATTCTAAATAATTTTCTAAAAAGCAAAGCTTTTTCGATTCATTCATTTCTCATAATTTTCTTACACTCGCTTTTGTTTACAAAGCTGCTAATCCGAACATTCCGCTAAATAATTCTATGCCTCTGAACATCTATGATCAAAGTGGACTAAACGGCAGACAGATTGATGTTGTTCAAAGTTCAACATTTTATTTTATCAGCATAACCTTGCAAAATATTTTTTTAACTCCCAACATAACCAAAGATATATCAAGCAAGAGGTTTGCGGTTTACTCTGCTCTGCCTAAAATAGTGGTGGTGTTATTTAGCTCGTTAACTTGAGAAATTCCTGCATGCTATTTTGTCTGTAAATATTTTTGTTAAAACTTCGCCTGCAGTCGATATCTGTGCGTCTATCTGTAGATATCTACTACTCATTTTGAAAGCAATATGAAATTGAAAACAAGATGCGCCTATGACTTTCAATACTCATTTTATAGCGTTGATAACGCATTGCCATTTTATTAATACGTTATCGTTATATTTTATTTCAGTGTGACAATGATCATGACGTACCTCATACACCGATGTGTGCTGAATGTGATACATACATAAAATATAACTTATTAGTTATTTTATTATGTATATTAATGTAATATAAGTTACCCATAATTTGTAAGATAAATGTTGGTAAAACCACTTTTTATTGTTTGTAAGTGCCTAACTAAAAAATTAAAGATTTAGGTAATTGGTAAAATGATTTATTATTTTCTTGGTTCATCATAAGTTTTCATTTCATAAGTCATACTTGACATATGTAAATAAAATTATTACAATCTTTGCATCATAAAACATTGCTAATAAAAATAAATCTTTTTTTTTTATTCATAATCGGCTAGAGCAGTAGGTAAACCTTCAAAATAAGTTGGAACTCGTAAAAAAAAAAGTCTAATATTATTAGTGGATTTTATCTCGTGTACCGCGTAGTACTCGTGTAGCCTCCTAAAAATGCAAGACATGGAATATCTCGTAGAAATCAGAACATCTTATCTTAAATCATTCATTCAAATTCTAAATCTACAAGGCATTTTTTATTATACCTGTGCAGAAGAAATCTTCCTAACGTCGTATTTATATATCTACATAATTTATAAGGCTAACGAGGAATTGAATTGTCTTAACTGTTGTGGTGAACTTCCGTAATTATGTTGTAGAAAGATTGAAGTACATACCTACATACTATTGTAAGATTATCATTGAGTTGTGTGGGGTATTTTATTTTTTAACGAAAGAAGGGAGGTCTATACCCAGCAGTGGGTGTTACCAGGCTGAGATGATTATAATGTTATGTTCGGCTGTATGTATGTTCACCGATATTTCAGTCAATTGTGGATAGATTTCAAATATATTTTTTTATTGTAAGTACACAAGACAGATAATCTGTCCCATAAATGTAAAATAGCGTATGCTTATCAATGAACAATTGAACACTTGATTTATACTTTTTACTAATAATTATTACGTGACTATGAAAGATAAAAGACCCAAGGACTCAGATAATAACTTTGTAGGTAGGTACATATTCGGAGTCCTCGAACTTATTATTTTCCACACTAATGTTTTATTAACTACAGCTACCTCACCTCATAATCTAAATCTATCACATCGTTAATTAATCTCAATAACTTTCCCAATTGACCCAAGTCTTATGTTCGCACTCACACTGGTAAACTATCAGTGTGTTTTGATCTCCTGATTCAGATTGTTTCTTACACGAGGCCTGCTACCATGTATCTGGTTTAATACAATGCCAAGTATAAGCAGTGTAAACCACACTCCGTACCAATAGTGGTAGACGGATGAGTAGTAGATCCAGATACGATCGAAAGTCAGCAGCAAAAACGCAGCGGCTTGGTAGGACTCAGAATGGGATCGAAGGAACCACATCACGAATCCTACTATCTTCTTTTTCTGTGAACAGAATGAAAGATGTATTTTTTATTAAACCGAAATACCTGGTAAGTACCTACCTAAGTAGTTTTGTACGGAAAAGTAAGTCAGTTTTAAATTATCCTTCAGGTTCCTCATTTTAAACTTACCATTTAGGGGTACGTACGATGCTTCAGTTACTTAAGTTACAATTTCCACCAGTATGTAGGTACCCTAGCTTTTTTTAAGCTAAACTGCTGGACAAAACATCGATTTTTAATTATTAGTAGGATACACCTAATCATTTTAATTATTAGTATGATACACCTAATCCTACTAATAATCAAAAATCGAAGTTTAGATGTTGAGATGTTTCAGTCAGACTCGGAGTCACTAAAGGCTAGTTAAATCGTTCCTTTTTAAAGGCTTTCCTTCTAAAACAGTAACTAACCAGTACCTACTAAGTAGACGTTAGTGAGTTTGGTGACTCTGAGTACGAGTACCGTGTAATAACGCCTAAACCCGTAGACCGATTTAGATAAAACTTGGGAGGAAAAGCCTAGAATAGTAGGTATATCTATAAATGATACGTAAAATGTTTCCGCCACGCGAGCGAAGCTACGGGCAGAAAACAGTTCAAATATTTCTCAAAGTAATAAGTGAGTATTACCATTCCCGTAGCATCTTTGTAGTACAGCTTGTAATAGATATCTTCAGCCATCAAGTAAAACGGACAGGCGTATATGCAGAAGAAATAGCCAGCGTGGAAACCATGCCATATCACTGACACGAACAATGCAGCATGGATCCTGGGAATGTAATAAAAACCGTTAGTGACCATTTCGATTGCAATTCTAATAGTGTGAAATCATTCTCCTGCTCTTATCCATGGAACTAGGACTTTTAAAAACCCCAAAAAAAATGAAATTCGCTCGGATTTTTATGTAACAGCGATAGCAAAATTTACCCATTTTTCGCCAGTGCTACAGCACAATCAAACCTACCTATCAAGTGGAATTTAAATTTCAGTGGTTTCACAGTGTCGCTAGTTAGCAACCTATGATCGATCGTAAACTTCAATTCAGGCGACCGGATTAGTTGAAATCTATAGAAAATAGAACTTACTTCAAAGGCTTGATCGGGAAGCGTTTGTATACGACCATAGCGACCCAGTATTGGACTGCTTTGTTCCAGACCTTCATGGAGTCTCGCAGTGTGACCACTGACTCGCATCCCCATACGTCCATAGACTCTACCGTGTTGAAGTCGTATTGTGCGAACTTCGCTTCTTCTTCAGACCTGAAAGTACCAAAATAGTTAAAGGCACTGACGTAAAACCTGGAAAACTCGAGGGGGCCTGTGCTCAACAGTGGGTCAGTACAGGCTAAAAACAACACAGCAACTATTAAGGCCCCTTGTTTTGACCTTATCCCACAATTACCATAGTTATAGCCGTGTCAATACTTTTTACGATGAGAAAAGTTCACTCTACACTAAATGAATTGTTTCCAAGATTGAAATAGATAAGTAGTAGGTACCTACCTCCTATACATTTTTTTCTTACTTTTATGGTACCCACGGTATACTTACTGACCATTTGAATGGCTAAAGAAATAAATCTGCCATTTCGGCAGCTGGGTTATTGTACTTGGATAGGGCACAGGATGTCATTCAATTTTAAGACCATTGTAGAAGCATTAGGAATATTTCAATGACACAAGCCCTATTCAACAAGTATTTTTTATATTAGGTAGGTACCTACTTTATAATACCTACTGCCTAGGTACTAGAAGAATCTGCATAGTTAGGTATGTAAACATTAATAAGCAGCTATGGCTGTAATTAGTCGGCCTTGAGTAAAACCAGTCTTCTATTCAAACGTTTTGTAAGTAAGCAGTGTTACTCAAATGTAATAAGTACGAGTAGGTACCCTACTTAAAGAATTTCGATAAACAAAGTGAATTTTGACACATATGTTATGTTGGTGTGTCTGTGTGAAAAGTCCAGCAATTTATTTATTATACATATGTTGTAATAGCCAAAAATATTGTTCTAAGTCGGAATCGTCCTGCGCTCTAAAACAAAATCCTTGCTACTTACATTGCTTTAAGTTTAGAATATTGTACAATAGGTCCATGGCCGGTTCTATTCTTGCCATCTATCGGATAGGCTCCTAGCCCAGCAGAGGTACAAACACTCTCTGCTAGGGTCATACCAGCGTAGATTCGCTGACGGAAAGCGGCAAACACCGCCCAAGGATAGAGCATCCTGTATACAAAATTCCTGCTGTTGTGGTCATCTGATAGTATGTACTGAAAAATAAAACATCCGAGCTGCTTATTATAAAAACGTAAAACCTTGGTTGAACCCCATGTTGACACATGTCAAAACAAAACTGTTACCACAAAAAAGCGTTCTATGTACGCGTATTTAAAGATTTTTTACGCGTTTTTCTAGGGACAGTTTTTTAGTTAGACTTGGTCTAAACTCGGTTCATTTTCTTGTTATAAGTTATGTTTAAAAATTACAAGTTGTATGAAAAACTTAATACTTATGTATGACGTATTATATTATCTGGGGTATGACATAGATAAATCCTAGACACACAATATTGATGCCACATAGAGCATATTTGAAAAGGTTTCTTCGACAGCGTCAAAGTGAATTTAGCCTTATTAGAATTTCGGATTAGATGGATGCGTCGAGCTGAGGACAGGGCGCAATGGCGCGCACTAGGGGAGGCCTATATCCAGCAGTGGACTGCCATAGGCTTATGATGATGATGAGAATTTCGCTATAGTTTATTTTGCATTATCTATGTAACAACCATGTAATTGGTAATTTTGAATGTAAAACTTTGGGATATAGAATGTGTTAATTATCTTAAAGTACACAAAAGATATACCAGAAATCAATGAACTGTACTTACATTACAATATACCTCTAAAAACTGTTCATGCATGCAAAAAATTAATATTGAATAAACCAAATTTTATGGAGATTTGTTGAGTTATTTCTAAAACCTTACCTCCAATGGCCAGATATTTGAGAAGGCCAAATACAGAGATATGTACAAAGGCACCATCCTCAAGGTATTGATTGTGAAACCAAGGCAGTCCACACATTTGCTGTATGGCAAGAAGAAATAGTCATTGAATGTTCTGTATCGGTAGTAAGGACCTGAAATAATGGCCAAATAAAAAATGTTATGTAGAAAGAAGAGAAAAAAAATCCTTTTCCACACTGGTCCAAATGAACTAGTAAAGTAATTGACATATAAATAGGACAAAATAACAATATTCTCATGACATTTATGTTCTTAATAGGACAGCTGACACTTTTATGTTATTTTGAGCAGACATGCTTTACTAATTAACTTACCTGTCAGCAAGCCGATATAACAATAAGTATAGTGAAACAAGTCCATGAAACTTGGATCTATGATTTCTGTGAAATCTGGGTCTTTGTCCTTCCTAATATCTGGTTTATCATCTTTTTTTTCTTTTGTGATTGCTAGCCATGATCCATTGATCTCAAAAGCAATGCCAACTACTCTGAGAACTAATATCATCTCTATGAGGTTTGTTTGTCCTGATGGCAGGGAGAGGCCAAACTTATCAGCCAAACGGAAGAAGAATAGATATCCAAACATAAAGAGGAATGTTGCGATGTGGCAGTATCTGAAAAGATATGCCTGTTAAGATTTGTGGTAGCCGGTAAGTTTATCAATATTTTTTTTTTAACATAAGTAAGTATTTAAAAAAATATAATTAGTGGGTACTATGAGATCTAAAGAGGAGGATTTGCAGATCTATCTCACTATATAGAATTCTATTAGAGCTATATTCCCAGAGTTTTTTTTATTATATTACTAGCTGTCCGCCCCGGCTTCGCACGGGTTTATTATAGGTATTTAACAAAAATTTAATAACAACATGGCGATCCCGGAGCGGGATGTATGATCCTTTAAAGTTTAGAGGTTAATGTGTAGGTAAGGTCTAAGGTAGGTAAGGGAGTATTGGGCAGTAAGGCAGGTTTGGACACCACCGGCAAATCCCCGTGTTATGCCGGCCATACACCATCATGCCAATCCACCCCCATACATGGTCAATTCTAACTGATCAAATTCCGATTTGACGATAGGCATGATGGTTTATGGCCGACATGACACGGGGGTGTCCAAACCTCTCTACTGCCCAATGCTCCCCTACCTCCCATATATATTTCATTGATATATTACCACTCCCTTCCATTCATTCCATAGTTCCCAGACACTTTTTAAACTATCATGGTTTTCAACATTTTTAACACAGTTAACGGGATATTTACCATGATTTAATGTTTTTTGAGTTTCCCAATATTTCGGCGCAGTTGCATACGCCATGATCAATAGTATCTATGGTATTAATCATGGTTAATATCCCGTTACCTGTGTTAAAAATCCCAGACACTTGTCCTACCGTACTAACTGATATTTATTCTGTGGTCGCGATGTATCTTACATTTTTAAACTCATGATAACTTTTGAATAAAATGTCCAATTTCAATCATTCAAAAAGTAATCGACGGGTACTGAAACAGCCTTTACTACGAAGAAATTTATTTGGATAAGAATAAATACCAAAATAAGAATAACGTGGTCTGCTTTTGGTCGTCATTTTTATTCACTTTTTAAATTATAAAAGTTGTTATTCTGACACAACCACAATAGTTGGACATATGCTATCACTGACTTTTTTGTAGATATTGATACGTTCTTTAATATTGTTGAACATTTTTTTGTTCTATCATCAATAGTATTCGCAGCGCACGCGATATGAAGAATTTTATGTTCAAAATTTTTACACCTTTGGTTACATTATTGCAATTTTCATAAGGATCTCTAATTTTTTTGAAAATAACTTATAGCCTATGTTCATCACAGATAATGTAGGATTCTAATGGTGAAAGAATTTTTCAAATCGGTCCAGTAGTTTCGGAGCCTATTCAATTCAAACAAACAAACAAACAAACAAACAAACAAACAAACAAATGTTTTCTCTTTATAATATTAGTGTAGATATACAATACGTACAACCAATCTTTAGCTCTCTGAAGTAGCGCAGAACCCATTTTTGATGACTTGTATAGCTGCCTCAGTCACTCGCTTAGTTTGTTGCATCGCGCTATCTCGCTTTCTCTACCAAACCTGCGCAATCGTTTAGTGCACCTAACTTCAGAGAGCTCAAGATTGGTTGTGCGTACGTAACGTACCTACTTAATTAAATTAAGAAATTAATGCTATAGTAAGAAGCAAGTATAGAAGAATAGAAATTAATTAATTTAGATAGTGATGTGGTTGGATGTAAAAAAGCTGTTAAGTACAGCCAAGCTAAAGGTTATCATTGTAGCGAAGATTATACTACCCATTACATGGTTAAGTTGCCAACCCAACTAAACCTGCAATAAAAAGCCTGAAATCACTTACCTGACTGAAGCCAATTTTATAACGACTATACCAAGGAATGCTGATATAATTGGATGAAATGCGCCAAATCCTGATACAATAACAATAAGTAAAAGTCCGAACAAAGTGCCGACCCATTTTTTCAAGTTTACGTCAGTTATTTTCCTGAAGTATGGTCCAACGGCTACACTAAACAGTAGCAGCGATAAATAAATAATGTCATTTTTATTTTTGGCTAAAAATGCAAGCATTTTAAAATAATTCATAAAAATAATAACAACACAAACAACACAGCCCCAGCCTCCGAGCCGAATCCGACATAGCCAGACAGACATAGCTGACTGACTGACAGTGACAGACTGACGTGACGGACGACTGACTGACTGGTGGAGTTGACTCAATTTAATGGTTAAAATTTTATAAGTCTTTATAATCCTCAATTCATGTATAAATAATTCTAAAGCGGAGCCCGCCGCACTTCTTTCGTAATTATTGAAAAGTACTTATTTATGTATCAAAATCAATATCATTGCTACTTTCGCTAAAAGTGGTATCCGAACAAACCATAGATTTAGCATGGTACCTTTATATATATGGAACAAACTGTGCAAAACTGTTGCTATTTCTATGTCATGTTATGTCAAGTCAATGTCACATTTTGCCAAAACTACAAAAGTTTCTGCGGAATCGGAAAGCAAAATCAAATCAAAGCAAAATATTGTGAAATGAATGAAATTCTTTCGTACGTAGCGTAAGAATTAGTTTGAACAGACAAAATGAGTGAAATAAAGTTAGATGAAGAGGCGAAGAATAAAATCGCTAGCGAAATAAATATAAGAATTGGCAGTGATATCAATGATCTGACAAGTGCCGAGGATTTAGCGACTGAATTGATTCGAAATAAAAATCAAATACAAAGCTGTGTGAGTGGTTCCATGTATTTTTTGTAGTATCAAATTACCGTAAATATCAGCTATCTTCTTTTCTGTAAGTTCTAACAACGATTTCATCTTAAATACGACCAATTTCTGTCACTCCTTTCCCTACTAAGGTGTAGGCCCATAAATTTATATTATAAGGTATTTTTTACAGCTATCCACAGCTCAAAGTGAAGTTCCTAAGCTGATATCAACAGCCATTAAGAAGGCAGAAGTGAATTCAAATCAAATAGACAGCCTTAAAGAGCGGAGTGAATGTTTGAAAGGTAAAGTGGAAGTGTTCCTCGAGAAAACAAGACCACTAAGTGAAGGACTGGAAAAACGATTCTATGCCATCCATAAACTTGACCAAGTTCTTCAATATTTGAAATCTTTTGAGAAGATTGATGATCTCAGGTAACAATTCTTACTTGATAAGTAACTGCCCAGTGCAAACTATTTAAATTAAACATTAAATAAAGGGTCTAATTTTCGTAACGAAACAAGCATGAGCTTACTGTTATATTGAGTACTAAGCTTCAGTTAGCATAAAACAATTGACAATCACCTATGGTTGAGAATTGTATAGTAAACTAGCTGGTACCCGCGACTTCGTCAGCGAAATAACATACTTATTAGCAACGCCATCTATTGCATTTAACGCCCTCCATGATTAATATATAGATTTTTTCTGTCATAAGAACCTTCTCCTGACAATAACAAACACAACAAAAAAAAATTAATGAAATCGGTCCAGGCATTGTTGAGTTATGCGCTTACCAACACATTTTGCAATTCATTTTTATATTATAGACTAGCTGGTACCCGCGACTTCGTCAGCGAAATAACATACTTATTAGCAACGCCATCTATTGCATTAACTGGAACTACCAACTCCCCATACAAACTTTCAACCCTTATTTCACGCCCTCCATGATTAATATATAGATAGATATGGTATAGGTATAATGGCATTAAACAACATTTCGACTTCCAGCCGACAAATGAAACAGAGCAATGACGATGAACAGCTTGTCCTTTTATATGGAGAACTGAGGCTCATGTGCAAAGAGTATCAGGGAGGGCATCTAGGAACATACCTGAAGGAAAATACACATTACTGGCACAATGTGCTCAAGGATAAGATAACAAAGTGAGTATAATCACTAGGCATGGACAGTGGTTCCCAAAGTTTGCTGTATGTTAACTATTAAACGCTAGGATAGTGGTTCCCAAAGTTTACTGGAGACCATGACTTGCTTAGTAAAAATTTGGGACTCTCCTCTTTGAAAAACAGTCATAAATATATGAATGAATTACTGTTAAGAAAAAAAAACATTCATTTCCTATCCAAAATTAATTATATACAAACTTTGTACTTACTATCTTTAAAGAGATGATGCATAGGTAAATTCTTATTATTTTCATTAGTTGCATACATTTATAGCAATTCTATGTTCATAGACACTATGAAGATGTGCTGAAACAGCTTAAATGGCCACTGACTTTACCAGCAGAGCCTATACCCAAAGAAGTGTTGATCAAATTCTGCAATCTCACTCGATATCTCTTTCTAATACAAGAACCGGAAGATCTCATAAATACTACAACTGCTTCAGAAGATTTTGCACCAGGTAAATATGAAGAAAATCTATTTATTACCAGTCACCATTTGACCTCACTCTGCCTGATGTTAAGCAATAGTGAGGTCTAAGATGAAGCATGCTTTCCTAGAAAATACCTATTTACTCTCGATTTGAAGACCCCTTTACTGTACTTATAGAGAAATACAGAGCCCGGCAATGATTTCCACAATTTGGCAGTGTGTATGAATAATGTGGACTCAAAACACTTTTTTTTTTAGCCTTTCAACTGTACATACTTTATTTTGACACTAACTGTCTGTGACATACAAAGCCTTAAAATCTTTGTTATTTGTGACCTCTCACTTAACATCCTATTAAAATTATGTGCCTGAAAATTTGTAAGAATTGTGATTGAAACACCCTAATTCAGTGGACCAATTTTGATGAAACTTGGAATAGATGTAGATTGTAGCCCATGACTAATAAAATAAAGGAGAAAATTTGTGAGTATACTTGTATGTTTGTGTTTCAATCATGCCTAAACCACTGAACCGATTTGTATGAAACTTGAAATAAATGTAAATAGTGACCTGGAATAGCATAATAGGCTATTCAAATGTTGGAACCACGCGAGAGGAGCCGTGCGCAGAACTAGTTTAATATATTGTTACCACACGAAACTGCATGTGCAGCTAGTGACTGATTCATTCATTCATTCATTCATTTTTTTTCTTTTGCAGATCAAGACCCATGTCTACCAGTGAAAATCCTCCTACGTCCTTTAAAAAAGCGTTTTGCATTTCACTTCACGGGCTCCCGCCAAACCGCGCGTATCGACCGGCCGGAATGGTTCCTCACTCAAACACTCACTTGGATAAAAATTCATCAGGACTTCATGAGAAAGCATGTCCAGTCTGTAGCTAATAAACTTGAGCTCAGGAATGTTCGCGCTGTAGTAAGTAACATTCAATACGAAATCTAAAAAAGAGTGTTGAGTGTCATGTAACACTTGGTTGGCACCTCGTTGGAACGAAGTTTCAACTTTGACATTTGTCAATAAAATTTTTGTCATACTTAATTTAAAATCCTAGAAACTCTCTTCCGTACTAACAATGTAACAATCTATGGACTGTTTTGCGGCTGCGCATTCCGTCCGAAAAGGAACTTTGTTCGAATTACTTTCTTACTATTCTACTAATATTATCTTAAAGTTTGTAGCGAGTAATACATACATAGATACATAAAATCACGCCTTTTTCCCAAAGGGGTAGGCAGAGACCACAGATCTCCACATGCTAGCGAGTAATTTTGTAAATATTTCCATCATGGCTTAACCAGTGAATCGATTTGGATGAAACTCGGAATAGTAGAATAGCATTTAAGCCATTTAAATTGTTGGTACCACGCGAAGCTGGTATTATATCAGTCGCTATTAACTGAGTGTTATGTATATTTTTGTATATCTATCTCGCTCGTCAGTCGCACACTACGCGACATGGATTGATCACTTATCGTAACTGTAGTAAGCTTTTATAGTCATACCAAAAACTCATATGGCAACGTCTGGAGTCATTCTATCATATAACCTAATTTTCAGGATGAATTCAACGCTGGCCTTATAGCATTAGCAGCAGAACGATTACACACAGTCTTAGCTACATACCACAACCAAGGTTCTAAAGGCGAGATTGTCGATGTAGACGCAGCGTTCGCCCACGCGGTAGACGAAACTCTAGGCTTCAATAGAGAACTTACTGCTCTAACTGGGAAGGAAGTGAATAGTGTGCTTTCCGTTTTGACTCGAGCTGAAACTATGTTGAGGTGGCTGTCGGTTGAGAAGAAATGTAAGTAGGAATGACAAAACCAGTGCGAGTCGACATAGTTTGTAGAGGATGTTTTGATGTGAGATGCTAAAGATAGAGGAGGCATAAGAAAAGGCCTATTTAGACCTCTCATCCCCTGTTTAAAGGTACCTAGAAATAGGTGATGCTTACCGAGTAGTTTAAAAATCTTTTACTAATCAACACGCTCTGTTCTACTACAAAAAATGTAAGTTTGCGCACGATAAATACCTACTAGAAGGAATTATTTTGGAAAAAATGTATTATGTTCTTCAATGTAAGTACTTTTTTTTTAATTTCTTAACTTTAACTCAATGAGAGTGCCATAAAAAGATGTTTGATTTATGACAAATGAAGTTATCACAAAAGTGCCGGCCGATTATCATTTAATAAATACTTAACTACTACAATTAAACACACAAGGGCTTATTACAAAAAAATGAGCCAAGTCTAACTAAAAAACTGTCCCTAGAAAAACGATCTTTAAATACTCGTAAATAGAACGCTTTTTTTGTGGTAACAGTTTTGTTTTGACATGTGTCAACATGGGGCTCAACCAAGGTTTTTGTAATAAGCAGCACAATCTTTAAAGCCTTTTAATTTCCTCACACTTTAGATGCCCTAACAAAAATGGACGAGACGCTACAAAGCGAGTATTGGAGCGAGCCAGTAGCGGGCGGGGCGAACGCGGCCGTCGGAGCTTTGCTCTGGGTGCCTCGATGCGCTGATTGGTTCATCACGCTACTGAAGACTATTGAGGAACGTTATGCTATGCTGCCACAGCCTGGGCATAGGTAATATATTTTTACGTTTTCGTAAAGCACTATTTTGTCATTTTATTTAACTACTGAGCCCCGCGGTGTATTCCACCTTATAATAATGTAGGCTTTAAATGGCCAGAATGTTGTGAACGGATTCGGAGAAAACAAACATTAGATAAATGTTAATCCAGGCATACCACAGTACTATAGCGAAAACCGGACAAACCCTTACTGAGATAAGCGCGCACAAACGCATTGATAAACAGACAAAAAGTTTAACATAGATTCTGGCTCAAGAGAGAAGTTTTTGGTACGAAGACTCATAATATGTTGACTACATTTTGTGTTGGCAAAGTGTGTTCAAGACATATATTTTTATTGACATCTTACATTTTTATTATCACCCTGTACCACCCTGTACATCATAGCATGCTTTTAGCAAATAAACGATTTCATTTCCACTTAGTAGGACAAGAGCAGGAAGATGACTGTACTAATTTACATTATAATTATTTTTATTCCAGGTTACAATTCTTAGACCTACAACTAGAGATGATAGAAGAATGGCGGATTCGTTTGACACAAATACTGAGCGCAGCTACGGAATCATTGTCAGTGGACTCGTTTATGAATATGGGGTCGAGTTCTACTCCTCATCCGCTTATCGCAGTTGTGAATGCGGCGCACCACACGCACACTGTGCTTTTGCAGTGGGCTCACTCACTTGTAAGTATCACTATGAGTTGTTTTAACCTACTAAACGCACAAGATTTGTCGTTATTGATGTTAGAGAAATACTAAACCGCCCGAAGCGCTTTATTAATTTAGTTTAACTGTTCAGTACAATACTATACCCCTCCTTTAGCAACTTCTATACGAACACTATTATTTCAGCATTACCTACAACTGCATTACTACAAACGGCAGTTCCAACATTACACGCATCTACAGCATCGCGACGATGAGGAATCCTCTTCATCATTCAGTTCTTCTTCGTCGGAAGAGACTGATAGTGACATGAAATATCCACCAGGTAAGTGAACAATACGCACAATCGTTCTTTAGCTCTCTGAAGTAGCTGCGCAGAACCCATTTTTGATGACGGTTAAAATCGTGCCATCTCGCTTACTCTACCAAACCTGTTTTGTTGACGTTTGTAAAATAATGCTTGATTTTATTTCAGTGTATGAAATAGCCGAAGGCATGTCATTGGATGAAATTAATCTGGAATCGAAGAAGCTAGCCGAGACAGAGATAGCTCGTAGATCCCTCACATTCCAGGATATTGTAAGTTAAAACTGCTCGTTTTAGTAATAAGTACCTTCTTTGGGCGTATCGAAAGATTAAAAAAATTACTCTTGAGTGGAACGAGGGAGTTTAGAACTAACTTCCGAGTGAAACGAGATAGAATCCAGAGATAGCGAAGGACTCAAGTGCACCCAAGACAGTGGTAAAATTTTCACACAGTATACTGCGTGAAAAGTAAAAGCAAGCAAAGTGATCAAAGGCGGTTGCAAACTGTTTCTTATGGGTGATTTCTACAAAATATCATGCCTGATACTGTTCACTGATCACTATGATAGTTGCAGGTTTATGTCTTGAAATTTTAGATGAAATCTTTAATAATCCCTTTGCCTGAAGGTAACTAACCCTATAAAAAAAAACAATGGCACTCCCGGGAGTGCCAACAGACGTGAAAATTTGAAACTGTTAATTATTCAAATTAACAGTAAAAGTTGAGGTTAAAAACAATTAAAAACCTGACGCTGTACCGCGGGTGTGGCGGGAATCGCCGACAGACCTGTTGGCGAAGTTTGCCGAACGGTGGTAACAGGTCGCTCGCGAGTTCAATGATTTTTTCCCCATCTCAAAAATGCAGAACGCGCCTAAAAAAGTTTTCACTTCAAAATATGGTCCTTCTTATTACAAGAAAATGAACCGAGTTTAGACTTAGACAAACTAAAAAACTGTCCCTTAAGAAAACGACATTTAAATACTCGTACCTAGAACGCTTTTTTTATGGTAACAGTTTTGTTTTGACTTGTGTCAACATAGGGTTCAACTAAGGTGTAACGTTTTTGTAATAAGCAGCATTAAGTTTAATATTATTTCAGACGAGGCCCATAGCAAACCTAGCCGTGGCAGAACATTTAGACGGCGACCAGGAAGCAGAAGAAGCGGGTGTATTCTTAGACGCGCCCGCTTTACTTGCGCATTTGCGGGACTCGGGCCTATCGTCTCTCGCAGACCATATTGTATTGGAGTTTAAGGCTGGACTGAGGGATTATAAGAGGCAAAAGTAAGTACAACATTTATATGTATCTACCTGTTAAACGTAACTACTTTTATGCTGGATGATATCAAAAAGTTTCAGAGGAATTTTAACTGACAAAAAGGCTGGTCGGATTCGATATTTGAAACTACTGACTTTATTTTTGATGGGTTTGTTCTTGTAAGGATTTTAGCCTAATGCTACTGCTCCACCTGCGTCATAATGCGTTAAAAAGTGACTTTAAAATGTGAATTTAGATTTTAAAATGACGATAAATAAACGTTCCTTTTACACGAGAAAGAAATCCCTGACTCGTCTTCAGCTGTTTTGAAATCCCACTAAAATAATAAAGCTGAAAGTATGTGAGTATCCAGTGAGTAACCAGTAAACCGATTTGGATGAAACTTGGAATAGGCGTAGTACCTAAAATTGCATAAAAAAAAACTTAGGCCTTTACATTTATATTAGATGATTTATACAGCGTCAGAAGGCAACCTATGCCTATACTTAACGGGACGCTGTTGTGCCTGGGACCTTTTTGGAGATGGAATAGGCTTGCCCAGCACCTAAACCATCCTCTCAACTTAATCAGCCTGGCCCACAGGAAAGACGACGTCAATACGTGTGGAGCTGACTAAGCTGCGGGTTTCCTCACGATGTTTTCCTTCACCGTTATGAGCTCGTGTAAAAGCGCATATAAATTTTTCGCAACGAAAAATCCAGTGATGCACGGCCGGGTTTCGAACCCAAGATCTTCGGATTGAAAGTCCGTGAGGCACAACCCCATTCGACCAACACGGCTCTGTGTGCGCCACTAGTAGATGTAATAGTCCCTCTATACGTTCAGATGGCACGCGATGCCAATGGTAGCAGAGAGCGAGCTATGCGTATCCGCGTCTCTGTGTGCGCCGCTGTCCGGATTGTGTTCACGCTTGTGTGCGTGCGCCGCTCGCCTCGCGCCGCCATTGGCCGCGCTGCTGCGGACGCGACTCGCAACTGTCATCGACGAGCACATCTTCCAGGCAAGTCTATACTATTGATACTATTATCTATAATTCTTCTGTAACAATGTTTTGCCCAATAAAGTTTTTATTTATTTATTATATTATCTAATGTGTCTGCGCCACTGTCCGCACTGTGCTCGCGGGGCTGTGTGTGTGCGAGGAGGTGTGACGATCATAAAAGTGGTTCTCAATGGGGTTATTTCGGGCAATTGATAATATTTTCGAACTTTTAAGTTCTTCGGCATTCCGGTTTCCTCAAGACGTTTTCCTTCACTATTTGAGAGTACTCACATAATGCGAAAACATTTTGGGGCAGAAAAATCATTGGTGCACGACTGGGTTCGAACCCACAACCTTAGGATCGGAGAGCAGGGCCGCTACCACTAGGCTACCAGTGCAGCAAAGGCTTCCCTTCTTTCTTCCACTGACTGTACCCTTTGTCGATCTCTCACCACTACATCTCACACACGTCAAGATCGTCTTGCCAACGCCATACAACATAGGTTTATTTTAGAAAAATTGACATTCTATTCTATGACTATTCTTGAAACATATTTTTTGTAATAGGAGGTGGTGGTTGAAAATTTTTTCAACTTAGGCGGGACATTGCAGTTGGTTCACGATGTGAAGAGAAATCTGGTCCCTGCGTTTGCACCGCCCAACAAAGTCGCCTCTCAAATCAATCAACTGCCCAGGTATTTAATTTTATATGCTAACTATATTATTCTTCAACACTACATTGTTACAGTAACATTTGAGTTATGGAAAACCGGCCAAGTGCGAGTCGGACTCGCGCACGAATGGTTCCGTACGTTATCTATAAAAACGGCAAAAAAAATCTTGATGTTATATGGGAGCCCCCTTAAAATATTTATTTTATTTTGTTTTTCATGAGATATAGCCTGGTGACAGACGGACGGACAGACGATTTTTTAAATAATTCGTTTATTTATCAAATAAATAACAAATAGTGTAACAAATAGTGAAATGAATAATCTGACCAAAAAAAACAATAGATCCGTAAGTACCTTACTAATACCACACTAATACTTATTTGAATGGAATACTAACTTCAGCAAGATGTGGCCATGTATCAAATATGTATTTGGATATGCCTCTGACTACCCCCCTTAGACATATTCAAAGGATCTGGAATAAGTACCTACATAAAAAGATCTGAGAGAATGTCTACCTCGCCTTGGCGATACAGTCGTGACCCTGTTTGTGAATTAAGGTGATAAACTTAAAAACCTTATCCCATAATTATTGGTTGTTACTTTATCGTTTGTAACTTTTTTTGATTTCCTTTTAACTTTTTTAAATTACAGATTACTCCAATCATGCAAGCTACTGAATCTAGACTACGAAGACGCTCGCCGTCTCCGTACTTATATGATGAAGAATCCATCAGCTGCAGAAGAAACTCTTCGAAACCTCGACATCGCCCATATTCCTCCCAAAACGGCACTATTGATTCTAAGCCACAGAAACGACTTGTGCGATACTCCTAGTCCGACGTCGGTTTTGGAACTTTTCTGAGGGTTCCGTGGCCCTGTTGTTGATCAGGGCTACCCATAAATAGAAAGCCAAAGTTTTGAGAATTTTGGTGATAAAGACACTAAAAAGAAAAGCTAGATATAAAGAAAAGACACTATACTAAAAAGTGTTTACATCACCACAGCTCTTTAATGGATCAGGGGCTACCCATAAATACTTAGAGGCCAAAGTTTTGAAAATTTTGGTGACTGTTATAAAGACAACTAAGAAGAAAAAAAAACTATTATTCTGAAGACACTATACTAAAATGTGTTTACTTCACTTATTTATAAGTATAACAATATTCTAAATTGATGTATCGTCGGTAATAGCACAAATAGTGTGGTGTAATCATATATTTATTCATGACTTCTATGTATATTGGAAAAAACCTATGTAATGGACGTATCTACTTGTGTGTACTACTTTTTATGGGAGAGATACTGATGAAAATGATCATATAATTTGTATTTAGTTTTTTAATGTAATTTTTAAATTATTAATATATTTTTGTTACGTTTACCTGTATTTAATTTTGCGTCGTTTTGTTATTTATATTTTTATAATTAAAAAACAAACTGATTTTCAAATATTTTATTTAACAAAGTAATACAATAGCATTGTATAAACCTTACACTACAATCAGTAATAGTTAATTATAACATATTAATCTAATTATATATAAATAAGCTACTATAATAAATTTTTAAATTACTTAATAGTACGCGACTGTCAACTACGCACTAACCAACAAAACGTTTTAATTCAGTTCAAGTCTTGAGTAATGTTTATGAAAACAAAAGGACGATAATTATAAGTTTGAACAATTTTAGGAGGATTGCTAATCGTCGCGGGTTCGTACCCGCCGGAATCGAAAATTTTGATAAGACTTTTCATTTCGCAATTGAACAATTTTGTTCTTAATTTTTTTCGTGCGTAGTTACACCGAGCATATTAAAAACAGATCTCAAATGGCACTGCATTTCTGAATGTTAACTTGAATCTTAAATAAATACAGTTTGTTCACAGCCTCTTGTTTGATTTTACAAAAATCCTGAACAATAATGTCACTATAATACGAGTATTATGCCGTCTATGAACTTTACAAATATAGCATTAACATAGACGTTGTTTGATTGTACAAGTGCTTTTAAAATTCCAATACAATATCTACTGCGCAAATCAATTAATAGAGGTATTTGAAATTTAAATTAAAAATAATTGGAGCACAATAAGGGTGACATACTTAAAACAAGGCTATCAATGTTTCACTTTAATTTATCATTGGTGACACAGTGGCAATATAAAAATAAGCGAATTTTTCTTCGACAGTTTTGCTACGATAAGTCATTGATAAAAACTAAGTTGTGCGTACTGTAACGCACAACCGATCTTTATCTCTTTGAAGCTAGGTGCAATAAACGATTGCACATGTTTGCACGAGTAGGCGAGATAGGACGATGCAACAAACTAAGCGAGTGAGGGAGGCAGCTATACACCGCTGTCTTCGTTATCAAAAATGAGTGCGCAGCTATTTTAGCGAGCTAAAGATTGGTTGTGCGTACTGTACCTACCTATACCCAAGCTGTTATGCTTCAAGGCAGATCGGTAGGAAAGCAGTAGATCTGGGACAAAACCATCAGGAGAGTTGTGTTAGAAAAGAGGCCTTTACATATTGTCATGAAAACAAGGCTGAAATTATTATATTCATGGTTCTAATTGGATTAAACTATCAAAACGTTTTCACTAGCAAAATAGGCGAGTGACTACTCTAATCTAATTTAACTTACTATCACAT
Organism: Epirrhoe tristata; assembly: GCA_951394285.1. Taxonomy (NCBI): domain Eukaryota; kingdom Metazoa; phylum Arthropoda; class Insecta; order Lepidoptera; family Geometridae; genus Epirrhoe; species Epirrhoe tristata. Next base: position 4,653,848 of record OX596147.1, read on the forward strand.
AACACTGGCTGTTGATTCAAAGAATCTTGAATCGCCATAGTAAAGGAAAACTATTTGTACTGTACAGATAATACAAAACAATGTTGGCTAAGCATAATTATTTACAACTTTCTAAGCGTTGACAGGTTGTGTAATGATGGAGCTAGGTAACGAACACGCTGCATAACTGAATAGGTACACAAGTTATCTTGAATTCCAAGAAATATGTAGAAAATGGAAAATGCCTGTAGCTTCCGATTCTATTATTTTTAATAGACCATACTTATTTCACGATTTATGAATAAGTAAGATTAGATCGTGAAATTTAATAATAATATTTATCACTCTACTTTTAGTAAAACCTTATAGGAACTTCGTAAAACCTAATACAGCTTAAAACTGTCCTAGCTTCCTGAGCAACCATTATTCAAAACACAACCTTTGCATTACAATAACTCGTCAACAGAAGCTTCCTAATCCTCAACAAAACTAAAACAATATTTACAAGTTCTCATACAGGAAAATGCGAATAGCCTCCAATAGACGGATACCCAAAAGATCAAAATCAGATCTTGGCCTCGGCGTTGACCGAGCGACTCGCTTCCACTTCTTGGTCCTTGGCTTGTTTGCTCGGGTCTGTTGATGTGTGGTTCCACCATTGCTCATCTCCCGAAGCCCAGGCCACGAACACTAAGTTTGTAACGATGAAAACAGCTAGCGTTATCCAGAACACCAAACGCCATTGTACGAGCGTGCTCTGAAATTAAAAAGGTCGTGATTTTTACGAACACGAAATTCGTAGATTTTTTGTTGTAATGCGGATCAAGGTCGGAATGACTTGCGATTTTCGAAAGTGTCAGTGCAATTATTTCGATAGTTTATATAAATTACCCGAGAAGCGATACAAACGTGATGAACTGTGTCATTGTCATGCCGTTATGAACAGAGAAATAATTGCGGTCTACGTATAGCCAAGTGACGATATAATAATAGATTTATTCAAAGTTTCAGAACAACGTGACTTAGTCGCGAGCGAAGGGCAACGTTGCAGAAAACTCCCAAAGAAATATCTATAGATCTCATCATCTGGCTATTGGTTGCGAAAATTTTTACCACAATATTTTGCCTTCACGCGAAGGTAATTAGTATGACTGCGTTCTTTCGCTTCTATGTTGATAAATTAATTAGTTACGGCAAGAAGGACGATACTAATATGCATGCAATTTTCTATTTCGCTGCGTCGATGTCATTTGTTATAGGACAAGCAGACGTGACCAGGTGACCTGTTGAATAAGCGTTGGATTTGCAAAACAGCAACCTTGCTTGTCATTCGTTATGACATCGGAACTATGCGTTTGTTCCTTTGACTACAAAAAATCGCGTCAAATTCTATTGAACGAGCTTCTATGTTTGATTTGCGTTCATAATGTAGGTCGAAATGTTAATGTAATAGAATGTTATCTATAATCACTTATTCATAAATTTATAATTACCTACAGCTTCCTCTATCTAGACTAGTAATTTTATATCATAAATTTTTAGCACTCAATCTCAATGCCGTAGTCTACAAAGCTATCTAGCTAATGCTAAACAAAATAAAGGAAACACTTACATCAGGGGTCAGCAGTCCGACCAAATAAGGCGCAATGATTCCAGTAATCGCGCCAATCCCATTCACAATAGCCATTATAGTCCCAGCATAGTTCCCGCTAAGGTCCAAAGCGTTGACTTTCATCCCGGGATAGAAAGCTCCCATAAGTCCCATGGACGCAGTGAAGAGTATTACAACGGTTTGAGTATCACAGCCTGAGTAGGAGGCTAGGATCATGCAGATGCCTGGTCCAATGGACGCTGAAAATCGTCAAAGTTTAATCAACAAATTGTTCTTTCGAACCAGTGTGGTAACAAAATGTATCTGAAGTCTGTGGGACAGACGTGCCGCGCCGCATCGAATCGCATCGCTTAGCTTCGCAATCGCGTTCGCGTCAAGCCACCCACGTAAGACGCGGCGTTAGGCTTTGTTGCGATTTCCTGATTTGGTATTCGAAGTAAGGGATGATAAAACTCACCAATAGTAGTAAAAGTCTTCCTCGCATTAGTGACCGTCATCCAGTTCTTCTTGACGATCTTGTCACACATCCAGCCGAAGATTATCGAGCTGATCCACATAACAGCGTAAGGGAGCGCCGCGAGTGTGCCAGTCCTATGTATGTCAAACTTGAGGACCCCAGTCATGTACTTTGGGAGGTCAGTCACCATCGTGAAGTAGCCGTAGTCGTGACCGATCTGCGAACATAAAAAATGAAATCGAGTAGGTACATTATTTAAGTCCCTTTTTTTGCGTTTTGATCAGTTTTTATTGAATTAATTGAAGTAAATTATTGACAGTTTCTATGTAAGTACCTACCTATACCTACCTACATACAACGACATGATATGAATGATTGCCAATTTTCTATTGATATTCAATCAATACCAATTCACAAGCAACTGAAAATTATTATCAGAATTGCTTATCACAACAAGAATTTTGGTCGTGCTGTAATAATTAGATGAAACTTGTTAAAAGCAACAGGTACTGAGTTATTCATTTGAATATCCATGAATGGAATATACCCAGCGAGCCAGTTTTTCTCGCATACCAATACCAAGTATGCCAATTCTATTAGGATTGGAATTTTTATAAGGAATACAGATAATTATTTATTTATTTAATATAAAAAATCCGCACGAGTTTCACAATCGCATGGCAACGCTAATAAATTATAGCAGGTTACTAAGTGTATATAACTAGGATATGTTGTTATGAACAATTTCTGCGAATATTTATTTTATTTTTTAGTGGAAATTACTCTCTAAGAGAGTCAAATTTCGTATTACCTAAGCATAATTGTTCCCATAAATTATAACCATAGTTTCGTTTGGAATTTATCATGACGTGAAATGTAAATTGCCCATCTTGATAACGTGATATGATGTTAAAACGTAATTTTATTTACCTGTGCACAAACCAAGGCCCAGAGTGGCACGGACATGAAGATGGCTTTCCAAGGAATGGAAGAAGGCTGAGTAGTGTTATGTCTTCCGAGGGCTTCTTCCAAATACTTCTTCTCTTTGTCGGATATGTATGGATGAGATTCTGGGTCGTTGTAGCAGAGGAGAGCCTAAAACAATAGATTGTTTTTATTATTTTTTGTTTCAAAGACATTTGAACTAGATCTTTAAATCAGCAAAAATCTGCTTTGAAATGTTGTAAAATAAATCAATAGTATATAAAAAAAGTACGTGAGTGTCGTGGAACACTCTGTTGGAACGAAGCAAAGAGTACTTTTCTGTTCTAGGAATTTAATGAATTGTCAATTAAGTATCATGGAAACTCTTCCGTACTAACAATGTAACAATCTATGGACTGTGTCGCGGCTGCGCATTTTACACTGTGACGATTGGACATAACATGTATCGTGACGCAAAAATAGAACACTTTTTTTTGTTCAGCCCCCCTCCGATACCGTCCGAAAAGGAACTTCGTTCCAAAAATTGAAGGCTAATTGTTCGAACTTGTGATGATAGGGTCTTCTCTTCAAATCGGCAAGACTCAGTGAGGTTACGACTAATCTATTCTCGAAGAAGACAAACTTACCCATAAAATAAACCACAAGATGCCAATAGCTCCAAACAGGTAGAAAACAGATTCCCAATCTCCAGACTCTTTCATCACCAATCCAGATACATAGGTTCCAGCGATGTTGCCGATCTGAGCTCCTCCAAAAACTAAGGAACCCATACGTCCACGTTCAGACACTGGTGCCCATCTAGCCAGCATCGCATTCAAAGCTGGGAACGTTGTACCCTGAAAAGAAACGCAATCTATGAATATTTAATCACCTTGACAAAGAACACATAACGATGTCTTGTTACCAGTCAATCTTACCTCTCCAAGTCCTTCTAGAACCCTTAATATAATCAATCCAGTAGCTCCCCCAACACTGACAGTCCATGGAGTCAGCAACGTGAACACAGCTGTACTTAAGACTCCAAAACCAAGAGAGTATTTCCCTCCGAAACGTTCAGCTAACATGCCTCCAGGCAAATGTGTGACTATGTAGCCATAGTAGAACGCGCTGAGAATTATCCCTTGCGTTTCTTCGTCCCAGTCGTAGCCTGTCATTTCCTGAAGGAGAAACCGTTTTATTACGTTTTGGATAAAATCATGGAAGTCATTATTTCGCTAAACTCTTCAAACAAAGAGCAGGGTAGAAAAACGTTTGTTTTAGTTTCACGGAATTCTTAAGAGTGAAGAATAGAAAACCGAGTACCTACGTAATGTAAACTAATAACACAGAATTTCTAATAATACTACCAACGTACTAATTAGGTTGATAGTAAGAACCTCCAAGTACCTAACCGTCCATTGGGTACGTAAAGTACGTATGTTGGAATAGTTTGCCGCGTAGTGATGCATAGGTCAATTTTATGTTTCGTATGCTTAATTGCTTAGCAAGAATTTTTATTACTGAGCAAGTAATTCGGTCTCACTCTCGGTACTATCTTCATCTCTGGCCCCAGTAGTATAAGTAAAGCTTACCGTAGGCTCAGAGACATCCTCATCAGCAATTTCAGCTGGACAAGACCCGCTATCGAGAGCCGAAACTGCCCGTTGTCGCACCATTTGTGTGATCGCAATATTGAGGCACACCCGCATCGTGTACGCATTCGCCACTGCCAGGAACCCCATGATTGCCATCACCCATCTTTGCGGTATGAAGAATACTGTAACAAAACAAAAAAGTTTAGAATTTAGGCTTTCATATCTACTGTAAGTTTTAGGTTCTCGAACTAAGAATACTTAATCATCATCATCATCGTCTACTCAGGCAGTAGTTAGGCCTGACCTGACGAAAAAATGTAAGTATGTGCACTATGCCAGTAGGTACCTACTCTCAAACAGTGAAGGAAAACATCGTGAGGAAACCGGCATGTCGTAGAATCTAAAAGTTCGAAAACATGTGCCAAGTGCACGAAAGGAGCCTCTTTGAGGCGCACCTAAAATCCTTTTACCACACTGGTTCGAAAGAACTGGTGACACGATAAGAAGAAGAAGAAGCCTGAATTCGCCCATGTCATCGTGTCAGAATATCTGGCCTGGCAATATAAAGTGGTTACGTTATTTTAGTATTTTATTTTAGGTATTTTCATATACAAGTATTATGATGACCCACCTTTCGCCATTTAACTCTGTTGTAAAAACCAAGAATAACCATGCAGATTTATAATTGCAGTGTATTTTAGTCGTAAATGTTTTAAGCTCGTAGTTTAACTCAATCTTAGTAACACGTAAAATTGCATCGTGCTTCAATGATCTTTTCAACCGACTTCAAAAAAGGAGGTTATCAATTCGTCTGTATGTTTTTTTAAATAATTTACACACTTTTGTGCAAAATTAAATGTCTTCCATCCATCTCTAACTGAGGTCTCTTCCTACAAGACTATATTGATGACATCGATATCATATCGAGTGTGTTGAGATGACGGCTGGTAGAGCGACAAGGAAGAGAAACCTGTTGTGTCGACTCCACATAAAAGTGGGAGATGATGATGACCTTTACCAACTGTTGCATGATCTTTCACGATTCATTATCATTATTTACAACCACTATAGATTGTTGAAGTTACTGTATCTGTGCTAGGTAGGTATAAAGAATTCCAACTGACCAATTCACGTGAATTAGTCACGTTGGTAATAAATAGTATCCAATAGACAGTGAACAATATATTATTTCAGGCTGGTTGTAAACCAGACACTGAGATGTCAAAGATAATTACCTACTTACATTCAGCGTGCTTGGACAATAGGCATGGCATGATGGCAAGTGAATATGAGTAATGTATACGATAGACTCACAATATGCAGTCCAATAGTAAAATGTACGCAGAATAAAGGTACCTATGCACGAGGAAAAACAGGTTATTACCATAAAATGCAATGACTATCTTTTGAAACACATAAGTGCCCTTAGGGCAATGAGTCATCCATAAAATGCGTAGTTTGACCAATGGTATTTCATATGACATGACTCTGTAAAATTTTCAGACGTCATATAATCGTAATCTTATACGAGTATTTAGAAATACGCTGGCACAAATTTTACTTACTAGAATTCTGTGCATAGAAACAACCGTATTTTATCTTTGAAAATAATTTGTAGGTGCTAGATAAGAACTTACAATTAGAATCTCTCAAACCTTCAAAGTCAATGCCAACTAACATGTGTAAGCTGATTTATTTCCATGTCGAGTAGGTAATGTAATACACAATACATGCATATTTTTGATTGTACTTTTGTTATGTTAACTCGTGAGGTGCAACTGTGCGGAACTTGGGAGTAGAGGTTGTCGGATCAGAATGAAATCTGAATAAAAAGAGTAGGTAAGTGGGTAACTTATAACTAAAAGAGCATGATTTACGCGGAAGAATTTCAACCGATACGATGTCGTATCGCACTGCACTTTTTACGTGTACACGGGCATAGGTGCGACGCTCGCTCGGCCGCCGCTTAATGGCACCGGGCGGCTTAGCATTAGCCCAGACCCATTGCATTAGCAAAACGAGCCAAAAATCACTTATTCCAAGATGACGAAGAGCAAACTTATTTTTTGTTGACAGCCAAATGCATAATTATTTTTTCCGTCGCTGTTGCTTCGTAGCTCATCATCATTCTCCAAGTATGTAAACGGACTTGAAGTGTAAACGATTAGTTGCTAACTAAACGTGTTTCTATTGACACACTAATTGTTAATTGCTGCTAAACGATGCGTATGCACTTTCCACCTGCGCGGTCATTAGACTCGCATTAGGATTTCTAAGTGTCGTCATTCGGATTTTACCTAAGAATTTATACATAATATACCATGCTTATTTGTATTTCAAAACTGTTTAACTAAGTGTACCTTGGCACCTACCTACTGTGTTTTTTTAGTACTTACCTCAGTTTATCTAAGTGCCATAATTATCTTTTCTTATAAAATTATTTACCTATTGGCCTTACCTATCTACAAACTTTTAAGCTTTGACAATGCGTGTTGTTTTATAAATTGCACCACAATAAAATGCGTAAGTAACTAACCACATTCAGGGACAATCGTCAATAAAGGCGAATCTACGTTGCGGCCATTTTAATTTTGTTCGCTTTTAATGGTTCATTGATCGTGATTTTTTATCACTTCCGGTTCTTCCCTATTGTTTAAATTTAGATCAAAGCATGTCCGTTAGAGTCCCCGTTTGTAACCAATAAAAATGTTTCGCTATACTAAAAAATAACTTTAAAATTAACGCTTTGCTTGCCTGATATATTGGCAAAAAAAAAGGTTACGTATGTTCCACCTAAGAAACTCGAACCTTTTACATTATCTGAGAGTAATTTACTCGCCAAGTTTCAAGTAAAATTCCATTCCATTTCTTCTGGCGAAGACACGCAGATCCCTTAGGATTCCCAGAAAGGTTAATTATACAATACGCTCGTGGGTAAAGTCAGATTGCAATAAGGGGCCTGCGTTCTCGTCAAGTTGCCCAACTTGGCACTGGAATTGAGAAACTCGTTAGAAGTTAGTTTTTGCATCGGTCAGATTTCTATCAAACGGGACGAATTGCATTCCGATTGTCGACTATGTCGTTCGATCCTCACTGGCCAATAGCTGCCTCAGCAGACAGACTGGCAGCGCTCGTAGGTACTTTATTGCTCAGATGTATACCTACACTCAAATGCAATCAATAGTTTACTAATCCTAAGCTTATCGTAACTAATATGAATTTGCTTGACGATATGAAGCGGAGTGTTGGTTGTGTCTCCTCTGAAAGATTTGTGCAGAGCGATTAGCAAATTACTCGTATTTCCTATTTATATTTCTTCAAACATTGTATTTGTTTACATAGGCCTTTAGTTATAAGTAATTGTATAGGTACTTATTTTTTTCTTTCTTTTACTCGTAGCTTATTTTTTGAAATTGTGTTACTTTCTAATATGGATATTATTAGGTGTCCAAAATATATAATTTGTATATTATTTAGCGTGACTTAAATTTCCTACATAGATATTCCATATTACATAGCAATCAACTCTACATAATTGTTACTTCCCGTGATGCACTTTCCTGCAATTTTCACCGCAATATTGCAACTTGTAGCGATAAATTACCCGATTTCTTGAACAGGAGTAGTCAGTGTTCGTCTAATTGGCAGTTAGAGTCGTCTGACCAGCTCCCGGCCCTTTCACTGTGATACCGCGAATTTTCCACTGTGGTACACTCAATGTCACAATTTACTGTACAAACACAAATATCTCCCTTAAAAAACTTTTCCTCCATTATTTGATTTAGTTTGTAGAAAAGCTATTAAAAACCCCTTTAAAAACTATCTGTCTCTCGAGAAACAGATTCATATTATAATTTCAAATTATTTTTACGGCTGTTTACCAAAGGCGCTGTTAAACATTCTTTCAAACCTTTGAGGCAGTCGTGATCCTTTGAAGCTTTCTAAGAGTTAGTCAGAGCCATTTGATTAAATACATGTAAAATGTACCAACATATTTTTCAAAAGTCAGCATTCCATTATCCATAATTAATTAATTAAAAGTAAATCGTGGAAAGGATTTGCTTCGCGACCATTTTCGGATAAATTAATCAAATTCTAAGAAGCTTGATGTAATTTAAAGTAATTATTTGAATTGGTTGGGTTTGGATCAATGTCTTAATAACACTGGCTCAACAATTGCCCAATTTACCTACTCACTGATTATTTCACTAACAAGAGTAGTTATGTATTATTGACCCGGGAAGTAATTCACCATAGATTTAATTGCTATAGGTTCTTTTAGAGCAAGCTGTACTTTAGAACCATTTTGTAAACAACCCCTAATAAGTATACGAATGTAGGTATTTGATTTTGACCTATAGATGAAAAACCACTAAGGTGTAAAGTAACTTTACAAAGTTCCTAGTACTCATTGAACAGAGCTACATGTGTAATGGAATGATATGCAACAATTATCACAATTTTGCATACTCACCTACATAGTAATATTGTAAATTAATTAACGGGTAAATGATCACGTTACAGCTTCATATAAAGCCTAGGTACATTCAGCATCAAAAGTTGATTAACCTTTGAATTTTCCCAAATCGGAATATTTCCCAAAACCGTAACATCAAGACCAACATTTTAACAAATAGTTGAAGACTAACTCTCAGTCCATAATAGTTTCGCAAGCAAAGTTTATATTTTCTTAGCAATCGAAAATAAATGGCGCTTTAAAAAAACAAACTGTTAATCAACTTTTGATGCTGACTATAAATACAGCTGAGTAATTTACATCACGTGCGCTATCCAAATATTATTTACTAAAATTCCACAAAACTTTGTATGAGGCTTATTACTAGAGTTGATCATTACCATTAGATTCTGCCTAAATTAATCTGAATCTACAAAATGTAAGCATCTTCTCCCTACTCTATTTTTGTTCCCGTGAAAAAGAAACAGTGTTAGGTACCCATGCCATGGTACCTCGGGAATACTCCACTTTTACAAAAGAAAACAATCATAGGTTATCACAACTATATCTCAACGACACGATAGACACTCAGATAAATGAGAATGTAAGAGTTAATCAACTAAGCTTTCTGTTTATAATAAAATTCTGTGTTCTTGTCATGCATAGACCGTGGGCGTGGGTGGATTTGAACCAGTGGTTCTGATCCCTCCGTACACACGTGTACAGACACGACTGCTACGAAACGTGACAACTCATTGTCCATCAGTGGACAATTAAACAGGCGATTATCAATTCCACCACGGATGGCGAACGGGTATCGGCAATTGGATTGAGAGATTAATTAACTGCATCAATTATCTTGTTCTAAGTAAGTTTATTTATTTTAAGTTTAATTTTAACGCGTATTAACAGAAAATGAAGCTAGGAAATCGTGAGAAAGGACTGCAAGGTCCGAAAATGGCGTTATAGAGAGAAGGCATACACAGCAGTGGGTGCAACCGGGCTGAATAGATAGTATAACTGACACGAAAAATGTATTAATTAATGACTGGGATTCGAACCTACGGCCTACAGATCGAAAGCCCTAATATCCCGGTCGTGGTGGTTATCCCGGTCAGTCAATACAACTTCGCGGTACAGGTGAAGTAAATTGAATTTCAACTGTCTGAAGGGTGTGGAGATTGGCTTGCGGAATTGAAAAATAAATTTTGTTGCTTTTGTTTTATTCTAGGTACAATAATTTGTTACTACATTTATACCTACTGGTAGGTATATAAGTAATAGAGGTAGTAGAAGTAAAAATATAGGTACATATTACCTACGAATACACCACTGAACTTTTATATAAATGTATTTTTCTGCTTTTAACTTTGAGTAAGTATTTATCCAATTACTCAGGCATGTAATTAAAATTTGTCAGAGATCGATATTGATGGAACTTGTCAGCCGTTGGAAGAGTTTGGGGGAGAACTTTGCCCAGCTGTGGGATGAGTGAGATAGATGGAAAATAACATGAAAGTTGGTATGTTTTAGAGAAGATTTATAGATGGATAGTAGGACAAGTACAACGCACTCAATAAGGAAGGCCAAGTTCAGGTCTTGCGAAGTCGGCAAGTCTACGGATGTAGTAATTACACGTTTTATGAAACTTCCTTGAATTATTAGACAACAGACTAGATACTTTGCAATCGTTATTTTTAAAGTGTCTTCCGCTTGATATTTAAATCGATTCTTCAAAAATTTTATAATTTGAGGTCGACTTTGTATGTACCCAAAAAGGGTAATCGAGACAAAGCAATCGCTGCAAATACTGCCTTTTCTTCCTTACACGATTTTTTCGCGACGTAAAGCCTGCAATGTTTTCGCAGCTCTTATTTTATTTATGTGTACATACATACATTGGCCTTTTCCATCTATTATAGATTATTTAAGTGTCATCATCATCTATTTATGTGTAAGTACCTACCTACCAAATATTTTTTTCTCTCTTTCATTAGGAAAAAAATCCTTCTATAATAATTGAACACTTTGAACATTGTGCCTAGGAGAGGTACGTCATATTCCCTTCCTTGATATTCCCTGACTTTATTAGGGTGTTTGTATTAGGTTTAGGTTTGTATAGAAAATTCTTGTTTACTTGCACTTGTCGCAATTTTTCATGCACTTTTGTCGCAATTTTTCATGCACGATTATACCTAAGAAAGTTAGCATAAATTGCGTAACGAATTCGATATGGTTTTTTTCAGTAATGTATTTATTAAACTGCACGTGACAAAATGTTTAGGTAAACATGTCGCCTTTTAATACGCCACGCATAATCAACTCTTTTTACCACAATGTATGATCAAGCCTTTGTTCAATAAAAAGTCGATTAGGTTGGATAGTAAGATTCCTGTATACTATTTTGCTGATAAGTAAGATTGTGACGACACAACTAAGTATTAATTTCCGGAAAACGTCACAACAAGCAATGTCTGATGTCAAATTGGAGCACAATTTTACTGTCGGCAAGAAGTGCTTTCTTCCTCCACTGACTTTTATCATTTGTCTACTGTGAAAACAAACAAAAGGTAATTTTGAAGTTAAGAAAGTAATAAGTACCTACTTGTTAGTAAATTATAAAACTCACGTTTAGATAAGACCAACTGCCAGCCGGTCAACATTTTGCATTCGCTACAATCACCATCAAACACGAAAAATATTCAGTCCAACTTTTCACAATAGTAAATTTTCACTGAAAAACACTATCAAGCATTCTTCTAATCTCAAGTTACACAAAATAATAGCAATATTTTTGTAATGTTCGAATTTCAAATGTTTTTGTTCGAATTCGATTTTCAAATTCTCTAACGGTATGCGATTTCGCACGGATAGAATCCTTTGCGTTTTATGTCATGCGCGCATTGAAATACAACCTACAATAGGCGCTCGCGCACAACTCCCGCCTCTATATACCTCGACGATCCAAACCATCCGAGAGCTGTTTTGGCCTAGTGGAAATGAACCTGATTTAAATCGTCCGCGGCTTTTACTATAGGTTTTAGACTAAATACACTTGTAGAGCATTTCCTTCTTCTAATATAGTACTTATGACTTTGAACCAAGATAAAATCTAATCTAATATCGACCGATCTCGTCAAACTGTCAGAGCAATGGTTGTTGAAGTGATAAATAATAATAATTGCAACACTGGATTTGACTTATTAGCTTTTAATTAGATTCCGGATTTACCAAACGCTAAATTATGCCTCAAATGTTATGGTAGCCGGTTTTGATAATCGGTCAAGTTCAATGCGAACGCCGAATTTAAAATTCCAATAGTTTAGTTTTCCATCAGCAAATATTTCTTGTGAAATATCAGAGACGAGTTAATTACTATCTTGTTTAAGCCTTATCTAATGGATTTATAGATTTAAATATATTTGAATTAAAAAAAAATACCTGCCCAGGGAAATTTATTATATCCCAGCAGAAACTAAAATGTCAATTCCTCTTTGCCGTCTACACAAATGTAGCAAGAATGATAATGATTGTTCATGAGATCTATTTATTCTTCTCTGACTTTCTATCCAAATGATCTTCGACGATAATTTTTCGTCAATTAAGATTACGCTGAGCCATTAGCAGGTGCTTAGCTAGCTTTCCTGCCACGTGCCTTTGAATAAACATTGTACGCAGTGAAACTCAAGGCTAAAGACATCGACGACGCACCTACAGAATCGCACAGCATGCAATTAACAATCGGCTTCCTTTTCATCTTATGACGTCCTACAGGAATTTAAATCTAGCTACTTCGCTCGCGTGGTACAAACATTTTGAATAGCGTATACGCTGTTCCAGGTCACTATCTACGCCTATTCCAAGTTTCATCCAAATCGGTTCGCCTAGTTTAGGCGTGATTGAAACACAAACATAGAGCTCTCACTCACAAACTAGCTTTATTAAATTAGTAGGCGTCTGATTAATTACAACTGAATCTCAAAATGCCTGATATCAGTATCACACAATCTCACAATGACTGAAACCAATAAGACTACATTTCATAATGTTTTTATCCCGTACCTAATGCCCGAAATTCAAAATGTGTTGATCCCAAAATGACTGAATCATGTTGATCCCAAAATGAATCACATGAAGCGCCAGAAACCCCCTGCTCTCATCCACCTCCCTGCCCAAAGTTTGGGTTTTTTGAAATTAACTGGTTAGGTTCCCCAAAAAAACAACTTTCAATATTTTATCCGTTTCATACATTCGCTTTCGTTAATACAGTTGTGATCCTGTTTATATGTCTAGATATTGGTTTATTATGACGTCCTTAGTAAATAGAATCGTTATTGTCAATTTGTTGTTTTATGGCGCTGGCGCTGGCGTGGCGATGTTTGAAATTGAATTCTGCTGATAGCCAATTTGTTTTTGCGTCATTGGAGGCTTGTCAATTTAGAAATATTGCGTAGAGAGATCGTTGGCGTATCGGGAAGCATTTAGAATATGCTTGCGAATAATTATCCCGATCCTGGAGTGAACACAAAAATCCGTGTGGAATAACGTCTGATTTTTTTTATAAGTACTTACACAGTGAAAGCATATAAAACATGGGAAGCATCCTATTCGCTAGAAAATTTGCGACAATCGAGGCTCGCGAACTGAGCCGCGAGCGAGGAAGCATGTACCTAACAAACATGTAAGTGTTGGCAATGAGCTCAGACGGAACATTATTCAGAGCAAATAAGTGACCGAGTTCCGATCTGTAAGTTCGATTTGCACCAAATTATCTGCTGCTCATCGAAACGGCATACGTACCTACTCCACGATCCATCGGCATTTATTCCCTTGGAGGAACGTTTCCCTGTTCATTGAAGTGCGCCAAAAATTATAAGAAATCTGCTGTTTAAGTAACTAAGTAGCATCAATTATTACCTTATAACTTATCATCTCAAAGAAATTAAGGATAAAGTTACTTGAAGGAAACCCACAACGTACCTAACTATGGGGATTACCGATTGCCTACTTAGCGTTTGCAAAAACTTGTCTAACCATGTCGTCAGAGCAACTACAAATTTGGGTTTCTTAATTGTATTTTATTATTAAATTGGACAGAACATACCTAAACATAATCACCAAGGAAAATGTGAAACAGTTGCCTAATATATGGTTTTATAAAAATTTGAAAATGTACCTAACTATTGGGGAAACTTCAAAAATAATCGAAAAATTGAAGCGAATGAATTGAAAAATTGCTTAGAAGCTTTTTAACAAAACACAATTATCTCCTGACACAATATAAATAAATAATGCTGTACTGGACATTTCACACAGCGTCATCTAGCCCCAAACTAAGCAAAGCTTGTACTATGGGAACCAGGTGACTGATATACTACTTATATACTTTTCGTTTTGTAAATATATACATATTATACATAGAAACTCCCAGACCCGAGATAAACATTTGCAGATCATACAAACATTTATCCCGCGCCGGGTATCGAACCCACTTTCACTTTCACCCACTACGCCACAGAGGTCGTCTAAACAATAGCAAATGAGTAGGCTTTGGAGTTTCATTTTTCTCAATGAAAAGACGGTAACTGTTAAACCTTTAATCTATGCTTTAATCAAAGCTTGCACAGAATCTCTGATCATCTAAACTTAGAACAACTTTGCATTTGCACATCTTGATCCATGAAAGAGTTCTTAATTTTTTCGATGTTTTCTCCGGGCATTAATTGGATCGAACTATAGCAATTTATTTTTGCGTCAACCAATAGAGGTGTGTCAATCTAAAAATTGCGTTGTTACAAAAACAAATGTGGGGCGTGAAATCAGAAGGTTTTTAAGATTTTACGATTCGCATAATTCAATTTAAAAAAACCAGTTGTTCAATTTGTTTACAGACCCGCTGCTTAAAGTACTTCTACCTACTTACTATTTTTTCTGTAAGCCCAACTGAGTATATTGCGATTGAAAGATCCGTGAACGAAGTCAACGTATGGTTAGTGATAAATTCCATTTGACTTACATATTGTTAAATAAATAGGTGCCGATTGGTGTATGTTTTGGATCGCAGTGTATTCAGTGAAACTTCTGCGAAATTATGCGAAAACAAGAGCTGTTTGGTAAAATAACTAAGATATTATCGTAAAATATAGGTAACACCTACATTTATTGACAGTACTCAAACTACTGCATGGTAACTATTTACTTAGATTAACTCAAGATCCTATGACGTCATCTAAAGAGCGTTGAAAGAGATCGATCTTTAGGTAGGCAGGTACATTATTCAAACCACCAGATAGATTTCAAACAGATTAGACTGGGTCACAAGCGAGTTCAAGAATTTAGCATTATACCAGTTCTCTACCACGTTGAATGACAAAGCTATTTTCAAAAAGTGTCTGCTAAGACTTTTGGTTTGTTTTACAAAACAAAAAATGCACAATTTTATCCTAAGTCTACCTACATACTTACCTATCTGGGGGTGAGACAAACTAAAAGAAGTAAGGCTCTACCACTGATTTCTCGAAGTGTTTTGTCGTTTATTTTATTTACCGATTCGGCGATGTGGTCGCTTAGCTCATACTCATTTATTCGCCGTAGGTGCTCAAGTCACACTTGGTTTTGTCACTTAGGTACATGGTAGGTATTTAACTAAGTCACTACTTACTAACTTAAATGTAAGAGTCGCAGCCATAAAACAGACAAGACGGGTAAAAGACAAGAGAAAGTAGCAGATTGAATAAAAAAAAACTAATTCATTATTGTATAAAGTAAAATCAATCAAAATTAAAATAAAATTATAATAATATGCTGCTGTAAAGGGGCTATAAAGCCATTTGTGTGTTGTTATTTTAAATGAACGATAAGGGTGATTTGCTCATTATAAAAAGAAGTAGGAGTAGTCTCCTAAAGCATGTTTATTTTGTTTGTACGACTAGATATATTAAAAAGCTCATAAAACTAGTACAATACGCACAACCAATCTTAAGCTCTCTGAAGTAGCTGCGCAGAACCCATTTTTTGATAACGCCTAAAAGACGAAGACAGCTTTGTATAGCTGCCTTGCTTACTCGCTTTGTTGCATCGTGTTATCTCGCCTACTCTCGCAAACGTTAAGTGCACCTAACTTCAGACAGATAAAGATCAGTTGTGCGTACTATATGTGACTTGCCTCGTTAAGTCCAACTCAAGCTGGTTTGTTTTATTTAGTGCTAATGGCTGATGATTAAATAAATTATTTAATACTCGGTAGGTACTAGCTACAAGACAATACCTATAAAGGTAGCAAAACAAAGGAATATAAAGAGCAATGGCAAAAATAAGTAACTAATTAGGTAACTACTAACATAATACATCAAAGTTTGTATTCCTACTTAAAATGGTTAGTAAATATTTTCTTAGGATAGGTTGTACTGTAATCTTTATGAACTCTAACTCAATAGATATTGTTTATTTTTCATCTGTATGAATATTCTCTGATGCAAAAGATCACTTTGGTAGTACTCTACAGACGCATCCTTTCAATAGGGGGGTAATTAGCAGCACGAACAAACTTGCTTAGGTAATGCGTGTCATTTTCAAAGGCATTAAAATATATTTTGAACATTTGCTTCCTCTATTGTTCTTTTAACGTTTCCGGAATTCGTTTGGGTAGGATAATTGCGTCTTATTTTCCTCAGTTAAGTAAAACGGCAAATATTCTAATATTAGATGCGACCAGGGCCACAGCCTCGCTCTCTGAAAGGAAATCGGAGACAATCCGAGTCTATTGTGACACTCTTGCCACATAATAAACAACATTGATCATTGGAACATTGTTGCAGTTTATGCAATTATTATGACTGCTATGACGAAAGCCTATGAAAAACTAACAGAGTCTTGTATCTGTTTTTGAATAGCCGCCTAGCCGTGTTGGTCGAATGGGGTTGTGCCTCAACTTTCAATCCGAAGGTCGTGGGCTCGAATCCCGACCGTACATCAATGGATTTTTCGTTTCGTAAAATGTTTATGCGCTTTAACACGAGCTCTTAATGGTGAAGGAAAAATCGTGAGGCAACTCGCAGCTTAGTCAGCTCCACAGTCCACACGTATTGACGTCGTCTTTCCTGTGGGCCAGGCTGATTAAGCTGAGAGGATGGTTTAGGTGCTAGGCAAGCCTATATGTCCCAGGCACTACAGCGTCCCGTTGAGTGCAGGCATAGGTTGCCTTCTGACGCTGCATAAATCATCTGGTAGATGTAAAGGCCTAAGTTTTTGAATTGTTCTGTTTTCATAATTAATTTGAATAGCATGGTTTCGAAATGTGATAATTACCTACCTACCAAAAATCATGGTAGGTATGGTATGGTCCTACTTCTTAATTATCCCGTTGTCATCAAGAGCAAATACTGACAATTTCGAGATCTAGAGCAAATTCATTTTGTCGTTACCACAAAGCAGCTATTTCGTAAGCTTTGAAGTGGAGTTTTTGTTAATCTACCACAAGTGCTACCTTGCCTAGGCCCACTTTCTAGCAATCTAATGAACAAATAAATTATGTGAGTTGTTGTACTGTAACAATCATGAGTTCGATATTTAAATAAAAGTAGCGTGAATCAGTGTAACAAAAGAAAAATGAAATGACTCTACCACAGACTCGAACAGTCATTATTTTTTTTTTTCATATTTTTAATGCAGGTAAATTCCCTAAAGGGATGACGATAAGAACCTAAAATCTAAAATGTTTTAAAATTTTCCTCTGTGTATTCCATTAAAACCACAAGACGAGTGGTAAATATCGCCGATAATTTATTCTTATCACATAGAAGAAATGGTAGTGCTATATCAATATTTTTAAAACACAAGTAATGTACATGTTTCTCGGCATTTCTAGGGTTCCGTAACAAAATTGGCGAATGAAACCCATAAAGTAATGAGTAATTGGCATCTGTGTTAACCGCAGTATGTCGCCTTCATGTATCTATGTTCAACGTTTTTTTGTAAGTGATTTTCGAGTTTTTGCTATGATGCTACGATAACTGTTGCAATGTTGGTACCGAGTATCAAGTTTTTGCAAATTTAATTACTTATAATATTCATAAATATTTCCTCAAGCAAATCTGATAAACATTTCCTAAATACCTAATGCATATCGTTAGCAAAACCTTGATCCCGATAGGGGGAAACCCGAGTTTCAATTTCACCTGTATTTTTCCTCTACGTAAATCTTAGCAGTGACCTGTTAGGTACTTATACCTACTTTGTCTAAGTAGGTACAAAGTAAGTGTTACAAGTGCAACATGTGACTTTAAGATTTCGTTGACTTCACCTTAAAAGAAAATCTTTCCTGTAACTATAATGATTAAAAATACACTCTCTATATCACAAAACTGCAGGGTCAGATTTTGATGCCCCTTTGCACAAGGATATAGATGAGGCATCCCTACACAAATACCATAACAGTATCGCTATTGGTTCATAGACCACGTCCTATACAGCTTTGAACAGTCTTGTTTGATGTTTTTTCACGAGAGTCTAAAGCTATTGAGGTAACTAATAAACCTAAACTTGTTTTTAAAGAGCCTGATGTCTCTAGTTCTCCTATTTGCCTCATTTAGAATATTGAGGAAAATCAAGCATACCGACCTCTTTGTAAACTGCACGAGTTTACCTAAGCTTTTCTAAAAATTACTTTCTAACCAAGTCCAAGAGTAAAAATACGTGAAAGCTATAAAGCTTTTGATGACCTAAATCACTTTTTATCGAATTATTTTTTTAATGCATCATCAACGAACATCAACATTTTTTTCCATTTCTTCGGAAAACTTCCTTGTTGATTAAGTACCACGTTCAAGCTTTTTCTCATCAGTTTTCCCCGACATTTTACAAAGTGATTGAGCTACCGGTTACCTTGTAGCAATTTACGCAGCAGGTTTGAGGTAATTGAAGGGTTCATGGCGTAAGCGTAATGGAGGTAGGCGCGGCAGACTGCCTGGCTGCTGTCAAGTACCCGCATAGCTAGCCACAGATGGTGTCATAACATGTGGGTATGTTGGAACAGTTAGCTTAGTAATTAAAATATTTTTATTCATGTTTTTTGTCCAATTAACCCTTTGTCGCGCAGTCATGCCAATGAAAAGAGAATGCAATAGAATAACAGGATAAATATGTTGCTGCAAAATTTCATCGGCGGAATAAAACATGAGAAATATAGTTTTTACTCTACTTATCTATGTGTCTTACTTTTTGTACTTTAATTACTGTGTTTTTTGTTTTGAAGTTATAAGAAATTACGTGGTAACTACCTAAAAGTAAGCTAATCTTAATCTCATTATAAAAGAACTACTATTGTTTGTATGAGAAAATAAATGTCTTTAAACCTAAAGTAACAAATTCAAATGTATCTTTCACATCTGTTCATTATTCTGCCCATTCATTTGCGTTAAAGCTGACTGTACCAAACCAAAACGCAGATAGAGTTGGAATTTGGAGCACATTAGCGTTTTTTGTGACAATGAGCAAATGTTTGAACATACCGGTTGCCTATTAGATACAGTCAGTTTTTACCAGTATAAATCGGTTAAAAGAATCTTAGGACGATAAACTGGTAGTTAGACCGATAAGACCTGCTGAATTATAATCAGGGAATTATTATAATTGAAATGCAGTTCATAAACTGCCAGGAATTAGCTCATGTATGCCTTAAAAAAAACTATTACACTTTACTTATTTATCATAAGTTTTTGTTTATGTTTGAGGCCCGAAGCGTTGGTAGAGTCACCTAGTTTTCTTTCATCAAAGGAGTCACCTTAGTCACCCTGTCAGGCAATTGAACTGTTAATAAAGATGTTAATATTAAGTAAAATCATTACCTAACTTTTAATTGAGGCTATCGTTTTGCATCGCTGGTCCTTGATAGCACTAAATAGATAAGTAGATAACCGTATGAGTAGAAAATATGTAATGTTTGTGTTAGTGGTCAACACAACAACAACCAATGTGGGAATTTTAGCTCGACTTTTGGGTACTAGCTGCGCCAGCGCCCCACGGTAACAATCTTTTTCGGGATACAACTAAGCTTATGTGTTCATCCAGAGAATAATCTCCCTATATACTTAACGAAAAACATACATTTTAAAACTAACAGAAACAAAATGCAGAGTTCATTCCGTATAACTTATAATAAACGTCACCATGCAGGAGGTTGGTAACGCTGACTGGTACGCAAGTGATTTCAAATTTTATTTGCGAAAGAAGTAGGTACTTAACTGGTCAAATATGCAAAGTAGTTTAGACAATCGGCCGTCCTTACCTATTTATTCATTTACAATCACGACATAGAGGCTTATTCCCTCATAAATTATAAGACTTCTATCACATTTAGCACGGATCAACCTAGTTTTTCCTATTTTTTGTTTTGTTATTAAAATTTAGGGCTGTGTTGGCCGAGTGGGGCAGTGCCGTAGACCATGTATAAAACTAGACTATAGTCTATAGACTATAGTCTATAGACTATAGTCTAAGCTAAACAAGGAAATAAATCACTTTTTCATCTTATATTGGAATGAGTTGAGCAAAAAGTTACTTCCTCAAGCTAAACTTAGATCGTCACTTTAAATTCGTGATCGTCACGCTACAAAATTATTTAAAAAAATAGGGTGCTGTGAATGATGAAGATGAATTTTGTTTCGATTTCAAATCAAATCAAATCAAATCATTTATTGCGAAATATGGTAAAAGGTCTTAGATAAATATAGGTATCACATATTTCACCAAATAACATTGGCATGCAAAATTTTAAATCATGAATTACAAAAAAAATTATTAATTAATTACACAAAATAATGAATGTCAAAAAAAATACTTAATATAATTACAAAAGAATGTCATACCTAATAATATAAATATTGATTAATATCTTCTTAGTACCTACTTAATGTCCAAGAGCTCATTCACATTATAAAAAGCCTTTTCAATAAGCCATAATTTTAACTTTTTTATAAATAATCTTAAAGGTAATTGTTTGATGTCATTAGGGATCTTATTGAATATAGAGCCACACATGGCATAACAGCTGTTTCCATAAAGGGTTGTCTTAGCTGTCCTAGCCAGAACAATCCTGTTAGGATTACGCACACATCTAGGGTATATATCACTAGCTTTAATAAATAAATTCGAATGTTCCTTGACAAATTTTGCAGCCTCTAAAATGTACATACTGGGCAAAGTTAATAATTCAAATTTAATGAAAAAAGGTTTGCACGTCTCCCATGGTGGTATACCGGCTATTGCGCGGACACATTTTTTTTGACCAATGAAAGCGAGATTTATGTCCGTAGAATTACCCCATAGAATAAGTCCATAATTTAGGTTAGAGGTAACATATCCATGATACGCAGTCAATACAGTCTTAATATTAGAAGTTTTGCGAAGCCTGTAAATAATATAAACGAATTTATTTAATTTTTTCCTTACTGACTCAATATGGGCTTTCCAATTACACCTATGGTCGAGTGTAATACCTAAAAATTTCGTCTCTTTTACTGCTTCTATGTTATGGTCATTATAATTGATTTTAAGACTTTCTATTTCCTTTGTTGAATTGGTAAATTGAATAAAGTTTGTCTTGGTCAGATTTACCTGTAAGTTATTTGCCTCAAGCCATCCAATAATAGATTTAATTGTATTGTTTATGTCAGCGTTATAATTATTGATGTCAGAGTTCGATGTGAATAAAATGGAAATGTCGTCCGCAAAAAGCGTACATGGATGATGGGTCACTTCTGGCAAGTCATTTATATATAACAAAAACAAAAGCGGTCCGAGGACACTTCCCTGCGGTACGCCGTATCCATTAGGTCTAAAAGATGATCGAATTGATTCCATCTCATTATTCACGTTTAAACTATCAATTTCAACACATTGTAGTCTATTGGACAAATAGGACTCCAGCCATGTTAGAGCCGGGCCTCTTACACCATATTTATCTAGCTTGTCTAGCAATAATGGATGGGAAACAAAGTCAAAAGCTTTTGTCATGTCAAAGAAAACAACTGTCACTTTTTCCCCTGAATCCAAAGCATCAACAACTTTTTTCATAAGATGAAAGCATGCTATAGTTGTCGATTTCCCTTTTTGAAAACCAAACTGCTCATTAATTAAAATTTCATTTTTATTGATAAATGATAAAAGACGTTTTAGCATGGCACGTTCAAATACTTTTGATAAAACTGAAATTAAAGTGATAGGTCTATAGTTTTCTACCTTAGTCTTATCTTTCTTTTTGTGAAGTGGCTTAACTATAGAGTTCTTTAATATACTAGGAAAGCGGCCCTCTGCAAAGGAAATATTGATAAGGTAAGTCAAAACTGGAACGATTTCCTCTGCACACTTTTTGAGGATGTGAGTTGCGAATCCGTCATGTCCTACAGATCTAGTGTTTCGCAATGATAGTAAAATATTATTTACTTCATGGCAATCATATGGCATAAGGAACATGCTATTATTAATATATTTTTTGTGAGTAATCTGAACCGTATTACTTTGTATGTTTGTAGTCTCTATCCAGTACCTATTAAATTCTTCAGAAATACTATTAGGGTTACTTATTATGTGGTTGTCTTTTTTTATTTCACTTATTATGTTGCTTGTTAGGTTATTTGATTCTTGTTTAATTATATTGATTTTAGGTTTTAATTAAGTAGGTAAGTAATAATTTATCTCTGTAAAGCGATTCAAAATGCTGTTTAGTATTGGTATATTCTTATAAATATTGAGAAAAACATTTCAGTAGGTATACGTGGGTACCTAGTTGCTAAATTATTAGGTACCTACAACAATTTCTCCTTTGCACTAACATGATAAAAGTTCATTAACATACTAGATAGAATGTACATATTTATTTACCTAATTGCTATGTCGTTGTCTATTTTTCCTAGGTAGGTACTTGTTTTCATAGGTTATGTAGTAAAGTGGTTTTTAATTTTAAAATTTTGTACTTACTGAAAAAAATATCAAACGCAGTTTGTTATAAAAAAAGTCTAATTGGATAAAGAAACGATCAAGAAAATTTTCCTATTGAATTTTCCTAGTCGTCAGACGCGTCAAGTGAGAGTGGCGTACCTTCGTATCTCAGTGGAACTTTTCGCGTGGCCCACTTCTAGTCAACTGCTTCATTATCGCCTTATATGACCGCACTGCCACATATTAAAACATAGTTGTGGACAACATTGTAGGTATTTAAGTGCTATCGAAACCTAGGTGCATTTGTTTACATTACTTACATAGTTAAATGATGAATCGCTCTGAAATTAGGTACCTAGCTAGCAGATTTAAAACTTTTAAGTCCGCCCTAAAATTAACTGGTTGGGTACCACAATAATCGGACTACTCTTCAAAAACTACTTGTTATAATTTTTTTAATACTTACACGTCCAGTTTTAGTATTTCTTCGTCTTTAAAAATTATAAACTTACCTTCAGAAGGTTGCTTTTTAGGTTTCTGCAGTAGGGGCGACCATTCTGACGCTCTTCTTTTGCCAAGCGATACTGAGTCGAATGCACTACTATTTAGCAATGCTTTTTCAAGGAGCGTTTTCACCATTATAACTACACTACACAGTGCACACTTTTTTTTCCTATAATAAAATTTCACTCCAAAAATAAAGAACAAAACCGTTTGTGATGAAGTCTAGAAACCGTCTGTGGTCATTGTAATTTATTAATTAAATTGTTCACTGATAAGGGAAGAACTGGGTAAGTACCTTCAGGGAACTAGGTGGTTCTCACAACGATATTATGTTTGTCGCACGCAACTGTAAGCGATTAGCGGAAATGCGAACGTTTTATACTCAGATGTTGTGAAACATTTTGAGTAATAAAAATATTGATTTAGGGATGAATTATCTGCATAGGTACTATCTACAAAATATATTTGTTTTATATTATGAGGTGTTTACATAATAGGAACCGACTACATTATATTTTTAATGACGTTGTAAACAGTATTTTCTGAGAAAAATATCTACTTACTCCATTTGTTGATGGCAGGTTTGGTTCTAACTAAATTACCGTAACAATATAATTTAGTTTTACACGTCCAATCCTAATGGAAAATTGTAGGTTAGGTTAGACGCTGTAGTGCCTGAGACATGGTTTGACATGGAATAGGCTTGCCCAGCACCTAAACCATCCTCTCATCTAACTTAGATGATGAAAATATTACCAATTTTTTGTACCTATCATAACATTTGTTGTTATCTATTACAGATTAAAAAAACCCATGAAAAATGATTAACGCATTTACGAATAAATCTGTTGCAATGCAGCTCACTATCACGGAAAAACACTCACGCGCCTTCTCTAGAAACTGTTATTGCTTCTGTGTGTGTGCTTAGATAGTCAATGTAAACAAAATAAATATGCGATAAAAACTTATGTTATTATCCCATTACGGATAATTAGTCTGGATAAAGGATCTTTGATCTTTCTTGAAAGTTTATCGGATGCCCTGAACTCAGTTTGAACTGCACAGGTTTTATTTCCTGTTTCTCATATTGCTTAGTACCTAACATAGTTTTGTCTTTAAACCTTTGTTGTCACACTGCCCCCCTAAGTGTTTCCACCTATCTCGGTCCAGCCGCGTACCACCCACCCAGGCTTCTTGAAAGGCATTAAGATCGTCACGCCAATATTTTCTCGTAATACCTTACAATTGTTGTATTTACTTTTATATAAATCAATTTATGAGACACCATTTAGTTTAGTTAGACGATATACAACCACAGATTAGTCTGATTGAGTGAGTCGTTTATGGGGTTAGGATAGGGACACTTTTTAGTCCGAGAGAATTTACCTACTTGACAGACCTTGTTCTGCGCAAATTACGAACTTTTTACTTGACTATACGTCTTTACGCCGTCTAAGGGCGCGTTCACATAGAACGTCCGTTTTACAGGATTCTTTTTAACGGATCTGTCTCTATTGGTTTTTTGTTTTTACTGCATCCAGAATACTGTATTGTTTGTGAACTCGCCCATACAACTACATACGCCATCAAATATCGGACTTGTAAAACGGATCGCTATGTGAACGCGCCTTAATCTATTCTTTAGCTACTTACCTAACTGTGCTTTTCAATGATTCATACGTAAACCCATTTCATAGTTTCTGTCATAAATTGTTTAGCCCTGCAATTTGAAAAGTAACTCTAGGTGCAATTTGCTGTTCAAACACTGCAAAAATATAAATCGGTGGATCGGGGTTTTGCAAAACGGTTTCAATAGGAGCCTTCCAACTTTTTCAACAAACATGAAGGGAATTCTACTTTCATTTTGTTTCGCTATATTAAATGCGGAGGTCTATTATGATACGATCATGATAGGTGATGTGATACGGTCTATGATGAAGCCTTCTTGTGTTATATCGACGCTCTGTTGGGCTTTCAGTAAGTACCTAAGAATAAAAAGTAAGGAGTGTTTTATAATTCGTCATTGAAATCTATGCGGCAAAAATATCACAAGCAAACTGAAAAAAAATGCTTAGGTGTTTGCTATATTTTATTTTATTTTAGTACGTAAAATTTAAGCATAATGGTAGAATGCTAGTAAAGATTCCCTTGTATTTTTTTAAATTACTTACAGACAAAAAAGTTAAACTTTATTCTACTCTGGCTGGTGAAAATGTTGAACAAATAAGCATGATGCAGTTTTTACGTTCGAATTCAACTCCAAATTTCCAAAATCAAGAGCAAAATGTGGTGTTTCTGGTTGATCTTGGCTGCCCGGGTATTGTAAATTATTTGGAGGAGGTTTGTATAACATTCGGTAGGTTCTTATTTCACCAAGCGTTTGTTTCATGACAGGCTCAAGATAAAAAGTTTCTTCGAATATCTTTCCGTATACCGCAGATTGCTCCACAAAATAAAACTATTTAAAAATTCTTATGAACTATCACACTCATCTCGTCACTATTTGCAGTTTTCAGAAAAATAACACATTTACAGAAAAAATCTTTCAATCGACAGAGCAGCTCCAAAACCTTATTCCGTTCGCCATTTCGCTGGTTCCTGATCGGAGACTCTTTCAACGACTCTCAGACCAGCATCATACCTGATGCTATGTCTCATATCCAAATCTTTCCTGACGCTGAAGTGGCTTTGGCGCGACCGTTGGACGACGAAGATTTTGATTTACATTTCAGTAAGTCTTTCCTCCACCAAAGAGGATTTATTAATGATCCTACTTCCACTGACCGTATGTTCAAGGCAAATAGCATGATGTTTATGAGATAATGACTGTTTCAGTTTATAAAGTTAGCCCAGATGGCAAATGGAAAACTGAGTATTACGGACATTGGGACAAGAAAAACAGGTTCCAAGAGGTTGAAAACTTAACTGACTCTACCGCTCTGAGGAGATTAGACTTGGATGGATATCAAATCAATATCAGTTATGTGCTTACTGATAACGATAGCATCAACCATTTGACGGATGAAGTGTAAGAATGTTACCTTAAATCTTAGGTCTACCTACATTAAAATTTAAAAGATTTGCTTGCTGAGTGTTTGTACAGTACGCACAACCAATCTTTAGCTCTCTGAAATAGCTGCGCAGAACCCAATTTTGATGACTTGTATAGCTGCCTCGCTCACTCGCTTAGTTTCTTGCATCGCGCTATCTCGCTTACTCTACCAAACCTGCGCAATCGTTTAGTGCACCTAACTTCAGAGAGCTAAAGATCGGTTGTGCGTACTGTACTTCTACGGTTTTGAGTAACCTCTACGTTGAGGTATTAAGTAAGTAAAAAGTTTATGGTAAATAGGTAAGTACCTATTGCAGTGATTGCTTCTAGGTTCGCAGGGCATGAGATAAATCCGCAAGTACCTATAGCTGCATGAATTACGGTTGTTGTTGCCAGTGTTGCCCACTAAGTGGATTTTTCTAGTGGTAGTACTAAAATTCGATTACTCAGCCAGTTCCATATATTTTCTTTAATTCTTCGTTCTACTTGCTTATTTTTCAAGGGTATTTACTTCTATTGTGTAGGCAATACTGATCCGCTAGAACGATGCTGTTTCTTTGTATGCGGGGTGGGATTCCCCGCCCCGTAAATTTTTCAGTCAACTCTTCTTGGAAAAGCACAAATCAATAAACTGTTGCTCTACTCAAGACATTTTGCTGCTAAAAAACAAATGCAATAACCTTTACCCTCTGGACTCTACTAACGGTAGTATACGGTAACGTCATGTTTTTTCCAGAAACGATCACATTGATACGATCACAAAAGTGAATTTCCCAACAACCAATCATCTGCTTGACTTCCTCAACGCAGATAGAAAATATGTTTTTGCTAACACATGGGGATACCTCGTCAATGGAACTTGGAATGGCATGACTGGATATCTGATTAGAGATGAAGTTGAAATCGGAGGTAATTTAGCTCAGTAAGCGTTGGAGCCTAGGTAATATAATTGGTTCAGTCGGTCAGAGCGTTGTTATGGAACGGCAAGGTTTTAGATTCAAATCCTTCATGGATGCGATTTTTAGGATGCAATTTTATAAACTCTAATATTGTAGTTATTTATTTTCGGACTAGCTGTCCGTCGCGGTGTTACCCGCGATCCCTAGGGAAATCAATGATAATGTAGGATTCTAATGGTGAAATAATTTTTCAAATCAGTCGAGTAGTTTCGGAGCATATTCAATTCAAACAAATAAATCTTTCCTATTTATACTATTAGTGTACATAAAATGATTATTGCTATAAGACAGTAAAAATTTACCAGCTTAGGTTGTTGATAGAATGTCTAGTCTACGCTGAAGATTACCTATGTTGATTCACATTGAAGTAAGTAAGTACTTACCAATTTCCACAGGGTCTCCAATGTTCTTCACATCGGAGCGAATATCAATAGTAGAATACATCGCCAGCCCTACACCAACTCGGTCAAAATTCGTGTTTCAACAACCAAAACTATCTTATGAAAACAACTTATTCCTGCTGTCCTTCAGATGGACAGTCTGGTATAGTACAGTGGCTCTGGTGTTTTTAATGTTCCTGGCGTTGCTGGTTGTGGCGTTTTGGGAGTGGAAAAAAACTGCTAACGAGAGACGCCAGGTAATTTACTTTTCAACCGACTTCAAAAAAGGAGGTTCTCAATTCGTCTGTATGTTTTTTTTCTCTCTCTTCTCTCTCTAATCTTGTTACGCGATTGTTCCGCCATTTGTTGACCGATTTGCAAAATTATTATTAATATTATAATTAATATTTGAAAGGGTATACTCCAGAGGTGGTCCCATATAAATTTTATTCCTGAGGGATTGATAGTTTCCCCGTAAAACTCTAAACACCTTCCCTCCTAGCCATGTCACAAATAGAAATCGAATCGACAGCTTGACGCCCTGAGTCACACCGCGTTTCGAGTCAAACATTGAAGTCGGTTTTCTTTTTAGTATTAAAACGTAATTATTATACCCTGGTTTTATTAACCATAGTCCAGACTCCAGGCTAATCTACTATAGGTACATACATAAACTCCTCTTTTCGATTGGGTAGAAAATTGGAAATTTGTGGTCACTATGACCACAAATTTCCACTTATACTTTAGTACTTATATCAAATATTTGGTCTAGTCCATCATCATTAGGTATTTTTCTACTGATAAACATAGGCCTCCGCCATCGATTTCCAAAGCGATCGATCTTTTGTCGCCTGCACTCAACGTCTAGTCTAGGTACCTCATTAAACGTTTTTCAGAAACAAATTGATGCTGGTGTATTAAGAGCTAATGTAGCAGACATCATCATTTTGATATTCGGTGCTGCTTGCCAGCAAGGAAGTCCTGTTGAACTTAAAGGTACCTTTTTGTGTAATATTCGCATTGTTTATAGATCAGACTTTAAACTTTGACTAGGTCTAAAGAGAGACATCTCTCTAGATGTCTCTCTTTAGACAACTTCGACTCTTTAGGCAACCCATGCCAACACTCAACGGGACGCTATGGTGCCTGAGACATTTTTTGACATGGGATAGGATTGCCCAGCTCTTAGGTACCTAAACCATCATCTCAGCTTAATCGCACAGAATGTACAGAAAAGACAACTTTTATGACCGAATCAATTCCAAGTGTTACATTACCATCAGCATCAACTTTATGGCCCTAGCTGTTATTGATTTTAAGTTGACATGGAAAGGTTACATTCACTGTTTTTCAGGTTCTCTAGGACGGATAGTGATGTTAGTTCTTTTCTTGGCTCTCATGTTTCTATACACATCATACTCGGCCAACATCGTTGCTCTACTGCAATCCAGCTCTTCGCAGATCAAAACTTTGGATGACCTTCTGCATTCCAGAATCAGCTTTGGAGTTCATGATACTGTCTTCAATCGTTATTACTTTTCCGTAAGTAGTTTGACATAGAACTGCTGAATGGTGAATCATTAGAATCATTTACTTAGTAGAATAATGGTATGTCAGGCGTCCTTTGAAAAGCTCCGATTGATTTGAGAGGGGATAAAAAATCCCTAAAATCTGATGAGCACAATCCGGTAAGAACATAAATAATATATTTCAGACTGCTACCGAACCAGTAAGAAAGGCAATTTATGAGAAGAAAATAGCACCACCTGGAGTAGAGCCTCGCTTTATGACAATGGAAGAAGGTGTGAAGAACATGCAAAAGGTATTCAGAAACCTTAAATTATTCTCACTTCTTCGAAGAAAAGGGCCACAGCACGACTTGCATCTTTTCCTGTACAGCATTTGCGTTTTGGGCACTGATTTATTAGCACTCAGAGACCTGTATTAAAATTTTCCTTTAAGAGGCTACAAAACAGCCGCGCAGTCAAACTCCATTTAGGTAAGTAGGTCTTACCCACCTATCATCTATGCTATGGTTTACTGTCACACAGGAGTATAATAATTCATCAACAAAATTAATCTTCCTTGCTTCGGTTTGGGCAGCATCATTGGTGGATTTCCTCATACTTCTTATGTGGGTGTGTGAATCACACACCTCTCTTACCTTGCACATTTCTGTTGCAGGGGCTATTTGCATTTCATATGGAGACAGGTGTGGGCTATAAATTCGTTGGTAAATTCTTCAAAGAGAGCGAGAAATGCGGCTTGAAAGAGATACAGTATCTGCAGGTGATCGACCCTTGGCTGGCAGTGAGGAAGAATACTCCTTATAAAGAGATGTTCAAAATCGGGTCTGTAATTTACTTAGAAAATCAAGTAGGTATAATACTAAACACAACGGATCTTTAGCTCTCTAAAGTTAGGTGCAATAGACGTTTACCCAGGTTTGGTAGAGCAAGCGAGATAGCACGATTTTAGGCGTCATCAAAAATGGATTCTACGCAGCTACTTCAGAGAGCTAAAGAAAGAGTGTGCGTACTAAAATTGCTTATACATATCAGAGTCTAACCAATAAGATGATGATTTTGTTCATGATAATTGTTAGGGATTTCCGGAACATTCAGAGCTATGAAACATCAAAGTTTTGGAGGACTTCCATTTCTGACTGTAGGTACTTACTATAGCAAAGCGCAGATCACCGAGAGGTGAGGGAGACCCCATAACGTCACAAGTTTTTTTTTTTCAATGTTTTCAGAATGAAGCGCATCCAAGAGCACGGACTTCAAAGTCGTGAAAACAGATTGCTGTACGAGAAGCGACCGAAGTGCTCGGGGAGAGAGTCTAATTTCGTGTCTGTCAGTATGGTGGACTGCTATCCTGCATTTCTTGTGCTGTCTTACGGAGCGCTTGTTGCTTTGGGATTAACCATTCTGGAGAATTTATCTTTTAGAAGGCATGAACTTCGGAACAAAATAAATTGCATGAAGGGTCCTTCAGGAAGACAGGTTTCTTCCCCGTAGGGGTAGGCAGAGTTTACAGATTTCCACTCTTTAATTCAGTTAGAAACTTAGACCGGTCGACAATTAAGTCGACTACAAAATACACGTGGAGCTAAACCACACAAATTGCTAAGTTCTAAAACAATAAAAAAAACAATCCAACAAAACAGCCTAGTCGGTGATATATGGTATTATGGTATTAAGTAGGTACCTATGCAATAATGTCTGAAAATGTTAGTAGGCATGAATAGAAAATAATCAGCACATTTCAATAAGCAACTGTAGACTATTATGTCAGAATAAAAATCTTAAATCTCTCAAAGCTAATTTAATTTCCTCCTACACAGCATTATACCAGCGGTAGCCAGGCAGTTTCCTACCCTACAGCCCATTAAATCGTAGTAGCTGGGACTCAAACACCCACATTCCTATACAATCGAAATTTTATCTATTTACCACAAGCCAGGATGTGCTAACTGAGCCTCCATCATTTCATCAATTAAAGTTCAACACACAGGATCAAGACAAATTCAGTTTAGCAATAAAAATAAAGCATCCATACTAATATTATAAATGTGAAAGTAACTCTGTCTGTCTGTCTGTCTATCTGTCTGTCTGTCTGTCTGTCTGTTTGTTACGCTTTCACGCCCAAACCGCTGAACAGATTAAGCTGAAATTTGGCATAGTTAAAGATTGTATCAAAGGGTAGGACATAGGCTACTTTTTATCCCGAAAAAATGAAAAAATCCCGAGGGACCGCGGGTCACACCGCGGGAGCGCAGCTAGTCATTGATAATGGGCAAATACCAAATTTATTTACAAAAACTAAGGGTACCTACATACCTACGTCATTTTCACATAGCTTTAGGTGCAAAATACTTACACTACCATCAGTTGTAGCGTCTCCTTGATTTCTGCGTTCTAAGAAACACATTTTGTGGTAAGTACGGGATGTCCGAGTTTTTCTAAGGCTTGTATAACCGGTGCAGTCAGTTCAGTTGTTCACCTCCCGAAGGCGGGTTGGTCTTAATTGTGTGTAGTACGTTGTTTGTAGTGCACATGTACGTTGTTTCTGTGTGCGTAAGCTAGGAAACGCTTCATGGACGAATGACGTATCGCTTAAACACAGAAACAAATCTATACACAACCTGCCTTCGTGAGATAGAATAGAACAACTGTAGGTGATACAGTCAGCAACGAAAGTTGATTAACAGTTTGATTGTTAAAAACGCTTTCGCCTTTCGATTTCTAAGAAATAAATAGGTATACCTGAGAAATCACAATGGACTTATTAATCAATTTCTGAAGATTAGGTCTCAACCTAATCTTCAGAAATTGTCAAAATTTTGGTCATGTTATTATGGATTTTGGAAATATTCCGATTTTTGAAACCAGAAAATGATAATCGACTTTCGTTGCTGACTGTACTTAATTGCATGAATCGATTACTGCGCCACCCAGCGAGGTAGGTGGCCAGTGAAATGGCAATTACTCAGGGAAATTACTAAATTCCCTGAGGGCAAATAAGATAGCAAAATAACTCGAACCGCCTTATTTCTTGGTTTGGTTTTGTAAACTAATATTTAGTAGGTACCTACCTAAGTAAGTGTGACCTACATATTGTTTACATAAGTAATGAAAGCCTAACTTACGAGTATAGGTTTCTCCTATTTTTACATCAATCCATTTTTGTTTTTCTTGAGAGCGCGTTGATGTCTTTTGAATAAAAAATAACACAACTATGCGTGGTACTAATTTTTGCTGCAACTTTTTGTTAGTGAATGAGTTCGGATCGATTTATTTTAATAAGACAGCTTACAGGTCACTGCAATTATGCAGTTATAATATCTATAAAATACCTATATACCTATTTTTATTTGATAGCGAATTATCGCTATCAAATAAAAATAGGTATCTACCTAGGTTAACGAGTCCTTTTGACGGATAATAATAATTATCACAAACAAAAGTATCTCTGATTACAATCCGATGATAAGACAATACTGTAGGTATCGAAACTGATTGAATATTCGCTATTATTTCGGAAAGAACACACTGCAACATGGAGTTGAAAATTGTTTTGTTTTTGGTTTCTATTCTTGTGAGCAAAAGTGCTGGTAAGTACCTACCTACAACCTACTTATATACGTAAATTAGTTTGCCATAGGTTGCCTCATGAGCAATGATGCTAGATGTAAAGACCTAAGTTTTTTAAGCTTTTCCCATTTTTTATAGGTACAATAAATTCTTGTCGCTTCTGATAAAGCAATAAAGATGCTTCTAGACTTCTAGTTGCAGTGAAAAGTCACGACGGTATTTAGTACTTACCTACCTACATCTAGGTAGGTTAGTACCTACATACCTATTACATACAGTCGGGTAAAGCGAGTCAGCGATCTAAGTAGGTACTATTGCCCTATCAGCATCAAGTTGACAGTAGGTAGGTACCTACTGGGGCTTCCCCGGAAACTAAGCTGGAAAGCGTTGGCGACTTTTCATTAATTAATTAATTCGTTTCGGTTTTTTTTTTGTTTTTCGTACCAAGGTATCTAAGTAGGTACCTACCTACCTACGTTATCTCAATGATTTTTTCTTATGTTTTTCAAATAGCTAATCTACGATGCTACGCGTGCAGTTTCTCAACATCAGATTCGGACCAGTCATGCTTGACCCTTACTGAGGACACCAACATTGTGGACTGTTCATACACTTATTGCACGATATTCAGGCAGGAGTTTGTGGTAAGAATAACTTGCACCTTGCACCAACCTTGCACATCATTATAGTCCCTTTCACATAGGAACGGTTCCGTGACAAGGCTCATTGTTGTACAGAGTAAAACGTAAAAGTTCTATGTGTCAGAGATACGTTCCTAGGTACGTGAAAAATACTATAATTAAAACGAATTAGTAGCCAAGTTCATAAGAACTTGCTTGACTCCAGCTCTACAATCCGGTTGCCGCAGTCGAGAGTTCGTGACTGCTTAGTGCGCTGGCTCCCATACATCATCTTATTTTAGTAGCAGTTGCATCCTGGCTGCCCAGTACACACTACACAGGGGACCTAGCTCCTTTCCATTCGTCCATTCTTCGGTATCCCATACAGGTATTTTAATCGTGCTGAAGTATGTAGGTAGGTCTACCTAGAAACCTACATTATTTATGTAGACGTACTTTTAACATTTTCAGGATCCAAGTGGAGTGGTTGCCAGTTTCACACGAGGCTGCGAGATGGCACCTGACTACCTCAACCATGAGATCACAGACCCCACTTTTAGAACTTTTTATAGAGCTTGTACCGAAGATCTTTGTAATATTGGTGAGTAGCATCATGCAATCACAAAATAGGCAGATAGGAGGTAGGTACGGCACTCTCTTCTCTGGTAAGTAAAGATTACAATTATGTAGGTACTCAAGTGCCTACCTAACTTTACTATTAGTAGTGTGCCTCTGTGGTTCATAGCTGAAGGTAGGTTGGTAGGTTAGGTAACCAAATAAGACCAAACTAGCATAATTTTCAGGTAACGGAATTGAATCAATATCTGGTGGCAGCCTTGCTCCTTCGGTGGTCTACAATGGATTAAATTTGCTAGTTCCCGGTACAGGCAGTAGTGCTACAAGTCTTAAATCGATAAGCATGGTTATGATTTTTGTTTTGAGCATTGTTTTAGCCATAAATGGTAATTAAACTATTTTGCAGATGTAGTTTTTTTCTTTTATCATAGAAAGGAAGTAATTGTACCTACCTACCTTTACCTCTATTCTATGATGGAAACATAGGTGGTAATAGGTACCTACCTACGAGTGATTAAGTTATTACCTACCTACTTACTACCTACGTGCCTTCTGCTCTAAGTTGTTTGTGGATTGTATTTCTGTTTCGATTGCGGTTGCCATGGTATTTTAGGCTAATGAATTACTTTTAATTAGTATTGTATTGCATTACCATTTAGAGATTTTGTGAATTTAATTTTATCGTTTATTTTTCGTATGATGATTACTTTTTTCGAGGACATAGATTTTCCGAACGCAATTCTTCTGTAACTTTGACAGTTCTAAGTCGCAAAATGTCAAATCAGTTTTGTCTGTGTTGTTGAGGTTAGGATTCCTTTAGATTAGTAAAAATGTGATAAAATAACATAAATCATCAGTTTAACTGGTTCACAACCAACCATGACAACATCACCTACTAAAACAAAGCAGAAGCTATCGCTTCGGAAGCGGCTGTTCGTCAAGAAGTCTCCAAAAGTGGGATGTTATGTCGACACTGACTCGAATGATGAATTTAACCAGTCTACATCACGGCCGATATCGCCAGCGGATCCTTTCTTAGCTCACAGTGCGCACTACACTGACGCCAACGCAGAAGTAGGTGATAGTCCTCGGAACTGCAGCGCTGAGCCCCTATATAACAATGCAAGTAACAGCGCGGACAATGCCCAAAATGACGATGAAAACAACCCGAAATGCTGCCGAACATTTTTCAGGCGATCTCGTCCAAAGAGCTTAGTAGACAACCATCCTACCAAAGACGAGACTCACTCCAGAGAGGGCAGTCCCTGCAATAACTCAAATAGTTTGAGCGACCAAACAATATCTTTTTCACAATCTAAATCTGAAGAGATACCGAAGGCTACAATTAAATTTCCTAAAAACGACGATCCTAGAAAGTGTTTTGAACACTCAGGTTCATTTGAGGGTATTAAAACTAAAAATAAGATGTTTGTGAAACGTCTGTCAGCTGATCACTTGATAACAAATGAAAGTAAACCTCTATACCGTTCTTCTTCTCCTGAAAGTGATAGAAGCAGTTCTCTAGACCGTAAAAGAAGGTGAGTTTTTAATATTTTCTGGTGAAACTGACGAAATGTATATATCCTGTATTTCTTGTCTTTTAATGCTCCATGTAAACTGTTTGCCCTAATCTGGTGATTGTCTGCTTACTAGGACTAAGTCAACAATAGCTCGGTCCTCATCGCGCGCAGGCAGCACAGATAGCTTGGCTCGCAACTCTCTGCTTGCCGCTCAGGTCTTAAGACTCATTCCTACTCAGGAGGCTCGGGAAAGGTGATTGTTATGCTTTATGTTTGTCTCTTTGTGCTTTTGTGGTTCTGGGATATAATGAGCGGAACTTCACTATTAGTTGTCTAAATAATTATCATATTTATTTTTAAGTGAAGGTGTCAATTTCATTCTTGGTGCTACTTGGCTCGGTTCGGTATGTTTCATTTCCAAGTAGAAAAATACCTGTTATACATCAATTCATTGAGTTTTGCTGAGTTAACAGGTGAATCAAACCATTATTTAAGGTGACTTTTAATTTAAAAAATTTAAAATCTTCTTTCCTCCAATAAAATAAATAATGCTGGACATCTTTCACATAGCATCATCAGCTAGCCCCAAACTAAGCAAAGCTTGTACTATGGAAACCAGATAACTGATATACTACTTTATACTTTTTGTTTCTAAATACATACATATTATACACAGAAACTAAACAAAAAAAAATTGTGATCTTCCAGGAATTACCTCTATGGCAGACTAGCATCACATTCTCTACTGGGAGCTGCGGAATTAGAACATGTTTTCCCAGATAGAGAAGTCAAAGTTTTTGTTGGCACTTGGAACATGAATGGACAAGCACCACCAAAGTAAGACTTATTTACAATATGCACAACCAATCTTTAGCTCTCTGAAGTAACTGCGCAGAACCCATTTTTGATGACTCCTAAAAGGCGAATTCAGTGTTGTATAGCTGCCTCGCTCACTCGCTTAGTTTGTTGCATCGTGCTATCTCGCCTACTCGCGCAAACCGGCGCAGTCGTTCACTTCAGAACTTCAGAAAGCTAAAGATCGGCTGTGCGTACTGTAATTTTAATGTATTCTCAAACTTCAACCATTATCTTGTTTGGTAGAGCGTCGCCTCGGATGCGGCGAACGTAGGTTCAAATCCCGCATGGGTTCTTGTTTGCCCATTAGCTTAGTTGGTACAGCATCACTTCGTACAGGATACGGCAGGGTTGTTTTCATATCCTAGATGAGTGTTATTTCTGGGATGCATTTTCAAAATCTTGAAAAAAATCTGAGTCATTAAAAATTATTAAGTACCAACAAAAGGTCAGTTTGTAAAACCCAATATATTTTTCCACAGAGAGCTAGCAGACTTTATATTCCCGAACCAAGTGAAGCATGTACCGGATATATTTGCCATTGGAACCCAGGAGTCATTCTCTGAACGCACCGAGTGGGAGATCACTATTCAAGAAGTTTTGGGACCATCACATCTGTTATTACATTCATATTACTTAGGTTAGTTGTTCTTAAAAGCTTATGAAGTGCATGACTCAGTAGGATAGTCAACTAATAAAAATGAAAAAAGTAGTCTTAAATTAACTTTTTTAAATTTTCTACTGGCAACTCTTTTAGGAAATTCGTGTACGCATGTCCCTTGACAACTTTCACATAAAATGCAATAAAAATATCGCGACACAAAATATAAAAGATGGAACGCGGAAGTTAAGTTTCGTCGCGTCCAGTACGACACTTGGACACTTCCAAATGTTATTTAAAGTTTCGCGATAACTGTAGTTGGAGTACACATATAATCAAGATATAATACGCACAATCGTTCTTTAGCTCTTTGAAGTAGCTGCGCAGAACCGATTTTTGATGACGCCTAATATCGTGCATCTCGCTTACTCTACTAAACCGTGTTTTAAAAGATATAGGGCCTTACTAATAAACGTGGTGTAAAGTTATTCCTCGGAATAAACTAAAAATAACCATACATTTTGACAGTTTACACTCAGGAATAACTTTATGCCACGTTTATTAGTATGGGCCTAAATCTTTTTATAAATAATATTAATAATAATTTTTTTAATTATTCGGGTTGATTTCCGTTAAAAGTATTTGATTTATAAAAAAACGAAATATGCAGTTACTGTTTAAACCACCTGTAGACTAAATCATTTTGTATTTTGATTATTATGGAATAAGTTAGTGAATAAAACGTTTGGTGTTTGTAATTGGTGTAAATTGTTCCAGGCACAATCCACCTTGTTGTATTCATCCGAAGAGACCTAATTTGGTTCTGTTCGCTCCCTGAAGACGCTTCTCTCTCAGTCCGACCCGGCACTGCTTTCCGAACTAAAGGAGCAGTGGCAATCTCTTTCGCACTCTTCGGTTCTACGTTTCTCTTCGTGACTGCACATCTAACCGCACATCAGGAGAAGGTGAAAGAAAGAGTTTCGGATATCAAAAGGATTATTAGGTCTATCGATCTGCCGAAGAATCTACCGTGCCGCCATAAAAGTAAAGGTAATGATTTGTTTAAATAACGAGTGCTTTTTCATAATATTTTACTTGAAATCTTCTTATTTAACTGTTATCTATACTATCCATACTAATATACTAATACTAATACTAATATACTAATACTAATACTAATATACTAATATACGAATACTAATATACTAATAATATTATAAATGTGAAAGTAACTCTGTCTGTCTGTCTGTTTGTTACGCTTTCACGCCCAAACCGCTGAACAGATTAAGCTGAAAATTGGCATAGTTAAAGGTTGTATCCCAGGGAAGGACATAGGCTACTTTTTATCCCGAAAAAAAACCCTAGGGACCGCGAGTCACACCGCGGGAGCGCAGCTAGTCAGTTATATTGCTTTTTGTTTATTTTAAGTTGGCCTTACTAGGTACTAAATTAATACTCCCTAGACATCGCCAAATGATCTTGAATATGATATGATAATGATGTTATCTTTTAGCTATGTATTCGGCCTGTATTCAATGCGCGAACTCTGAATACAGACCGTAAATATGTAGAATAATAATATCCAATTGTCTTTATTCATACCGTTACAATCTGTTTCAACAATAGCCATATGATATGACGTATTATTTTATCTGTGATATGACGTAGACCTTTATCAGATACACGTTTGATACATAGGTGTTACCTTTGTTTTAGTAGTTATGTATAATTTACTCTTTTTGTCACGGGGAAAAATATAAATGTAGCAAAAAAAAGAAGCAATTGAGGGTCTTTTTTAAATTGTCGCATTGAAAATACTTAGCTATTATGTGATTAAATCAATCCGAATTTGTTAAATGCTGTCTTAATTTCAGATGTCACAAGTAATTTCGACTATGTTTTCTGGTGCGGAGACCTCAACTTTAGACTTGGCGAACCGAGAGCGGCTGTCATGCGATGGATTGAGCAAACTAAGGTGAATCTACTTACTAACATGTAAATGGTCAATAGATTTAGTAACTTATTATATTTATATTTTAATAAAATAAATATTTAAATATCTTTTGCCCGCAGCTTCACTCGTGAAGTACCTTTTTTAGTTTTTAAATAGCCTTTAGGCCGGAGTCTGGAAGAAATCGCTCACAGCGATAAGACCGCCCATTGTACTTAGCTTTAAATATTCTCCTGTATCTTTGTTTGTTTTTTTCTGTAATGTCCATGTGGTGTACAATAAAGTATAAATATAAATGCTAAATAAGTATAATTTACGAGATAAGATAGCTTGACTAATCCTGTTGTATTTTGTAAATATATGTAAATATGTAGTAGCTTAGTTTCTGTAAATAAATGTTAACTCATTTACGAGTATAACAAGTATATTTATATAGGCGGCCTAAAAACTCCTTCACCAGAGTTGGCCACTGACTCATACGAATTTACCTTTTTTTTAGGGTTCCATACTCAGAGGGTAAAACGGAAACCCTATTATTAAGACTTCGCTGTCCGTCCGTCTGCCTGTCTGTCTGTCTGTCCATCCGTCACCAGGCTGTATCTCATGAACCGTGATAGTTAGACAGATGATATATTTATGTTGCTGCTATAACAACAAATACTAAAAAACAGAATAAAATAAATATTTAAGGGAGCTCCCATACAACAAATGTTATATTTTTTGCCGTTTTTATAGATAATGGTACGGAACGCTTCGTGCGCGAGTCCGACTTGCACTTGGCCGGTTTTTTTTAAAGTCGGCCACTTATTCATATAACTTTTTTTTAAATAGTCACAAGTTTTGGTATTACAGTTTCCTTTACCCCACAACCTGCCGCACGGTCTACTGCACGCAGATCAGTTGACCGCCGTGCTTGAAGATGGCGCCGCCTTTAGGGACTTCAGAGAAGCACCCATCACTTTCCCTCCTACTTATAAGGTAACACTTTTTAAGTAGGTACTTAGTTATTACGCGACAGGCTCATAACTAAGATGTCACTCAAGTTTTGATCTTAATTTTAACTATCCATAAATAGCTTTATAAATAATGCTGGACATTTTCACGCAGCATCATCTAGCCCAAAACTAAGCAAAGCTTGTGCTATGGGAACCAGATAACTGATATACTACATAGATAATTTTTGTTTGTAAATACATACATATTATACATAGAAACACCCAGACCCGAGACAAATATCTGTAGGTCATACAAACATTTCCCCGCGGCGGGGATCGAACGCAAGTTATAAAAGTGTTGAATAAAATGTGATAGATTTTAACCCTATTGTTTCCTAGAATACTATCTGCTTTCCTCATGGTTTTCTTCACGATGAAGAGCCAAATTCAATGCGCATCTAAAACTCGAAATAATAAAATTGATTAGTTACTGTCCTACTTTATTTGTGAAATAAAAATATTTTCATTCTATAGCTATAAGACCAAAGAGTAATAGATAGGTATACCTAATATGAAAATAAGTCACGTACAAATACGATAGCCCTTTGTGTTTCTACTAAGAACACTTGCATTGTACCAGAGAATCTGATAATACTTACTACTTAATTGAACTAGGTATGTATGGCTTGCGATGCAGAAATTAAGGGCTTTGTTTGATTGGCAAACGATGGCAGCCAAAGTGATCGCTATAATTAAAAAACACATACTCTAATTTATTTTTGTTTTGGTAAAGATAAAGATTGTTTATTTGCTCAAAACATTGTGTAGGTTGCATGCAAGATCAAAAGTTTTAAATATTGTAACAACATGCTTTACCGAAACATATCGGTGTGCAAATTAATTTAACAGAGGCGCGTCAAAATTAAAATTTGTCATCTAAAAATGCATTAATATCATAGTAACATTTGTCAATTAACATTTTCTTAAGTCTATCTATCTATCTATCTATCTACCTATTCAGCCCGGTTACACCCACTGCTTTATTTATTTATTTTTTATTGCTTTTTTATTGCTTTTTTTTTCATGTCTTTGTAATAATCGGAGCCATACAATAAACACTTTTGCGCAATAATGCTGTTTTAGATGAATGCAGTCTAAGTTTTGTGTTATCACGTCTGCTCCGATTTCCAGTAATACGTTCAATGATCCGCCAGGTTATAGTTATCTATGGATCCATCGCAGTTGAGCATTCAGCCACTACTGTCATTATTTTGTTTGTTGCAATAAGTAATTACATTATTATTTTGTATGATGCAGTATGACCCCGGTAGCCAACAGTTTGATACGTCGAGCAAGCAAAGAGCGCCGGCTTACACCGATCGCATCCTTTACAAGGCGAAATGTTTGTCCGGAAACTCAAGTTCGGCTTTCGCTGGTAAGTTGATAATATCTCTGTACAAATCTTACATGCTACTCGTGTCAGCTTGTTTTTTTTTGTGTGATTTAAAGAAATGTAAGTAAATCATTGCCAAGTTGAATTGGTTTAAAGGACGTGTCAAGCCATTAAAAGCTGAGGATTCACCTGCGTTCAATGTTATTAGTTAGGCGGCGTTCGACGCAAGTGAGTACCTGCTATAAACCATGTTCTTTGCGCTTAGATTCATAAAAATACAGGAGAGTTTTGAATGTTTGTAATGCTGCATGTAAAAACCAGCTCTATTGCTTTGAGATAAAGTTGATTTTATTCTAGGACTACGTCGGATTAGTTCCGTGCCAGTGGCAACAGGGATGAAAAGTATCGCATATAATTCAGTGCAGTCCATTTGCACCAGCGATCATAAACCGGTGTGGGCTCTGTTCTCTACTACATTACGACCTGGGACTGACGTGTAAGTATGTTATAGGTTGATATACGGGACATTTTCATGCACTACAATTGACCAATCGCAAAGCTCGAGCATAAAAATGCTGAAATATCTGCATGGCCATTGTGATTGGTACGCCTCATAATGTCTCGCATATCAAACGAAGTTTATATTTACACAAACCGTGGTCTTCGATTTCAAGATAAAGATTTCGAGTTTTGAACTTGTGGACGTATCACGTGGGGATCCAATAAATGGTATAGAAAACAATTATTTAAAAAGCTAACATAATACTGGCAAAGTAAAGTCGCGTCATTCTACAATATTTGAGCACGTAGGTACATAATACGGTATTTGTGTCCCTTTATGATTTTTATTGATCTTGAATGCACTAAAAAGTATTAGAGAATATCTACTGTGACTTGTTGTATGTAATCTCGGAATGTTTTATAATTTTTTTCGAGATTATTAAATTATTTAATAAAATAAATCTACAAAATACAACAATCCGCCATGATAGCTGTACACCAATCAGAGCGCGTGACGTCATCTTCTAGTACAGACCTAAGATTATCCACCGCCTTGCTGTACAGACCAAAACTGCCCTTTGTTTCCGATTTTTTTCACGTAGTATTTGCTGTTGAAGTGTGAGCTGTGACGTCATAACAGCCGCCATGACAACGACGAGCGTTTTGGCGTGAATTTCAAATTTTAATTTTAAATTTGATTTTTATGTTGGAAAACCTTTATTTTCTACTGAAATATGATATTTTTTTTACATAACAAATCATTCTGAACAAAATAGAACAGATTTTGAAAAATTGTCATCATGCCTATTGTGATTTCAGAGTGCCACTGGCAGCTGGTCTATTCAACCGGGAGGTTTACCTCGAAGGCATCAAGCGAAGGCACGCGTTACTCGACCACGCGCCGGGCACGTCTGCGGTATGCTCGCTACAATAATACCATCAAACCATTTCTAGTCTAGAGCGACCATAAAGACCTTTTAAATCGGAATAGTCAAAATTTGGGTTAAAATTCATCCGTACAAGCTATCGTTTCATATAAAGAAATATGTCAAATGCGACCTACGTATAGGTACTTTCATGGTCATTCAAATCTACTCGTAAATAATATCAACTTTTTAACGGTCCCCTAACTAAACTTACGGCCGGTTTCTCGAACGCAAATCACCTTCAAAATTAACTAATCGTAAATTGTAAATTGATACGTGTAAACTTTGTATGGTCGCTCTTATTTATTCTAACTGCTAGTTCTCTCTTTTTCTCTTCATCCTGTAATGAAAGAGACGGCATTACTTACTGAATACGTCAGTACAGGCTTAGCTAAAGCTGTGTTAGGTTTTCAAAATCCACGTGGCTTACAGTATCGTTTGCTTTTATACGTTTACATGTGCTTTTTTGTGTTATTTATTATCCATTTTCATTTTTGAATGTTGAAATATTACTTTTAAGTTATTTATATTTTGTTATATTATTTATAAATTATTCAAAGACAGAAACTTCCACGCTTTATTTTTATAATATTTATGTTTTGATTAGTCTTAGTTTGCTTGTATTTTTATATATTTTTTTCTTATTACAGAGCAGTGTTTTGAAAAGGCTACTTAAGTGACGTGCTTAATAATTAAAAGACAATATAATATT
This sequence comes from Epirrhoe tristata, assembly GCA_951394285.1. NCBI lineage: Eukaryota > Metazoa > Arthropoda > Insecta > Lepidoptera > Geometridae > Epirrhoe > Epirrhoe tristata. The sequence continues at coordinate 4,697,387 of OX596147.1, forward strand.
TTAAAGCATAAAAAAGACATAGTTCCATTGCTTTTTGGCATACTAATTTATTTTGCTATATTATTTATTTTTGTGTGTACTTATTTAGTTGTATAATTTGCTCATGTGTTACAAAAACAGATCTAGTCAAAAACAAAGAATAATAGTTGAAAATATTTATTTATACAATGAACTTTGTATTATGTTATATCATTGAAGTATTATTTAATCTTAGGTAGTTTAATTCGCTTTTAGTGCAAAAGCTTGTGTTAATCCTGTGTTTTCAGTTTGTTTTTTGTTGTTTATTATTTCAGTGTCGGAATTTTATCCACCATTATTTCATTTGAATTGTATGATTATCACTTCATAAAGAATTAGACGAAATTAATTTATATTTGGTACAGTTGCTTTATTTCACGAAGACTGGTTGGTATTAATTGTTTATGTGGCTGCTCATGCACGTTGTTTCTGTGTGCGTAAGCTCGGGAACGCTCCATGGACGAATGGGCGCTCAGTATCGCTTACGCACACAAAAACATCTACACACACAATTAAGACCAACCCGCGTTCGTATAATAAAACAACTGTACACACTACACTTAAATATTTAGAGTAGTCGTTCGAGCTTTTACTGTTATAAAATATGATTTAAAGAGGAGATCCATTGGCGAACTGGCGAGCCAACGGTATAAATGTGTATCTTTATTGACCAAACATTCGACTTGATCGCGGAGTCAATTGCAGATATTTATTCCGGGTCTGGATGTTTTGGTACCAAAGTACTCATAGTTTCTGATATCCTATGTATGTGACTCTCGTGTATTTGGACCGTGGTTTTATAATGCTGCATTGGCTAAATATACCGTTCTCGCTAGCGTCTCAGCGCCAATGGATCTCCCCTTTTAGCGGTACCTAGGTGTATAGGATATTCCTTCATACATTTCATTCATTATAAATGTACTTTTAAACGTCGGTATACATTTATTTTTTAAATCGGGACAAATACTAAAATATTTAGTAGATAACTTATTTGTCGTGATGAAAAAAACAATAAAAAAATGAAGTGAATGTTATGAACATTTTAAAATGTACTTTTAGCTGCTGTGACCTTGCTGGTCTAGTCTGATGTCCATTCCATTTAATCATGTGCAGTGATATGAAAACTTTGATGATTTTTTTCATTTCCTAAGTCCATTCGTCCATTTAGCATGAATACTAAAAGGATTATTCTAGTTTAAACGGTTTTCATGTCACTTAAAAATAGAATTGTAAAATCTTGGGTAGTATTGTTATTAAAATACCGGTTGTAAACCTGTCCCAAGTAAAATAAGTTTTTAAAATCTTTGGGCCTTAAATTATAAGACATCTCATCTTAAGTAAGACATTATTTGATGTCAAAGGGTCAAGTCCTGAAGATAATCTAAACTTGTCTGTCGAGACTTTGGGCGTAACAAACTGCCGTCTAACAACAAACGCTTTATTCTATCTAGTTTGCAATTATTATTTAGGAATAGTAGCTTTGTCCAAAGTATGTTAATCTAATTTACTCGTGACTAGACGTATTGTGGTAGTTAAGTTTACCGAATACCGATTTGTAATTTTTCATTGATTTTTGACTATACCTTATAAAATCGTAATGACTGTCTTGTCCTACAGTTATTAAACCGTCAATTAAATGATTGTAGAAATCCGTGAAAGAATAGCAATCATTTTATTGGGTCCATAATTTAATGCAGTTAATTGAACAATAACACATCTGTCTTCCATTCATAATAATGTACTTACTAAACGTAAATAAATCTAGCGAGGCAGGATCCACATACAAAATGTCTATTTATCAGTTTCGAAGCCATTTTACTAACATGATGAACGAAACAAAATTTCAGTACCTATTAGTTTAGTTGCAATATAGATTTCGACAACTATTTTGTAAATAACACTACTTAGGCCTTTACATCTATATTAGATGATTTATACAGCGTCAGGAGGCAACCTATGCCTACACTTAACGGGACGCTGTAGTGCCTGGGATATTGTTTGAGATGGAATAGGCTTGCCCAGCACCTAAACCATCCTCTCAGCTTAATCAGCCTGGCCCACAGGAAAGACGACGTCAATACGTGTGGAGCTGACTAAGCTGCGGGTTTCCTCACGATGTTTTCCTTCACCGTTAACACACTTAAATAAACTAACACTACTGAACACTGAATTCATGAATGTCCAATTTGATTTCTTGTCTTTGTCAGATACTGAAGAAACTCATCCCGCTCTGGTTGCAAGGAACACCTACAGAATATTTCTCGTAGTGCAGTATGTATTGTAATTGCGGCCAACCGCGAACCTATGAAATCCAACATACGTAGTTCATACGAAATCATATTTTTTACCCTTTCTAAAACTTTTGATCACCAATCACCAAAACACCTCACTGACGAAGCGCACGTAACATTCTGATACATTGTAACAAAACTGGTACATAAGCTCACCCGATAAACTCCCTTGTAAAGTATATTGACCTATTCTAGTGCCTTTGCTATTTGAATTTCATAGTTTCGCCCGCAGTTATGAAACATACCTACTGTATTATTTTGCTCGCCTTATCCTGCGTACTAACCCTTACCGCGATCACCGTAGTTTTGTATACCTATGAAGAGAATTGGAAGTATATTTTACTTCCAATGGAAACAAACTCAAATTTCAGAACAAAAATACGACAAAGATATCTGAAATGTAATAAAAATTTCTAAAATATCACTGTATTTTGCTTCCAATTGAAACTTTCTTTCCATAAACAAATTCTAAGGTGCTCGCGTATGTGGCTTAGGACCTGTATGATAACTTGCACGTAATGAGCTTGCAATGACCTTGGTTGTCAGAATTCTTTCTTCCATTAGTTCCTTGGGGCCATCGGGATAAAAACAGGTCTATCATATTAATTTGCATATTTGGCCTTGCCTCGCTAGCCTTTTCAACTATCAATTTCATATTCGGTTATGGTAGAATTTTATCGAGTGTTTTACTCTACCACTAATTTCACAAGCAGTATTTTATGCCTGTAATAAATCATTACTTTGAAATCATCTTTTCACTTCAATACCAAAGTGTGAAATGTTTAATTTAATTAAACTTATTTAAGATCATATTCTTACAAAACATAATTATTATAACTTTTACATGTCACTTTTTTTAATAATTGCCAAAAATTATTTAGCTACATAGTAACCTACATAACTGTTTATTTAAATCTAAATTGTTATGCGTACTTCTTGCATTATATTTAACTTTCTTACGGCTTCGTTTGTTGAATATACCCGCAAAAGTATAGTAGTATTAAGACTGCACAATTAATATAACTCATCTTATATTTTCAATGTATTTGTGTACATAATCAAATATTTACACTGTTGTAGTATTGTTTAGAAACTAATGTACCTATTCGTGTACTGATCTAGTTGAGGCTGCTAAAGAAACTTTAAACTTTTGAATGTACAATTTATATGTAATGCAGTTTCCTCTGTCTGTTATGAACACATTGATGTCGGCTTTCGTTCACTTTTTCATTTACATTTTCGGTATAAATTGACTGAAAATAAGTTGATTAACGTCGACTGTCGAAGATGCCAAAAATATGAAATCAGCATCATTTGTATAAACTCGTAGTTCATTAAACTTTAGTATAATTATACATCATATCACCCAAATGAAGCTCGTGGTCGTGCTTGCTTTGTCGTTCTTGATAGATCGTCAAAGTTAAGCAACGTTCAAAACAGTCTGTAAGTGGATGGGTGACCGCCAGTGGCATTTTCATCTGGGCACGTTAAATTGTCGGTCACGGCTATTTAAGTCGTTAAGCCATGACGGAGGCCTTAAGGCGGACTAAAAACTCCGTCAACAGAGTTGGCCACTGACTCATACGAACTTACTTTCCCAAATTAAATAAAAAAATATTTGCAATTTTGTGCATCAAAAATGTGCATAACACGAGGCAAAGGAAACAACTGTTTGTGTGATTTTTATATTAAAGACAGATCCGATGTATTATAGTATTGGTCAATCGGGTTTGATAGGCTCACAAGGTAACTGCGAACTGCTAGAACGATATTTATTTAACGTAGATTGCTGGATTTTGAGTTTAAATTGTTTTTTTCTTTTATTCATGAAATTATCAGGCAACTACTCAGTTTTCGGTAGTAGTCTTTTTACGCCCTGTATTGTTTTAGGTATATCTCAACTGTATCTCTGAGGATTGAAACATGTTTATCACCAACATTGATCGAATGTGGTCTTTGTATTTTCAAAATGTAACCATTTATTTACAAAAGTGGCTTGGCCACTACATATTTACAAAATACAACAGGATTAGTCAAGCTATCTAAGAATCGTAAGAATTGTTCTATAGATAGCTCAACTGATCCAGGTCACTGTCAGTCGGAAGCGTGCCCAAAACACTGGCGGCATTACCACGCTGGATAGCAATGCTGATCCTTTGAGCCAAAAATGTGCCTGCTCTCGGATCACGCGTCGGCGTCGCTTCGACCAGACGCCCTGAAAGAATTTTGAAAACCCGAAGGGCTCCAGAACCCCACGGACCTAGGGTCTCAACCTAGGAATTTCAGGGGTATGCCACAATTGGCCGCGTTGAACCTTTTAGTTTACCGAGACGACATAGAATGATACGATCAATGTAGTTATATCGTCAGTAACGCAGTTACCTTGTGACATAATGTTTCTTCTTTTTTCAAGGAATTGACAACCTAAAAGTATTTTTCCTAGTCCATGTTTATAGATTAAGTTATTAAGTACATAAGTTGAACAGATGTTACGCTAAATAAAGTTAACTTTCCTCTCACTTTTGTTTCATTTTAACTTTGATTTCTTATTTTGGTGCAATCTGTATAAACAAGGAATTTATTTAGTATTCATACTATGTGAGCCCTGTTGGTCAAATGGGGTTGTGCCTCGACTTTCGACAAGGTCGTGTGTTCGAATCCCGGCCGTGCATCGATGGATTTTTCGTTTCGTAAAATTTATATGCGCTTTAACACGAGCTCTTAACGGTGCAGGAAAACATCGTGAGGAAACCCGCAGCTTAGTCAGCTCCACACGTATTGACTTCGTCTTTCTTGTGGGCCAGGCTGATTAAACTGAGAGGATGGCTTAGGTGCTGGGCAAGCCTATTCTATCTCAAACAATGTCCCAGGCACTACAGCGTCCCGTTAAGTGTAGGCATGGATTGCCTCCTGACGCTATATAAATCATCTAATATAGATGTAAAGGCCTAAGTTTTTTCATACTAAGGCAGAACGAGTTTAAAAACGAAAACCACAAAAATAATATAAATATACGAAACTTTATTCAAATGGAGATACTTATATCAACACTATTTGGAAGCTTGAACGTTGTTGTACTGCCATTCAACGCAAGCCTTCCCCTTAACGCCATTGACTTCGACGTTAGACCAGCGCTCGTAGAATTTAGAATCTCTCTCTTTGCCGATATAAAATATTTCCTCATCTTGTACTTGCACTGAAGCTGTGAAGTACTCTCCACCTGAAACATAATAATTAAATTGTAGATTCATGGACTCGAAAAAGTACAAAATGTGGGCAGGTGCAAAGTAAGTAAAATATAAACTTAGGCTTTTACATGGGAGATGACCCGTGTACCCACTGGCTTGACCCACCGGTGGGTCTAGGGGTAATTCGGATCTGGCACTCGCCGGCCGCTACCGCGGCACGCTTCGCTCGGCTCGTGCGTGGTTGTTCACTATACACCTAAAAGCACTCGTCGCTTCGCTCCTCGCAACCTATGCTATAGGTCTGTTAGTTGTAATTCCGGAATTACCCCTCGACCCACCAGTGGGTCCAAGCCAGTGGGTACACGGGTCACGAGCTCTTTACATCTATATTAGATGATTTAAACAGCGTGAGGAGGCCATCCATGCCTACACTTAACGGGACGCTGTAGTGCCTGGGTCATTGTTTGAAATGGAATAGGCTTGCCCAGCACCTAAATGTATGTTTTTGATTCATAAAGATATCCAGGTGAAAAATAATTATAATAGTTCAAACTCCTAGTCATATTCCAATCGCTTCCATTATGAGCGTAATTGAAATAGATTGCATTTACCTGCTCTGAAAGAAAATGCGTAGTCCCTTGGGAGTACTTGGTTTTCGCCGTGTTGGTACAATTGGAAATCACAGCCATCTACTGGTACTACTGTAGTAACGTCTGATTTCCGGCAAAAATACCCGATGGTTATACTGTAAACGTGTAACATTCGATTTAGAATTGTCAAGTGGCACACGGCTGAGTAGTTACTCAAGTCGGACGATGTTGGAGCAACCTTGGCAAAATGCCTGAGGCGAAATTACACTATGGATATGCATTCGGGATGAGAACCCACGACATGCCATTACCAGGTACAGAAAAGCTAGTTGGTATTTGTGCTAAAACCCAAAACCTTAAAATAAAAAAACTATAGTAAGACTTACTGCGACATCATGACGGGTTGAGAAACAGAGCCAATGGCCATGCAGTCTCCATTGTCAAGGAAGATAAAATGGAGCACGTAGCGATGGAAGGTGCGCCAATCTCTGTGTTTGCCTGGAATCAAGCAAAAAAACAATGACGGATTATCCTTAGATCTTTGTAGTGCCTATTTTATAGGGCATTCTTGAGATGGACTAGCCAGCTAAAGCTAAAAAGCTTATCACGTTTATGGACAGTAACGGCTATACCCGAAATAAAGGCTTTCAGCGATTGGCAGTACGGCTAACGCCGTAGATTTTTAAAGCCTTGTCAAAACCACTACGGTCATAGCAGAGTAATTTGTGTGAGATCTTCGTACAAAGCATTCTTACCGGCAACCCACAAACAGATATTATTCTTCTACTGTCAATGCACAGTCTACAAGAAGGAATTTTACGTAGGTCACTTGATATCGCAAAGTACCAATACGGCTATGACCGGTGTGCTTGTATGGCAATTTCCTCATTCAGTGCTTCCTCAGCCGTCATTCGGATGTAAAATAAAATGTACTGTTTTTCTAGCAAAAATGGTATAAGCTAACCGTCCATGAACGTGTTATTCAGCGTTTTGAAGGACATAGTCAGTACGTGTGGAGCTGTTTAAAAGCAAATCAGAAATTACAAGTAACATAGGAGAATAGAATAGAATGTTTTTTATTTGACACGCACAAACAACACAGAACGGAACTTTAAAATAAGACAGATAACATAAATAGGTACACAGGTAAATGAAAACAGACAGAATTAAATAATACAAGAAGAATAAATGAGAGCACAAACCTTATAAATAAACTTTCACAGGTAAGTACCTACGAAATGGAACCAAACAGTCAGTGTTAGTACAATCAGCGTCACGTCACCTAGTTGTACAACCCCTACTCGAGTCAAGCGGTTTCAACGCTTTATTAGGGAAGTTGCCACTTGATGACGCTGTATCAAAACAATACGTTTTTAATCCCAACTGAGCACCCAACTATAATTTATCTAAGCCTTCAAGACATACCAAAACTGTGATCCCGGACACAGGGCATCATCACTTGCTGTTCCTTGCCGTCAACTATTATCGTTCCTTTCAGACACCCCATTTGCTCATAATGCGTTTGATGAAATCTGAAATGAATAACAGATGTATGTATTACTAAAAAAACTTAGGCCTTTACATCTATGTTAGATGATTTATACAGCGTCAGGAGGCAACCTATGCCTACACTTAACGGGACGCTGTAGTGCCTGGGACATTGTTTGAGATAGAATAGGCTTGCCCAGCACCTAAACCATCCTCTCAGCTTAATCAGCCTGGCCCACAAGAAATACGACGTCAATACGTGTGGAGCTGACTAAGCTGCGGGTTTCCTCACGATGTTTTCCTTCACCGTTATGAGCTCGTGTTAAAGCGCATATAAATTTTACGAATCCAGTGATGCACGGCCGGGATTCGAACCCACGACCTTCGGATAGAAAGTTGAGGCACAACCCCATTCGACCAACACAGCTCTAATGTGTAATTATATAGGCCTAATATACTGATCCCTTCATACAACCTTTATTAAAATGAATTATTAATTTCAGTAAAATTAATATAATAACAGTCGGGCTCCTATAAAGCCTACAAGCCTAACCGTAATTACTCATTAGGATAACACAAAACGGAGAATACGGGGGATCTACTAAAATAATTTCCTTACTTTTTTTGCAGCTTGAAGAAATCCCTCGACCAGTTTTCACGAGCAATATCTTTAGATAAGCTATGTGTAGACATTTGGTAGTCGAAGTTGAAAGGCGACCAAAGTGCACTCCAGATCAGATCTGCTTCAACCTTCACTGTTTTTGTCTGGTCTTTTCGGGGCCTGAAAAAATTACATATAAATCTACTGCATACATAGTTTACTGCCTTTTTACGTAACTGGTTGCAAGCCCATCGACGCCTATTATGCGGCGTTTTCCTGGTGTGTAAGCGAGAGAACGCACCGACATTCGTGTAAGCGAGAAAACATAATAGGTAAGCGTTCGGAGTTTGCAGTTTGGCGTGTGTAAACGCACCATCAGAATACTATCTGTGATATTCTCACAATGTTTACCTTCATCGTTTAGAGCTCTAGCTCATGCGCATATAATTTTTGGTATAACCCACTAGGATAACACGGCTGAAAACATTCGTCACTTTATTTCGTTTTTAATGTAACTCACTTCATCTCTCCTTTGTAAGTCAGCTTCCAAGTTCGCATAGGCATGAAGTTGACAATCTGAAGGCCCTGGATTTTATACTCGCCCACTTCATTGCTGAGTTGCTCCAAATATGTGTCTGGCAAACTCGGGGTTAGGTACAGTTCGTTTTCATTGAGCTGTGAACGAGATAAACTTACATAAAGGATCCTATTAGGGATAAAATATCAGCAGACATTATTTTCTATAGTACATAAGTCACAGTTTCAAAGTGATCCCAGCGGTCCTACTGAATAAATGCTTTTTGACTTTGACTTTGACGCAATTACCTTGATGAACATAAAAGCATCGACATTCTTTTGCCTGCGCGCTAATCCACAGATGACTGCGGTACCATCTGTTGACATGCCATTGTAGTAAACTGCATCAACACCCTGAAAAGTAACAATGAAGCAAATTATTTTCATACCACTTTTCGGTTACCATTGTGGGTAACAAGTGTGGATAACAAAAAAAAAATATTAAACTTCACCCAAGAGAAGAGAAAAGAAATTATTCTTGAATATAATAAAGATATCTAAACACACTTTCTACCTACATACTAAACTATTTTTCCACAGAAACTTACATTAGCATGGTCCGCAATATAATACTTGTTTTCCAAGACACTGTCTTCTTCATGTATGTGGATGGTCCCATCATCACTCTTTCCTTTATCTACAGCGTACGCTCTTCTAGCTCTTGTAGACCACTGGAAGGTAAAAAAATAATGTTACTATAGCTATATAATATACCTCCACAAGATAGCCACCGAGAAAAAACTTTACACAAAAGGTAGGTACATACCTACTCATAAATTTACTTAACAGTTTCTAAATATTTTTTACGGGAGTAATTAGTTAGCTAACTAATAAAACAATTTGTATTTTTAACTTACTTTTCTGATATTCAAAACGATAAACATGAATGCATATTTGAACCAATAGTACTTATTCTTCTGCTGATAAACTCCAAAAATCGGCGTTATTCGTGGTCTATTTATAAATCTAAACAATATCACTAAGCTTATTGGAATAAGAGTAGAAATTAATAAAATAAACATTTTGATAGTGTTCGATAACCGACTAGGTTGCTGTTGGGCGACCAAGGAATATGTCTACGATCGCATGTTACAATATGTTATCTTATCACTCTAATTGATAACGCGATTAAAGTTTAATTGATTTGTCATAAAATATTGTTACAATTTACTGTAGATCTTATGTCTGAGCCATGAAAGTGATATTGCAATAACAACATTACATTTCGAAATGAAGATTAAAGTTTGGGACAACTCTATGTCGTGATCATAAATCTTGAACTTTGTATCATTTACTTAGAGATTATGTTTCAATGACATCATAAAATGTGCAAATTGCAGTCTTAGTTTTATCTGTAGAGATAATTACATCCTATTTTAGGGATTGAATCGTTTAAAAAGCCGATAACCTTATGGAATTATTTATTATAACCATATTCGAACCAGCTATTGATATAAGTTACAATTATCACTGATTCTAAGTTAGTTTTCTACAATCAATGAATAGAAGGTTACGCTAGTTGAATATTCAAATATTACTAATATAAATGCTATTAAGCTTCAGTTTTCGCTAGCAAATGTTTGTGCACGCATTCCTCTTTGTTGATGAGATGTGTAGTTTTGTTTACTAATTGCATCAAGTTGTTGAGATTTGCTGACCACTCGTTGAGGCGGTCTGATGCATCCATGTTCAAACTAGAATAAATAAATGAATATTAGTACAAGATGAATAAAATAAATTGAAATACGAGTACAAGCTCTCGCATGAGAACCGAAAACTATCGCTAAATATAGATAGGTAAAGTGAAAAATCTTGCATAAGATTGGATCAATTTGTCAGTTTTATGTTTTAACAAGTTCGTGGCAGCAAAATAAATGAATTGGGGGATGTATGTTTGTTGCTACCTCACGATACCGCAGTCAATTATCCATAATATCCATCCATACTAAATGTGAAAGTAACTCTGTCTGTCGGTCTATGTGTCCATATGTCTGCTTGTTACTTTTTCACGACCTTTAGTTCGAAAATTGGCATGTTATATCCTAGGGAACGTTACCTTCTTTTTATCTCGAAAAATGAAAAAATCCCGAGGGACCGCGGGACACAGCGCGGGAGCGCTGCTAGTTATTAATAATATTAATAATGCGAAAGTTTGGATGCATGTTTATTAGGTACCTAACCTACCTACTCAATCACACTGAAACCGCTGAACAAATCTGGATTAAAAGTTTGGGAATGGATGTAGATTGTAATAAAGGCTATTTAAAATGCTAGTCTCTATATATAAAAATGAATCCCTATTTCCCTTGGTCACGGCATCACGCGTGAACGGCTGGACCGATTTCATTAATTTTTTTTGTTGTTTGTAATAACATTATAACAATTAATATTCCTGACAATAGTCAGGAGAAGGTTCTTATGACAGAAAAAATCTATATATTAATCATGGAGGGCGTGAAATAAGGGTTGAAAGTTTGTATGGGGAGTTGGTAGTTCCAGTTAAATGCAATAGTTGCTAATAAGTATGTTATTTCGCTGACGAAGTCGCGGGTACCAGCTAGTTTACAATAATTGTGAGCTTACCTGAAGTGAACGACTCCAGCCGGTCTGTCAATCTTAGCGCGAACCACGCTACTGACGACGAGCGCGCTCAGAGCGTCTTCTGTCTCAGTCTCGCTGAGGCCAAGCAGTTCACTCATACGCTTCACCGTGATTCGCGTGTAGTACATCGACATTATGCGGATATTCTGAAAGAAATGCGGGAAATTATTACTTGGCAGAGCGTGCTAGCGGCTCAGACATATGATGCGGCCATCATGCTCTACCTGACCCTCAGGCTATTGGAGGAATAGTTTTGTAAATGAGAGACCGGGACCGGCATGTTTGATAATCGATCAAGGTCCGTAATTAAAATAGATAAAAAAAAATATTACTTGAATACCCCCTTAGATATCTTTTAAAGGGGCGTCATTCCAATAGAACTCTCAGCGATGCGAACGTCGCTAAAATTTGTCGCGCGATCGCATCGCGTATACGTCAATTAAAACACTTCGACATCAATATCTTGAATCACGCATTCATACGTATTAGATCGCACATTCGCGTTCTATTACGACACCTCATGCCCAAAGCATCTGATCTGATATTAAGTACATAATATAGGAATTGAATAAAACTTTGCCCCTATTTTGAATGACCACAAATGGACATGTCTATTTGATTTTAGTTAAATAAAGACTAAAACACTGCAGAAAATAAATAAGTATTGCAGTTAGTTTAACCTTACATGTTCTACAACTCTGTTCTTCAAATCGTTCCAGCGTTCGACGCCTTTTTCGTCTGAGGGGTTGAAGTAAGGCGTCGCGCGAAGCATTTTCTCGTAAGTTGAGCAAAGAGTATTCCATCTGATGATTTCTGGATTTATGAAAAGGCCCAGCAACTGTCTGTAAGATACGAAACATCTAAATAATTCTAGTGTCTGAGATTTTTATTTAGAAATTGAAAAGAAGAAGAAATATAAGACATTGCAGCTTTTATTGGGCTTATGATGGAATTAAAAAATATCTTGCATCATGGTGTTTTGGCGAGTACAGAATACCGCTCAAAAAAAAAAAAAAAAAAATCCATTGATGCACGGCCGGGATTCGAACCCACGACCTTCGGATTGAAAGTGAAAACAAAATATGAGCATGTGCCTAATGTATATTTCGTAAAAACCGTAATCATCGAAGGATATTGAAGACTTGACATGAATGACAAGCATGACATGCAAACTGTCATGATGAAACAAGCTTCAAAGTTTAAAAAGAAACCTTACTTGTACTCAGGCAATTTGTCCAACTCCTTATCCAAATTAACTCTGTGTGTCAGGTCTGACTGTTCATTGTCATAAGGGGCCAGAATCAGGAACACAACGCTGCCCACAAGAGCATCGGTGCCCGCGTCTTGGCCCAGTGCCCGGAAGTGGCGGCAGACGGAAAGATAAGCGCTGTTATGCTGGTCAACCGCTATCATTAAACGGTAGAACTTCTCTTTTAGTTCCTGAAATTAGAATAAACTTTCTTGAAACTTGTTTCTCAATAATATGCGTTCGTGCGCGTTCGTAGCCGTGTTTGTTGCCTTGATTCTTCACGGTATTGGTCGCGAAAGAACAGCGGTAAAAGTGATCTCAGCAGTTCTACTGAATAAATAAATAAATAAATAATGCTGGACATTTCACACAGCATCATCTAGCCCCAAACTAAGCAAAGCTTGTACTATGGGAACCAGATAACTGATATACTACTTACATACTTTTTTGTTTGTAAATACATACATATCATACATATTTATTTATTTAATCGTATGACAGGCGTATCAAAACTAAAATTAAAATTGGGGGACGATTAAGCTCGCGTCCGCAGGAAGCACCTTCACAACCCTGCACGTGTCCCCTGGGTGGTGCTAAACGAGCTCGAAACAAAACTAAACATTTAAAGGTGTTTATATCATACATAGAAACACCGAGGCCCAAGGTAAATATTAGCATTGGCGGGAATTGAACCCGCAACCTTCTGCGTCCCAAGCGCTTTCACCCACACAGAGGTCGTCAAAATGCTTTTTGACTTTGACTATTCATATAAATTAGTGGCCAACTCACTGACAGAGTTTTTAAGCAGCTACTAGCTAGGTCTCTGTTAAGGTTTAAGTTGACAAAGTACATAGAAACATAGAATACCTACCTGATAAAACTGATCGCACAATTATCCGTGCTGTACGCGCCGCAGTCATTTTTCTATACAAAAAATACTGATTACGTCAGAAAATGCAGCTGGCTTCTGACATCTCAGCCTTTCTTCTATTGAATTGACAGTTCGGCGCGAAAAAAATCTGCGACCACCTTAAAAGTGTGTTAAAAAATAATAAAATGGTGTTATAATCTCACCTTAGTATTCTCCTCTTCAAAGAACTTAGTATTAATCTTCTTTGATATAATCTGAGTACGAACATAATCTTTAATCGCAAGACACAGCCTCATCTGTTCCAAGATCAACTCAACTTTTTCACGTTTGTCCATTGAACCGTAAGTCTCAACTTGAAGCTCTTGAATGATCTTTGCAGCTTCCGCTACATTGTTCTCTTCTTCTCTCATCTTGGCAAGGATATGTGTAAGTCTTGCTCTTTCAACCTCAACATAGATTTTTCCTTCAGTGATTGAGCGTAGTGTCTCAATAAGCTTTATCTTTGTTTCCTTGTCAGGTGTTTTGTCGACATACGTGTAGCATTCCTGTACCATTTTGACAACAGCTTGCTTTAGTTGAGACCTGAAAGTACACATGGTTTGAAAAATATTTTTTTTTAGCAAGAAAATCAATCTTTTTTTTGCTCACCGTCTCTTGGATAACAGCACAATATGGTCATTCAAAGCTGACCAGTTTTTAGCTTCGTAGCAAATCTGTACTATTGCAACTAATATTCTAGAAGTTGACACCATGTCAGCCCCCTGAAATATACATGAAAAATTTAAAAAACAATGTTTTTACTGTATGCTCATCAAAAAAGATATTATACAGTCTTAGTAGAAGACTTTTTGGAATGAAGTTCCTCTTTGGACGGCATCGAGGATGGAGCCTACAAAAAAAGCTATTGATTTTACTGTCACTTGGCAGGAAGTTCAGTTTCTTTCAACACAGGAATACTTACAGTTCTTGTTTGTTTCTCAAGAGCCAACAGCTGATCGATAGCCTCTTGAATTTTGCCCTCTGATGCCCATGACTTCCATACAGGGATCTTCTCATCGCAAGTTGTACTATAGTCCACCTAGAGGAAGGTAATTATTAAACTCATTAGCTGCAACATAGAGGCACAGCTATTAAATAGGGGCCGTAATGAGGCTTCTTATTATTTTGAATTATATCTGGTTGAGTGGTTGGTGGCTTTATGATAACTTTTGGTAAATACCTAGCTGAAAATTCTGCTGACAGCTTCATGAAACCAAGCAACCAACACCACCAAGAATACGAACAAAGAGTACAGTTGTTCCATAATGGAAAGTTCTTTTTCGATCATACAAGCTTAGGATAATGGAAAGCTTGTACTTACTTCCATTTTTATGATTTTTCCACTGGTATCCAGAGAACCGATGTCGCCGTTCGTCGTCATTTTGCTATCAGCTATAAAACAACATAAGATTTGTTATGGGTTATCAAAACCGTTACAGATGACTCAAGCGATTGTGATAAATACTTACATTCAATAATTTTTCAAAAGAATAACAAAATAATTTAGTAAATCCACTATTTTGCAAACTCACGACAGCAAAGCAAAGCAAGCAGATGAACGAAATTGAACGAATGGAGGAATGACATTTACCAAATGAATGAACGAGCGTACCATAGACAAGACACGAATCCCCTAGAATTCTTCCCCTGCAAAATATCCACAGATTATCTACCACAGGTCCTTGGCCACAAATACTAAAGCTACGATCCCACTGATGTTAAACAATTATTTAAGTTTATTTAATACTAGCTGGTACCCGCGACTTCGTCAGCAAAATAACATACTTAATAAAAACAGAACTAAAAACTGCTGTTCAGAAGATTCTCTTCTGATACTTTTAAAAATAAAAATGCAATAATAGCGCCATCTCGACCTCAGCCATAGGACAGCAACGCCATCTAGTGGCTTTCAACTGGAACTTCACTTTAAGTCCCCATACAAAATTTCAACCCTTATTTCGCGCCCTTCATGATTAGTTTTGAAAAAAAAAGTAGCCTATGTCCGTCCCTAGGACATAATCTTTATCCATGTCATATTTCAGCATCATCTGTTCAGTGGTTTAGGCGTGAAAAGGTAACAAACAGACAGACAGACAGACACATTTTACTACATAATAGATGGCGCCACAGGAAAAATTAGATCGCGCTATCGTTGCGTTTTGGGGAACGTAACATATAAACTCGCTAATCCTCTACTTTTCAGCTTTATAATATTAGTATGGATAAACTCGCTAATCCTCTACTTTTCAGCTTTATAATATTAGTATGGATGGTTTCACTTCACTTGGTTTCTTCTTCTTCTAAAACACGAAAACAAATACGAAATGAGCGAATGAGAATGAATGAATGGATTGAGATGATGACAGTGACGGAAAAGGCGCGTGCGTACGTGTGTGACTGATTGATTTGATTACTATGCTTTTCTTTCTGATTCTGTGTGTGTGTGCAAGTGCAAATATGGCGTAGTTGTGTCGTTAGAGTTATTTTTACATTTTGTAATGTAAATTGTATTACTTTGACGCTAATCTCATGAGATTTCAGCTTTTTAAGATAAGCTTAGTTTAGTTTTACGTTTTGGTTATTGTGACGCGCAGTTTTACTCAACACTGTTAGCCCAGTTTCCTTTGTTTTTTTTTCCAACATATGTTGGACTACTTTCTTTTTTTATAAAAATAGTTCCCTAGCGATATACATAATGAGCTTGTCGAGGGATTTAGACAATGTGGAGATGATTCGCAGCAGGGGAACAAGAAGTCATTCATCCCAAGGTCTTGCGCCTACCGTTTCGAGCCCTGCAATGAAAATACCACTTCCTCCTCGGATGTGGATTACAGGTAAATATTTGCATTTTTGATAACAAATCTCAAGACTTCGTGTTCATTATTGCTCTCACACGATGAATGACCTGATTTTTATGTTGTTATCTGAAGCAGTGTACAATGCCATACTAAATTATTATAGTCAGCTGAGTAGGGTATCTATGTGGTAAGTAGGTACTCTATTCTATCTATTAGCTGAGGTCAATGGCTGACAATAGTGTGTTTATTTTCGAATAATTAGAAGGTATAAAGCTCTGGATTATGGATAAGAGTAACATTACAATATTCCTTGTAAGTTTGTTACACTTGTGCTCAACAATGTTCATGCCTCATGCTTGGCAAGATGGTATAACATAGCCTTTGCTATGTACTATACAACAAGTAATATGACTAGATACATGTATAACATAATGCTTCCTGAGCACTGATGTGACTGATAGTGTTAACCACAAAATAATAACAATCAGTCATTGTGCAAATAAATTATATTAGGGTAAGTAGGTATTTTTTTATTGACAAAAGTTTGTGAATTCACTACATCTTATCCTTATGTCTACAGTCTAATGTTAATTAATTAACTAAAAAGAACAATAAAAACCCTTGTTGAGATTTGTTTTTAATAAGATAAGATGTAAAAAACATTATTTTATTTTAACATGACTGGCTTATATTTCACAATATTATAATTTTGTAGATATAGAAGATGAATCATCAGATGAAGCTAGTTGTAATGTTAATGACGAAGGAGTTGTGCAAGAACGGCCTCGAGTGCGATCTCGGTTCCGACACCACAAACAAAGGTCCAGCAGTGTGCCTATTGGTATATTCTGGGACATAGAAAACTGTCAGGTAAGCATTTACACCAAATTCTTCATTTCCTTTGTTTCTCCATCTTTGAGTAAAATGTTGACAGATTTATCATGCTGCTATTGCTGGACTAGCCCCAAATTAAGCAAAGCTTGTACTATGGGGACCAGGTAACTGACATACTAATTATAGTAGGTATACTATTTTTGTTTGCAAATACATACATATTATATTTGCAGATAAATATTTGCAGATCATACAAACATTTATCCCGTGGCGGGGATAGAATCTGCAAGCTTCTGTGTCCCAAACAGGCTTTCACCAACTGCGCCACAGAGGTCGTCATATCATCATCATTGTTTATCCATCCATAAACTAAACTCATGATGGAGCTCTATTTTACTCTTAAGACCTTATTACTGACAGGTTTTTTTTTAATTTAAAATAGTTCAGTACATAAAAGTAACTGATAACAACTTAAAATTACTGGTCAATGCTACTCAGCATTAATGAAAGCTATTGTACTAAACTGGCAATTAGTTAATGGAATTCAGATTTGGTGAAGTAAGCCCTGAAATATGTCTTTGCAAATATTAATTGGAAATGTATTTTAAGGTGCCTCGAGGTTGTTCAGCTATAGATGTAGTAGCAGCTATCCGTGCCAAATTCTTACCTGGTCGCAGGGAGGCTGATTTTGTGGTTGTGTGTGATGTGAGGAAAGAAGTTGCCTATAGACTGCAGGAATTGAATGATGCTCAAGTAAGTGGAATAATGTTTTTCATTTATTTTCTATGGAAAATTAATGTCTTGATGTTTGAAACATGATTCATGGCCATGCACGTGAGGCTCTTGACGGTCTTTTATTGCATAACCTTAGAGTAGAATTAATGTTGTGCCCATATTCTGAAATATCTATTAGAAGTCACCAGACTTCTAATAGAAAACAATCTAAGGTGTATTTTATTTATGTAAGGGCAATATAAACATATTGAACAATTATTATTGTAGGTATGTTGCATAAATATCTGTGTCAACATTACACAATTGTTGAATTACTATAAATAAACATAATTATCTTAAAATGAAAATCACCTCCAGCAACTTTATAAATTGATAATGATATATTGTTTTGTTTGACCATCATTTGTTTTACAAACCTACATACTATAGATTATTGAGTTCTGGATCTGTATTGTTTCTAACTAAAGTTTAAGATTGTGCTTTTTTCTTGTCACTCATATTAATCTGAACTACAAGCAAAATGTAGTCTTTCGATTGCGCCAAAAGTAATGACTCTTAAACAAATTAACATCTTGCTATCTGTAGCTAGAAGACATACTACTTAATAGGTACTAATAACAAAGTTATTGATTTCTGTGACAATAACCATACCAAAAGTTAGCTGTCATTATACTCTTACACTTGCCTCATACAAGTTAATCATAACATCGGTTTTTTGGTCTATCATTTCTCTTATTGTATTTTCTCTAAATTTCAACATTACATTTTTGTTCTCTCTCACATACACTTGTTAAATCATTTACGATTGTATTTTTTATGTATTTAAAATGCCTATTTGTGGAAACTTGTAATTGGCCCTCAGCAATGTGCCTTGCATGTATACTATTAAAATAAAAGCAAACAAAACTGTTAACTACTCTGTGCTCATACTTATCCATTTGTTAACAGATAAGCCTGATACATGTATGTGGAACACAAAAGAATGCAGCTGACGAGAAGTTGAGGCAATGTATGAGAAGGTTTGGTGAATTGCATACAGCCCCAGCAGCTTTATTATTGATATCAGGTGATATCAACTTCGCTGCTGACCTCAGCGACTTTAGACATAGGTACTTATGCTACTTTCTATGATGCATGCTAAATTTATTTTCTAATGGCTTAAAATTAAAAGAAAAGTGAAGAAAAAACATTTTTATATACATACTCATACTTACATATTTATTTTTTTGCATCATATTCAAAAACGTTTTGTCTGTCATGTTATATTTATGAAAAATAAATATCGACAGCCAATAAATGGTTTTGAATATGATTGTTTTTATCTAAATTTTGTATTTATTCACTATAGGAAAAATATGGAAGTAATATTGGTGCATAAACAGAACACATCATCCGCCTTAATCGCGTGCGCAACCTCGCACTATTCTTATAATCTACTGACGGCCTCACTGCCAAGGAATCCAAAGGTACATTACATTTCACAACTCTTAGAGTCCTGGCTTACTTGACACACGATTCTGTTCCAATCTTAACTTCACTTGAGATTTTTACATAAGCATTTGTATGACTAACAGGCAGTCGTCAACTGAGTTGGCTTAAAAATCTCCTTTTTCCATCGATGTGTGCGATAGTAGAGAATGTTCATTTTATAGTGACCTGAAGGAAACTTGATTTTAATCGATCGCTAACAACAGGAATATAAAAGATCTATTTCTATGCATTCAAGCAAAATCATGGGTAAAATTACGATTGGAATGAAGTCGTGTAAATAAATAAGCCCCGGGATAGTGGGAACATTGCAGTAGCATAATGGTTTATGTAACGCTCCCAGTATAAGGACTCTTACACCAAAAAGTGTACCTAAACGATTTTGCCATGATTGTCTTTCAAAATATTAGGATGTCTCCGTTTTCCAAACTAAATTTTGTATTTTGGTTACTATCAATTATTTGACTACACAAAAATAGAATGATGCTAGGAGGCCTACCTGATTCACACATCAGCTTTCTCAACAACTCCGTTCTATGTTTTTTTTTTATTTTTTAAAAACATCTGAAAAGTTCGTGTGGTTTACGCAAACGAAATTATAGTCATACTATCGATCGATTGAAAACAAACAAAAAAAATCCCGTCACATTGTATTGTGATACACACAGGATCGGATTGCGTACATACCTAACGATATGTTGTGACTTCTGATACTACCACAGCCGCTGAATAAATATTATCTATCACACCACCTGCATACCTAAACTGTTTTAAAATTTAAACACCGTCGAATTGGTATTCGACTGTTCTATCTGAATTTAAATATGTGTTTAGAACTTCACATTATTTAAATATCAAAGCAATGTCAATATGTACTAACAAGATATCGTAAAAAAAACTTGCTTACTTTCTTATTTATGCTTTGTAGCTTGCGTTAAATATTTGCCTAAAAATTATCCTAGTCAAGTAAGAAGGCTGTTTAGGTATTGTTTTTGGGCTTTAAAACCTAAAATAATGCATTTACCAACAAACTCGTAGCTATTTACCAATAATTTAAATACCAACCTCAAACATACTATAGAATGCATTATAGATATAGAAAATCAATAACATACAACCAAGGCCTAACAAATAATTTTCCACCAGTCACTAAGTCAATCGAACGACGACGATGAAGACCCGACATGTGAAATGGAGGTTTTAAATCTACCATACAATCAGCCTTCAGATAAAATAAGGACACGATTGAGGAGACTTGCCGACAACTGTGGGGGAAAGGTCCTGAAGATTGTTGCCAATAAGGCCATGTTACGTTTCCCTACACCGGACCATGCTGCGCGGTAAGATATTTCAAACCTATTTACTCTAGGCTAATTTCTATGGAGGTATTTCATATTTTCTAGACATTATTGTGAAAAGTCTATTGTCTGCTGAGCGTTGTAGATTGTAGTGAATTCCAAATGCCAGTGTTTATCTTAGATACAAATATCAGTAAGGTAGTTAGTTTTTCGTAACTATCATTCGTAGCTTCCTTCGCAAACGAACTATGCCAGTTTCATGATTGTTTTCTTGTAAATAGACTATACTGTTGAGTCTCGATTTCTGAACGAAACATATTTATTGTGAACGCCTTCGTTATTGTATTCAAAACGAGGGTAGTTATTGAAAACTTGAGACAGTTCAATGAACTTTTTGATTCAATCTAGTCCAACTATTTGAGAGTACCTTTATTTTATGGTTTTTCGTTTTGATTCGTCCAGTTGCATATTTAAACGGTCATTGCACATCCAGGCACAAGCAAGGACACGGTGATTTTCACATTTTCGAAAGTGAAACGGTTTTTTTACAATATACTGTGATATTCTCTAAACAATTAATGATTTGGAAGTAATTTATTTATTTCGATATGTTATTATCAAGGTAAGATTTTATTCGATATACATATTTACAATTGAAAAATGTTAAGAGTCTTAATAATTTTTGAAAGCTCGAAGTATAACGTTAACCCTTTGTTTATTATATACGATGTGGTTTAAATCACGTTGTTAATCATTATATTCAGAAGGAACTCGATACGCGGAATCAGGTCATCGTAACTACGCACTTTATTCTACTTATTTATCATGTTTATTCATTACATTACAATTGTTTGCGTTTGTAACTAAGCCAAGCGTACGTAGATAATCTTATTTGCCCTGACAATTGCCTTTATCGTTTTAAACCTTCTTATACTTGCAAAACTTTGAATCAGCTGATCGAGATATGCGATCAGCTGATCGGTTAACCGGTACCGGACTACCCACAACATCTGGAAGTCCGTTATGTTTTTACGGTAAACTCAGACCTGTTTTTCGCCATATAGAATGCCATGAATATTCTCTGTGTAAAGAAAGCTGAAATATCTAGAAAATAAGATAAGATGTGCAATAGTTACAGATACCTTTTTAAAGATGAATCATCGTAACGGTTAATTTTTCAGTTTGAATTATGGTCGTTATTTTTAGTCTAATGATAATCTATTAGTCAATATTCCTATTGGTTGATTAATTAAAAATGATATGCAAAACACGTCCAGGATCTGCTCTCAGCGGTAAAGGAACACATCGTGTGGAAATGAGGACTTTTTTAGTGTTGCTTTAGGCACTTAGTTTTCTCAAGACTCTTAGGCCTGCGACCCGTCACGTATTGATTGCGTATGCAAAATACTATCATTCAAAATGCTTTGACTTTTGTTAAGCATCTTGAACATCTAAATCTCTAAAGAGCTTGATGATGTCAGTTTTGAGCGGTTTTTAGCATAACTTCGCTCACATTTGTTTGATTTTTACCACCAAATTGGAACCGTCTCTTTATTATGCAATATTTTCCGGTCCCATGCAAGTCATCCAGTGGTTTCGACTTCACAGACAATATTGTCCGGCCAACTGGATAAAGTTGTGTCCTTCAATTACATACGTCTCACTCAATGCAGCCCTTCATATTTTTGATGATTTGTTTTAGGGCTATGAAGCGGATGGATGGAGAGGATGTGTTTGGACGTAAAATAAGCACGCGATACGCTCGAGGCATTCAACCAACTTACTCGAGTGACGAAGGATACAGCACTGCTCCGACTGCCCCGCCAAGGCCTAATTTCCCGCAACAGACAGATCAGGTATGTTGAATACTATGTTTCTAAAATAGGTATAAAAAGAGTTATGTTGGCCAAGTGGGAATGTGTCTAAACATTCAATCTGATGGTCGTGGTTTCGAATCCCGGCTGTTTCTATGGATTTTTGCTTTTTATACCATTTATATGCGCATTATGGTGTAGGAAGACATCGTGAGGAAACCGGTGAGTGAGATAAGCCCATCGATGCGATGGGCTTATCTCACTCACCGGTTTCCTTTTTTCATGGATTGTCATGTTTCATTGCTTTAACCTGTGCAAAATGTGTGATTCTCACAAAATCATCTAAGTCGTTGTGTGAACAAAAAAATAATAAAATATAAATTCAAAGCAATCAAAAGAGAAGAGGAAGAAAGGAAAAAATGCCTTTGCCTTGCAGTGGGATATCACGGGCTATTAATAATAAGTAATCGTTTATTTTGTAGCTTAGTGTTTTGGTGGTTTTAAAAACATATCTTGTTCAGGTGTCGGATCCGCCGCCGGTAGAAAGCAACTCTGCTCAAGAGTGGGCGTTGGCGTTACAACAGCTGCCGACATGCACGCCGCCGCCGCTCGACTTCTGCCCGCCGCCCGCGCCTAAACCACGCAAGATCAGGGGCACCCATGGTAACTCACTACTTCATAAGGGGTCTGGGTGTTTCTATGTATAATATGTATGTATTTACAAACAAAAAGTATATAAGTAGTATGTCAGTTATCTGGTTCCCATAGTACAAGCTTTGCTTAGTTTGGGGCTAGATGATGCTGTGTGAAAAATGTCCATAATTTTTTTTTTTTTAATGTAATCATAAGCTTTTTTACAAGATTTTTATTAACTTGCAATGTTTCTATGTTTGTCCCGGGCAAATCTTGCAAGCTGAATTTGACCCACTTCCTGGTTTCCGATTGAGCTGAATTTTGGTACACTTATCGAGTCTTCGGCGGCAATGCAATAATATGGTGACAGCGAGATCTGATGATGGAGCCAGGAGCTATTAATTAGAATTCCTCAGTGAATAACAGTAAAATATCCGTGTTTGAGCTCATAAAATATTATATCAGCTCACGGACTAATTGAAAAAAAAAAACCTTTTTAAATAATATTTCCCGCAGGCTCTGTAAATCTAGATCGATCGGGCTGCTCATCAAGCAACAGCGGCGACGACAGCCGGCTCCGCGCCGCTTCGCCTTGGAACTCGTCCGCGAGCTTCAGCGAGCAAAGCGAGGGCGAGGAGACCTCTGCTGAACTCACCGTCGCCAATCTGCCGCCCTTCGAGCCTACTGTGCTGCAGGTAACCTTTAAACACCCTTTATATTCGAAGATCTAATACGTCTGGAGGCAACATGTGCCTACGCTCAACGGGACGCCAAAAAAACTACTTTCCACGGGACGCTGTATAGTGCCTGAGATATTTTGGGTTTGAGATGGATTAGGCTTGCCCAAAACTACGTACTTTGAAAGCGGTCAATAATTGACTTGATCAGACAACAGATAATATTGAAATAGGAATTAGTACAGTCGAATAAAGAACATCCTATTTCGAAGTATGTTATTTATGCTAGGAGACTTACATGATACATCTATTTTTCACACCTTTGTTAATTGACAAAGGCAAATGCAGGTTTCGCTTTATAATTCATGATGACATACATAAATAACGCGGATTGGCTCGGTCCAACACAATCGACCAACTACGACCTACATGCAACCAATGTCTTCAGGGTCGTTTACTTTAAAATGTGTGAATAAAAACTGCTGTTTTCATTCGTTTGTATTTTATGTTTAAACTTGTTGAGATCTACTTATCATGAGAGCATGTAATAAATATTCGAATAAAAATAAACGTATTATTTATGTATGATGCTATGCGATAGGTCCAGCATTATTTATTATTTATTTATGACCACAGATGAGAATATTATTGCCTCGGAACATCGCCGGTATTATAAAAAAAAGTAGACTGATCTAAATCTGTTCCAAGTTTACTCGAAAATAGTTTTAAGTTACCAAAATGTTGGTTTTTGTTCTGTTTGCTCCGTAAACTTGTATCTTTTGTGGTTGGTAGTTTGAATGAAATAGAAAAGACCTCACTAACGTTATTCATTGTCCCCAGGATATGCTTACAAAGCTGTTCAGCCAGTATGTTCCGGTAGTACGAGTATCAGTTTGGGCCGCTAGCGACGGTCCTTTGGCCACTGTGATATTACGGGCAGAGTGGGACGCAAGGCTGGCTATCGCACGTGTGCACAAACGTCGGCTGGATCACCATTGGTCAGGTATGTTGTTTTTAAGAAGAATTAATAGGCACCTTCTGGGTAAGCTCGCTCCATCGTAGACCTCACTTTTGCCTGTGTAAGTTTCGAGGTCAAAGAGCCGACCCATTCATCATTAAAAAAAACACGATTTTACTAATAACTAAATAAAATTATAGGTGTTGACCGCACATATTATACAGATAAAAGTATGATTTTAACCTACTTGAAAAAGGAAGTGGTTCTACATTCGGCTGTGATGTATGTTCACCGATATCTCAGTGAAATGTGGCCCCAAAGAGTAATCTGTAGGTGGTAATATAAATTCCATTCCTTAGGGATTGACCACAGACATATATTTCTCATTTCTTTAAATCCGTGGGATTGACCCATAGCCCATCAAACTTTAATCTCGTCCTTGCTTTTAATTTTTCAAAGTCCAATATTATATTACACATCGTCTGTCTCTACATGAAATATAATTAGAAATACAAAGACAGTTATACTTATTTCAATTTTTACTTTTTTCCCTATTACTAAGACTTCGCTGTCCGTCCGTCTGTCTGTCCGTATGTCACCAGGCTGTATCTCAAGAACCGTCATAGTTAGACAGCTGATATTTTCACAGATGATTTATTTCTGTTGCCGCTATAACAACAAATACTAAAAAAAAGAATAAAATATAAAAGTATTTAAGGGGTCTCCTTACAACAAACGTGATTTTTTTGCCGTTTTTATAGATACGTACGTAGATAGGTACGGAACCCTTCGTGCGCGAGTCCGACTCACACTTGGCCGGTTTTTATAATATTACCCGAAATTCCAGCCGTGTTGCAATCTATATGAATTACACATTTTAAACTTTCGCGACTTGATAACATATTTAAATTTAGTTACGGGTCTTAATCGCGTAGATATTACTTATTTATTTATCTCGACGTTTCGATAGCATTACAGCTACCGTGGTCACGAGAAGACGAGAGAGAGTGTCTTCTCGTGACCACGGTATCTGTAATGCTATCGAAACGTCTTGAGGTAAATAAATAAGTAATATCTACGCGATTAAGACCCGTAACTAAACTTAAATAATTTATATGAATTATTTTGTGACTAGGTCGCCGTCTCGAGCTGGCTTTAGGGCGTCCATCCCCCGCTCCGAATCTAGATATCCTCCGTGCCCGACTCCGAGCCATTCTCCTAGATCAGAAGGGACACACGTTACCGCTTCTACGTCTGCGTGACGCTTACGCAAGCCGCCACTGCTGTGCACTTACTACCTCCGATATCGCCAAAGTGAAGGATACTGTTGTTATACACGAAGGTATGTCTTACTTCTCTCGTTTTATAGTTTGATGCTGAATAAGTTTTTATAAATCGGGTGTAGCTCGCTCCTCTCGCTAGTATTATGTGCTTTATTTGAGAAAGTGAAGGACACTGTAGTTATACACGAAGGTATGCTCGCTGCTCTCGCTTAGTATGAACAGAATAGTTTTTACAAATTGTGTGGAGCTCGCTGCTCTCGCTGATATTAATGTTCTCGTTTTGAGTCGTGTATTGTTCTTTTGCTAAGCTTCTGATAAAGTAAGTTTACTGTAAGTTGTAAAAAAATATGACTTGCTGCGCTCATTTTTATAACTATAAGTGACCATTGACCACAACACAAAAAAGTAACTCTAGATCTGCAAATCTACTAATAATATAATAGGTTATTCACATACATGTTTTTTCTAGGTTTCGGTCGAATGGTGCAACTGATCGACCTTACACCAGTATCGAGCTCTGAGATGGAAGAGGCTCCATGGAAATGCCACATCCACGCGTCACTGAGCATGGGCCAGGAAGACGGCAGTAGAATACTGCAGCCAGTGTTTATGGAGGTGGCAGTTTTGGCACAGAACGCTCATGTGCTGCTTGAGAATCATGGCGGCATCCTTCCGTTGTTAAGGTGAGAATTGAAAAATTGATGCGCTCGTGGAAAAATTGTTCGCTCGTTCTTGATAGATTGTCGACGTTAAGCAACGTTCGAAACAGTCTGTAAGTGGATGGGTAACCGCCAGTGGCATTTTCATCTGAGCGCTTCCGTGCTTCGGAGGGCACGTTAAATTGTTGGTTCCGGCTATTTAAGTCGTTAAGCCATGACGGAGGCCTAGAGGCGGCCTAATAACTCCGTCACCAGAGTTGGCCACTGGCTCAAACGAACTTAATTACTTTTTACTGGTTTTTGAAACAGAGATTTCATTGCATTTCACAATTTGTAAACTTGGGTCTGGGGCTATAATCGTCGTAGGTTCTGATAACCACGACACAGGCAATAGAAATGTCTTTCAGGAGGGTCTTGATTTCTGGGGTATTGTAGCCGACTCATTAATTAATCAATTAATTCAAGTAGATCTTCCCCCTGAAGCAGTCCTGGCTAGGGAATCTGAACATTGACCTTGTAGTGTAGATTAAGAATTAGTGCAGATATTATTTTTAAGTTAAGAATTGTTTTATTTTTATTTACATGGTTTGTTTAAATTTTCATTTTATTTTTATTTGTTGTTTAATTTTGTTCCTCGTGCTAAATGTACCTAGGTACCTATTGTATGCTTTCCTATGTACTCTTTTTATTGTGTGTAATCGTGTTGTGTGTGTCAATTAAACATATTCTTATTCTTATTTTTTGTACGCCTGTTTTAGTTTTTATACGCCTGCACTTGTCATAATACGATTAAATAAATGATTCAAGTGTTTATATTTATTTCCCACAGTTTTGTTGAATGCTACGAAGCTACCTTCCCACCGTTATTCCCGGACCCAAGGCGAGGCGTGCCCTTGGAACTGTTGCTGCGTAGCGCGCCCAATCTAGAGGTCAAAGATAGCCCTTCGAGGCATCTCACTTGGCGTACAGAAAGCCACGACTCACCGCCTTCATTCTGTAGTCAGAGTAAGTATGAGCTTAATATTATTTTTCTGTATTTTATTAGTCTTGTTTTTATAGGAAGTGCTCGTGGTGTAGCTTACGCCGTTAGTACACCGACGCATTCGCATGCGACAGATCGCATTGTTTCTCATTGCGATGCGAAACAATGCCAAACACCACTCACGAAATTTCTGCGTCGGTGTAACGACAAATTTCGCAATTCCATGCGAAACAGTACCGACAAGGATATATTTCATGATATGTGCTAGAGTGAGACAGAGCGTGTGCGACACTCTGCCATACTACCTGACAGATTTTTCGTTGGTTCGCATAGTTTCGCATTCGCATGCGTATGCGTCGGTGTACTAACAGGGTTAGTCGTTCTTGATAGATTGTCAAAGTGAATCAATCTTCTGTGTAGTCACAAAGTAGATTGGTGACCTATAATGGCATTATCATCAGAGTGTTTTCAGCGGATGGAACGTCAAATTGTCAGTTAGCTTTGTCAAGGGTTGCCTTGAGAACTAGCTCATACTTACTACTTTTATGATAACCTGATCGTTTCTCTTAGACGTCAAGGTAAGTTTTATCTTAACTTCCGTTGACAAAACCTTGTAAAGGAAGGTCGGGCTAGGTATAACGAAGTTCCTTTTCGGACGGTATCATGGATGGGGGCTAGAAGAATAAGAGTTCGATTTTTCCGTCACGACACATACAAACGTCGTCACAGTGCGAAGTGCGCAGTCGCAAAACAGTCCATAGATTGTTACATTGTTAGTACGGAAGAGCGTTTCTAGGGTTTATAATTTATTTGTCACTAGCTGTCCGCCCCGGCTTCGGGTTTATTATAGGTATTTAACAAAAATTTAATAACAACATGGCGGTCCCGGAGCGGGATGCATGATCCTTATGTAGGTAAGGTCTAAGGTAGGTAGGGGAGTATTGGACAGTAAGGCAGATTTGGACACCACCGGCAAATCCCCGTATTATGCCGGCCATACACCATCATGCCAATCCACCCCCATACATGGTCAATTCTAACTGATAAAATTCCGATTTGACGATAGGCATGATGGTTTATGGTCGACATGACACGGGGGTGTCCAAACCTCCCTACTGCCCAATGCTCCCCTACCTCCCATATATATTTCATTGATATATTACCACTCCCCTCTCCCATTCCATAGTTCCCAGACACTTTTTAAACTATCATGGGTTTCAACATTTTTAACACAATTAACGGGATATTTACCATGATTTAATGTTTTTTGAGTTTCCCAATATTTCGGCGCAGTTGCATCCGCCATGATCAATAGTATCTATGGTATTAATCATGGTTAATATCCCGTTACCTGTGTTAAAAATCCCAGACACTTGTCCTACCGTACGTACTGATATCAGTACGTACGGTAAGATACATCGCGACCACAGAATAAATATTTATTCTGTGGTCGCGATGTATCTTACATTTTTAAACTCATGATAACTTTTGAATAAAATGTCCGATTTCAATCATTCAAAAAGTAATCGACGGGTACTGAAACAGCCTTTAGTACGAAGGAATTTATTTGGATAAGAATAAATACCTAAATAAGAATAACGTGGTCTGCTTTTGGTCGGCATTTTTATTCACTTTTTAAATTATTAAAGTTGTTATTCTGACACAACCACAATAGTTGGACATATGCTATCGCTGACTTTTTTGTAGATATTGATACGTTCTTTAATATTGTAGAACATTTTTTTGTTCTATCATCAATAGTTTTCGCAGCGCACGCGATATGAAGAATTTTATGTTCAAAATTTTTACACCTTTGGTTACATTATTGCAATTTTCATAAGGATCTCTAATTTTTTTGAAAATAATTTATAGCCTATGTTCATCAGAGATAATGTAGGATTCTAATGGTGAAAGAATTTTTCAAATCGGTCCAGTAGTTTCGGAGCCTATTCAATTCAAACAAACATACAAATGTTTCCTCTTTATAATATTAGTGTAGATGTAGATATGCCAAATGTCAAAGTTGCAACTTCGTTCCAACCGAGTGTTCCACGACACTCACGTACTTTTTTAAAACAATAGATGGTAAAGATAGATCACGTTTTCTCTTTCGTAAATCTTTCTCATGGTCATATTATAGAGCTACCGGGTATTGATTGGATTCAATGTCGCAGAGGCCGTGGTATTAAATTATTCAAAAGCGGAACGAAGTCTGAATAACATAGCAACTGCTATCTAGGTAGCGCACCACTTGGCAACTCATTTGCATAAACACTCAGCTCTTTGAAAGCGATTACTTGTTGTCTATTCAATCATTTCGTTTTATTAGGTTCCGAACCGTGAGTTACCGTATAACAACATACTAAAAACAGAATAAAAAAATACGGAACCCTTCGTGTGCGAGTCCGGCTCGCACTTAGCCGGTTTTTTTAAAAAAGCTTGACATTAATTTTGTACGATAATTGTATTGCTATGAAAATATATTACTTATCAAAATATAAAATATTTCGTGTGATTCTGTTAATGTTATTTTTCTGTGAGTTAATTTACAGTCAAACCCAATAAACAAGAGTGTATAAAAGGGTTCTAGATAGTTTAATAAAGTAAACAATTAGACATCCCGACTGTGCCTTGTAGATTTTAGCATAGCGCAATTGCTATACTAAAAACTGGAATGAATGAATGAGAGTTTTTAGGACTTTATAATGAAAATCACTTTGTAAAATCGATTTAATGGGGATTTATAGTTAATCGTAAGCCATGAACCCAAGGCGGCTTTAAAGTCCGTCACCAGAGTTGGCGGCTGACTCAAACGAACTTACAGTACACACAGCCGATCTTTAGCTCTCTGAAGTTAGGTGCACAAAACGATTGCGCAGGTTTGCGCGAGTAGGCGAGATAGGATGATGCAAAAAACTAAGCGAGGGAGCGACGCAGCTATACAACGCTGTCTTTGTCATCAAAAATGGGTTCTGCGCAGCTACTTCAGAAAGCTAAAGATTGGTTGTGCGTATTATACTTTTACTTTTTTTAGTTTAACGTTATCTCTTTCTAGGTGAAAGTTCAAGATCAAGCGGTGAGCGAGAAAGACCACGCACAGCGCCGGCCCTAGAACCGATGCTGGCTTTATTCGAACGAGAGCTTATCGACTTACTGCGCACCGCTCCTAAATGCTCCATACCCTTCAGCAAGTAAGTGGAGAAACTATTCATTGTATAAATGAAAATATTGTTTGTGATTTAAAATAAGCATTTATTTATAGATTTTTTTTTCTCTTTTATTAAGATATTTTCCGCTTTTTGTTAGCGCTTCCGTGCTTCAGAGGACACGTTAAATTGTCGGTCCGCCGTTAAGCCTTGACTGAGGCCTTAAGGCGACCTAAAAACTCCGTCACCAGAATTGGCCACTGGCTCATACGAACTTACTTTATTAGGATATTTCATTGTAATACAAAGGAGAACAAACACATTCACACGAAATCACGGGTTCTTTTGAAGTTATCATCATAAGCCTTATTAGTAGTCTACCGTTGTAAATTATGCCTCCCCATTCACCAAGGCGATTTGCCGCCATACACAAACCAGCCAAAGAGCTACAAATAAAATAAAGCAATTTGTGTTTCATTGTTCTAACTTTAGTAATGTTTGTTTCAGACTGATCCCAGCATTTCATCATCATTTTGGCCGTCAGTGTAGAGTCGCTGATTACGGCTTCACCAAGTTACCGGATCTTCTTGCCGCTTTGGGCAACACTATTGTAGTAAGTACTAACCTTATCTTTTTTTTGTAATAGTAAACATAAAAAAAATCATTCAAAATTTTTATTGGTAACGACAACATAAACAAAATCAAGACTTTTGAACGTTGATTGGCTTTGACGTAAGCTGGTACGGCTCCCCATACAAAAAAATGAGGATTGTCCTTTCATTACCATCATCTTCCTGCACTTATCCCTATGTGGGGTCGACAAAACATGTATTCCTCTTCCATTTCTCTCTATCAGCCGTCATCTCAGTACAGCATATAAAGTTTCGTTACCATGTGCAAGATAAACAACAAACTATTATTCCCAGGTACTCGGCTCAGGCTCATCGCGAGTAATAACAATATCCTGCGCAGCCCAAAGCCGTAGATGGACGTCCGATCTAGTCAAACTGTTGAAGGCACAACCCGGTCGATCTATCCTACCACACGATATACCTCAACTATACCAAGCTACCTTTGGACGGGTGTTTTCGCCTGTAGACTATGGTCTATGTACATTGTCTGAGTTGATGGAAAGAGTGACCCCGCAAGCAATTAGTATGAATGATGGGATGATTTCTCTGCCGCGACGCGCGCCGACTATGGAAGAAAGGGCGCGAACTGTTCAATTCGCTATGCAGGTAAGTTTTTAAAATTAATCTTTGAAAGTTTGATTCTTTTTATACTTTTTTCTGAAATTAATTTTACATCTTAAAACATGATATTGAAAGTGTGGTGGTTAGGTGGCCTTGGTGAAAGCATTTTTAGATTATTTTATTAAATAAATGATCAGAGTTGTATCGGATATCATTTACCATTTTCAATATCTCACGACTGAATTAATTTCAACATCTTAAAAAAAACGTAATTTCCACAGACAGTAGAACTTCTCTGCTACACACCAAACCTACGCATGGAATTCTCCCGCTTCGTGCCCGCCTACCACGCCCACTTCGGCAGACAACTCAGAGTCGCTCACTACGGTTGCGTTAAACTGATCGATCTCTTCGAACTGATTCCTGAAGCGGTGTCGATCTGCGCTGAATTAGGCGGAGAGAGAGGCGTGAAGCTAACGTATAAGACAGCGAGGCCTGTGGTTGCCCAGCGGCTGAGAGCGCTGGGAGCGATGCCGCTGCAAGCGCTTACTGTGCAGTATGCAAGGCAGTTCGGCGCACCACCACTGGTAAGAACTACCGGCATTACCTACTAACCTACTAACAAAATAGCATTGCCTACTAACCTACTAAAAATAGCCTACTAACTTTATCCATAAAGTCAAGTTCAGACCATTGATCCATCAATGGTCTGAAATAAACAAATTTAGTTTATTTATTTATTGTTATTTTCGAGTCAGTTTGAGGGTAGTACTTGATACTGATACACATTTGTTTAGGATGATGATAAATTCAGCATCTAGTGTTTGGTTGGTTTATATGACATTCATCCGTTGCAATTAGAGTGCTAACTACTGAAGGTTATAATTTTGGTATACAATTCAACAATACTACAGACAAAGCTTCCTTACAAACTATGTTTAACTTCCCTTCTAAAGTTCTAACCCTTTTCTGTCCAATCACTTTACACATTTCCAAACATTCAAAGCCATTTGGAAACACATTGACACATATCGCGTTATTTTATATTAACATTGACTAGAAAGAAGAATTAATTCCTTATAATCTTTCCAGCCGGATATGTTAGAAGTGTCAACACTAGAAGAGCTAGTATACGCCGCCGGCGGTTACATGGACGGAGGCACAGTGATCGCGCCGGGAAACGCTTGGCGTTGGGCCGGGGCCGCGCTTTGCGCTTGTGCCGCCCTCTGTGGCGATCGAAGCGTTGCTCGCGGCTCCACTCACGAATACTTCACCGCCACCTACCGCCGCTTCACGTCAACTCACCCGGATCTTCAACAACTTGTAGCCGCAGGAATCATCCGTATTGAAGACACAAGGGTTATTCTCGTCCCGGCTTGGCGTACTGTATGGAGACTGGCGCAGATATTCGCGGATAAAGGGCTGCCGCTCACCGCGATGGAAGTTTACCTGGAGTACACTAATCGGTTCGAGCCGGTCTTCCCAGGGACAGAGTCGGGTAAGATTTCTTATCTCAACTAAATTAAATCTGAAAAATCCTCGTTGAATCAATGCGTGCTTTTAAATGTTAAATTATGGTATTATTAAATTATTAAAATGATAGCTCACTGCTGGACATAAGCCTCTTTCAAAAGCCACTCGTAATCTGATCTGGTTCACACTTAATCTTGTTTTTATCATGTAGGTTTGGACGGCGTCTCAGATTTCCTGCGTCAGTACAGCGAGATATTCTCTGATGCCGGCAACGGTCGGTGGTCGCTTTGCACCGGAGTCGTTGTACCGCGGGTTCGTGATATACCCATAGTTCATGAGGACTACTCTGTTCACGACACTCCTCCTGGGCAGAAGGTAAAGCATTCCAAAATATATGGATAATATTATATTTATTTTACAACATATGAATAAGTACATAAATAGTTGAAAAATAAATACAAGAAAATGTTTCAAAACGGGCTCTAACTCAGCATATTATTATGTCTTTCGTTAGGGTCACTTTGTGATCGAAACAACAAGATAACTATTTATAAATGTAGATAGCTTGTTTCAAAATTTGCTGATGTGTTACAACGAATCCAAGGAGAAGAAAAATGACAAGATTACATGTTAGCACACTTTACATTGCAGCCTGTTGCGCAAACATATTTTTTCTGTTGTAACAAGAAAATTATTTAGCTATGTTGGTAAAGATTTTTTTTTCTAGGGTTCCCGTGTGTTTGAATCTCCGAAGCATAGCGTTTGGTGCTCTCCGCCAGCCAGCGCTCTGCCTACCCCGAGCGCTTTGCTTACTCACGAGAAACGTAAGTTTAGTATTCAAGTTGAATTATAATTGAAAAATTAAATTATACCTATATCAAGGTTTGGTTTTCACGCTTCAAAAATAAACACAAGGTACTGTATATAATGCCTTTTCTAACTGTTGTTTTCTAATAGGTCGCACTCGTTTAGCCGCGCAGTTCGACGCACCGTAACGATCCCACCTGTGCCACAATGAATGCATTCCTCTAATTTTTAGAAAGCGTGCGTGTGATGCCGACCAAAACCATCTAAGGATTCTCCCAGGGTCGCAACGAATTTTAGACTAAAAGTGTCCTAAATATTGTGATGTATGTAACAATAATGTTTTAGATCGTGTATATTTTTGTGTGTTTTATTTAGGTTAAGGTGTTCAATGCATTCGTTAAATGTTATTGTGTTACAACTGTTTCAATCACAGATAAATCTATTTATGATCATCTCGTATATGAACATGTCAAGATACATCCTGACATTGTTGAATACATTTTCTAGTAAATTTATCTGTACACCATGACAAGATAATTACTTTTAGCCTAGTGTGATGCATTTATTGTTAGTCTTTCCTACATGTGAATGGTTGAAAAGAGATTTATGAGCAACAAACATAAATCGAATCAACCACTGTTTTATTTTTAC
>OX596147.1:4732527-4914395 GCA_951394285.1 Epirrhoe tristata
AAGCTGGATTTTCTAATGTAATGTGCTAACTGGCCCTAATGTTATAATCACAAAAATGTTGAGTCAATTAACACGTTCAAATATTTTATTATTGTTGAATCTAAATAAATGGACTAATTGTTTGATAGAATATGCTTGTGCCTCTTGTGCAATAACTTTATTTATCGCTGCTGGAGTTCCACATTAGTACACAAATTAGTTTATTGTATTTTTTTAAGCTAAGAACAAGATAATATTTAATTTATAAGGTAAAAACATGAGACTGGCTTGTCTGAAATATGTTTAAAAGACAGTCAGCTTACGCATAGTTACTATAATGTATAGTTGGGAGTTGTTAAAATCTATTGAAAGCACAATAAACAGTTTTTTTTATTTAAGTTTTATAGAGATATGGATTTAGATAGTATTTTTTATTCACTGTAACATGTACAGTCGACCAATACAGTGTTGCACCAGTTTTTATTCGCCGGGCTCCAAAAGCTGTTGGTCAAAACTGGTTGTACACTTTTAGAATACATGGGCTAAGTGTGAAAGGCATTCTAGCTGTGATACTTCCGTACCAATAATGTAATGCCAAGAGTGAGAAGTTTGTAATATCTATTGATCTGTAAATTATCCAATAATGTAAACTCTATTGTAAACAAATATGTATGTACTGTACATAAAATCTCGTAACAAAATATTGGTACAAAATGCACATTCTTGTTGCCTATTGTTGTATCTACTTAAATTTATCTAAAATATATTTGTAAAATTAATGTGGAACTCAAGTTTATTTGTAATAATCATGATTATTATAGTATTAATATTTATTTTGCATAAAATTGTAAGCAGGCCCTTGCATATTTTGTGTGGAATGCTTTGATTGCATTGGTTTATATTATATAAACACTGCCTGTCAGCATTTATCCAAATTGGCGATCACATTTGTATCATCTTATGTTGTATTCTCCTATATTTATTTTATTTTTTGACCATTACTATAATATTTTGTGCTGATTTTTAAAGAAACAAAACTAAAGATTGGCACAAAAACTGTCCACTCAATGTAATAATATAAATACTTAGTTAAGTTTTTAAAATTGGATTCTTTAAGACTGTAGCAGATACATCTAAGTAATTTTAAGTTATTTTACTTATATGTGACCAATAATTTTATTACTATAAGATTCTAAGCAAGTCTCTTTGCATAGAAAGTACAGTAAGTGAAGATGGCTAAGATTAGTATTATTATTTTCTACATCTTCGTAATTCTGTGATCATTTATTTCTTGTTGTAGTTCTTTCAATCAATATAAATGTATGGAAGTAGTATCTTGTCAGTATTGCATGGAAAATGAATGTAGTGTTCGAGAATAAATGTTATTTTTTTAATAATACACATATATTTCTGTTTCAACCTTATTAGATATATATCTTCGAATTTATTAGGCTTATTAAATTTCAACATCAACAAATTAAAATTAGTGTCAGGTTGTTTGTCACCTAAGAGCTATTTTACAGTTAGGTAAGTACCAGAATGAGAGTAAAAAAGGTAGGAAAAATCCGTTGATGCACAGCTTGGATTTAATGAGGCACATAAAATCCAACTTTTAGGTAAAACTACAAAGCATAAATGGTGAGTGTAGTTTTTTTGAGGGACCACAGCAAATTTAGTTCATAAGGTGTTTGTAAAAGCAATTATATAAAGAATCGGAAGCTTCGGAAACACTCTCTGTTTATAAGCTCCTAATGGTAAAGGAAAAAATGGTAAGGTATTAGTGTCGATTCTCTTGGTACCATATCTCAGGCTTGAAAACCCGTCACCTATGTACCCTACCCTACCTATGTACACGTATACCTATATACACATGTACCTATTAATTTATGAAAAATGTAGGCATGTGCCAATATGCATTTTGACATTCCTCTGACTACCCCTACCCCCTTAGATATCCTCACAGGATTTGGAATAGACAAAAAGATCTGAGAGAATGTCTACAGCACCTTAGGGTACAGTCATACACATGTTTTTTTTAATCTAATTAGGAGCAATATAAAGTATTTATTTACAGAAACTAAGCTACTACATTATATTTACAAAATACGACAGGATTAGTCAAGCTATCTAAGGATCGTTACAAACGATCTATAGATAGCTCAACTGATCCAGGTTACTGTTAAATGTAATTAAATTAATTTATTAAGGTCTAATTTATTTGTAGGAGTTAGGATCTTATTGGAGGGCACTTTTCAGTTAAAATGAAACAATAATGTATAATTTAATGAATTTATTGCAATGGCATTATCATCTACTTAATTTAGGAAACAAAGGATAGCAGATTCTCATCTTCACTTGGTCTGGTCAGAGAGTGGTCCATGGCGCCTCTCCCAGATCATGCGATGTTTCTGCTTCATGTATGCCTTCCTAGCATCGGCATAAGCTCCAAGATCACCATCTGAAAGACACAGATTTGTTATATCTTCGTTATTAATTTCATTCTTTTATTACTGGGACTGATACTCCCGAAATGATTAGTATACACTTGCGATCCTTCTAAAGTTAAAGCATAACTTTAGAAGGATCGCACATTTGTCCACGCCGTGCTCGCCGCAGTAATTTTTTTATACAAATACTGATGACATCTGAAAATGCGGCTGACATCTCAGCATTTCTTCTATTAAATTGACAGTTCAGCGCGTTCGGCTCTGCTGGATTGTGCGACCACCTTCATTCAGATAGTCAGTAGTTGTTTTCACTGTCATTGAATAAAAAGAAAAGATGTATGAGCAATGAAATGAGTTATTAAGTAATTATTTACTCACACTTGATGAACCAAGCCTCTTCAGCTTGCTTATATTTTTCTAGGATCGGCTTGCATGCAGTCATATGGTCTGGGCTTTCATACATCACACAATCTTCAAAGCGTTGACGCAAGATATTCAGGATCTCGTTGTCTACAAGCCTGTCAAAGAAAAAAATTATTCATAATGTTAGTATGTGTTATTCTCCTCTAGCTAATGTTTTTGTAAAGGTGTAGTATATATAGTTAGGTTTTCTATATTTTTAATCAACCTATGACAGGTGGACCATTGCGATACTCACAGATAATGTAAACCTTTACACAAGCATAAAAAAAAATTGCTTAAGTGACCTATGACCGACTGGACACAATAGCACAGGAGAGGGATGAAAGCAGAGAGTGGGGTAAGGCCTTTGCCCAGCAGTAGGATATTATTATGGAGGGGTTTGATTATAATATTACTTTGATATTAATATTGTAGTCATTATCTAGTAGGTTCGAAAATAAACAATTTTCTAACCTATCACGTTTGAACTGGCTGTTAGCTTCGAAGTCGCAGACGACGTCATCTGTATAACACTGTTCGATGGTCGGAACCCGGCGGAACTTCTGGTGGTACCAAGGGTACTTCTTCTGGTTCGGCTCGACTATTTTCTCTGCAGCACATAAACTACAATTAGATGT
The DNA here is from genome assembly GCA_951394285.1 of Epirrhoe tristata. NCBI lineage: Eukaryota > Metazoa > Arthropoda > Insecta > Lepidoptera > Geometridae > Epirrhoe > Epirrhoe tristata. The sequence continues at coordinate 4,735,994 of OX596147.1, forward strand.
TTGCTTACATAACAACACACAGCTGAAACTAGTTCCACCTTACCTCTGAACCAAGTCACTGGCGAGTCCACTGTTGCGTATAGAGCTCGAGCGAAAGCCCTCAGAATGTTAGTATCGGGAGGACATTTGTCTTCTTCTTGTACCATTTTTACAAAATGGTAAAATCCACCCCGTTTGAAATGATTCTAGTTGGATTGATCAGCTAGCTGAGCTGAAATGAATGATTGAAATTGTAGAACATTAGTGACTGTGACTTTGACATATTCCTGAAGTTGACATATTTTTATTGACATTGACAATGACATTTACAAGAAACTGGTTAGTTCGTTTTAAAAAAAAAAACAGTAAACACATCATAAAGCTAGGCGTCCATTGCAGACGGGCCGGGCCGGGCCGCATCGGCGAGCATTTTTGCGTACTGCGTCCACTATACGAGGCGGGCCGGGCCGCATCGGCGGATTTTTACAGCCAGTCCTACGTAAGACAAGCTAGCAAGCGGTTGTATGTGACGATGGATGGTTCCGATGAAGTTATTTTTATTTATGTTGTTGGATGAAGAGCAAAAAAATAATAAACGTCACAAACATAAAGTCAGGGTGCACCATAGGCAAGAAAATTTCAGTCCAAATCTTATTTCTCCTCAACGCATCGTGATATTTTCTATTTCCAGTACCTATCATAAAGTTCAGAATATTGTTGCATTAACGATATTAGTAGTTTTTCGTTCATTTACGGTTTTTCCCTCAATAAATACGTCCGCTCGCAGCAACGATCTACAAAAAATGCGGCGCGCATTGCGTCCACTAGAGGCGGGGCGGGGCGGACCGGGCCGCATCGGCGGAAAAATACGCTCGCTGAGCGATCCGCCGACGGATTCCGATGCGGCCCGGCCCGCCCCGCCTGCAGTGGACGCAGTTTCATACAAAATGTATAGGAGGCGGATTTTTCCGATGCGATGCGTCCGCCCAGTGGACGCGATGCTTTACAATATTCTAAGGAGGTGTCTGGAGGTAAACACTACATTAGTAGTTTATTTATCATTTCGATCATTTCTCTGGTAAACACGATCATGATAAAAATCTGTGGAATTCACGTCTATATCCCGTCCCCAAAGCGCGGTAGACTCTCCTCTCAGGCTCAGATCTTTTTTTGCATTCTAATCCCGGTTTTGGCCAAGATTTGTCTGAATTCAAGCCTCATTCGCCCTATGAGACCATAAATTATTGTAGCATGCAAAAGCTAAAGCAAATTATTTAGGTATAATCTCACGAAAAATTGTAAATGGTAGGATAACACCATAGGGATACCTAACAATGAATGGCAGACATTCATTACAATAAGAATAATAAAGTTTTATTTTCTCTACATCACATACAACAGTTACTTCTACCTTCTACTTTGTGTCGCCGTGCCACGTTGCTTTTTTGGCGCGAATTTGAAGAGTCAACTAAGTCAGCTGTCTGTCAGTCAATTCTAAGATTTCTTTGTATTTGTGAAAAAAATGCCTAGTATTTTTATTATTTAGTCACAACCTGTCTGCCTTTATTTCCACAAGCATAGAGTGCGTTATGTACTTACCTATTACTACGAAAATGCGACTAACTGCCAGCAGGAATGGCTCGTGCGTGGTTGTTCACTATAAATACACCTAACCACTCGTCGCTTCGCTCCTCGCAACGCAACCCTATATATTATAATACTCTTTGACGCAACCTATGCTATAAAGGTCTGTCAGCCTGTGCCAAAAATGATTACCACAGACAATAAACACAGATTCAATTGTCAAATTGTCCATTCTAACTTCACGTTTCGCTTGAAATTACTAAAATATTTTTATTATTTTTTCGAAAACTAGGCTGTTCCGGGTGATAAAAGTGGTAGATAAATAATCAGGAAGCAAACTACCGATTTTAAGACTTTTTAATCCTCAATTCACGACAACTTACTCTAAAGATTAACCCTTGAATTGGAAAGTATAGTAATCTATGACATTTTTGCTAACTTTATGCTGGCAACTTTACCCTTGTCACTTTTACCTGTCAGTGAAAGTTGATGTCTAATTTTTTTTTGCGCCAAATTTGACTTATTTCGCATTTTTGCGTGTCACTTTAAAATTTTTGGAATTTTTGTTCGGCGAAGAATTTGATAAGAGCTTTTGGAGTTTAAGAGGTCCTACATGCATAATAATAAGATAATTATCAATGTTTGTACAGTTTTTGATCACTCAAAGTGGAGACTGTAAGTGGTATCTATTTTACCATTGTCCATTTAAGTAAAGTTCTTATTCGAACTCTATACATAAAAATGTGTGTAATAACTATAGTGTGACTTTTGAAAGTAAATTGTTTGTTTTAGTAAATTACCACGTTTAACCAAACCACAACAGAGAAGAAGAAGAAGACTGAGCCAAGATGTTGCTGATTGGGCGGTATAGTCGCTCAGCGACAAAGCCCTTTTCTTTTTTGTTCATATAAATAAATAAATAAATAACATGGCTCTCAATGGCAACTCTGACCCAGATATGACAAGTTTAATAAAAAATTAAAAAGATGAGAACGAACAGTAATATTACAAACACAAACAAGTGGGTAATTGTAGAAAAAACCTGTTTCGTAGGTAAAATCTTATTTATTTACATATTTTTAGACTCATCCATCTTTCAATACTGTAGTCGTGGGCAACAACTAGTCTAAAATTATGAACAGACCGTAACGGACAATGTTAATATACGTACCACCAACTAAAAAATTTACAAGTCCTACACGGACAATGGTAGGTAATATAGGTACATACCACCGAAAAATCACCCCCTTACACCCCCTTTTTTTTATTTTTTCCAAAAAATATGGAATCAGGGACCCCTAATTACCTAAAAATCACATCTTTTTTTCAAATAACATGGCCAGGGGCTCGCGTTTGTTTAAGGGTTACCCGAACCCTATTAGTACTTCGCTGTCTGTCTGTCAGCAGGCTGTATCTCATGAACTGTGATAGACAGTTGAAGTTTTCACAGATGATGTATTTCCGTACTTAAAAACGGAATAAAATAAATATTTAAGGAGGCTCCCATACAACAAACGTGATTTTTTTGCAGTTTGTCTCTAAAATGGTACGGACTTTTGTTATCAAAAGTAAGCCTCTAAGTTTTCAAGTATGAATGGAATCTTATCAGAAATAATGGTAGATAGTTATTAAGTTATAGTTAGTTAAGTACCTAAATGTATATTACTACCTATTTAGTTGGTAAAAGTATTCATAATATTATTTACAGATCACAGAATATTTTTATACCTACTAGGTACATATTTCATTTTAAATCATTATCATCAAGGTGAGCCGTTCGTGGTGGCGATGGCGGTTGCAAATAAAATATTAGAAGTTGGCTTACTACATAAAGGAATCTTTTATATCAGTGAATTATTAAACTAGGCTTTGATCATGTGTTTTTAAGGATCACAGAATCTCTAATCTCAAAAAAAAAACGTTTTAACAATACATAGTTTATATACCTATCCTAGAAGTAGGAACATTTGTAAAAAAACATATAGACCTTTTTAAAATTTACACCCGCCCTCAAAATTTACGCCAAAGAAATAAATTAGATTTTCCTTTTTCTAAACCTCAGATGATTCACACCGCTCCGTATGCAATGTCTACTAAAATATTCAATCAAATCCCCCAAGAAATTCGACACCATAATTTGCCAAAATTCAAATCCCTCTTAAAAAAATATTTAATAGAAAACAGCTTCTATTCTTTGGAAGAATTCCTTTCTAAATAAATATGTAAACTATGTAAATTTCTAAGCTGTAGGTTTAATGTTATAATTAATAATGTTTAATGTTATAAATTCTAATATAATTTAATAAGTAGTAGTAGGTAGGTACAAAATTCTAGTAAATTTATACCTAAATGATTTTAATAAAAGATCTCATAGCTTTAAGAAATGTTTGTTACACAAACTCAATTTTTATATTAGGTAATATAAAAAAATTGCGATGTCCTTACAGGACTCATGTTTTAGCTACCTAGTATACCTATTTATAAGACCTTGTACACTCACATGTAAGCAATAAATACTTTGACTTTGACTTTGACTCTATTGTAGGTAAGTAGGTCTATAAAAAATGTATAAATCCTTAGTAGGTACCTACCTTTTTTTTTTTGACGCTGGGAAAAATGCGTTACGCATCCCCTCCCGCGGGGGGGCGGGAGGGGTATGTGGGACTCCCCGGGAGTGAAGCTCCCGGTATACCCACTAAACAACCCAGCGGCACTCCGGCGTCGCCTGCATTGGAGGGGGTCTGGGAAATCGGCGGAGCCTTTTCGTCCAGTACCCCTCCGGCGATCCCCGCCCTAAAGGCGGGCCTTTCACGTCCCTGCGGTGCGGAAGCGCAAGAGGATCCACCTCGCGCGCTCAGCCGCCTCCTTCTGCGATATAACGTCTTCGCAGAAGGAAGCGACTGCCGCCCAGGCATCCTCGCTTCCCAGCATCCCTCTAACTACGCTGGGAAGCGAGAGGTCCCGCCCGACCGCCGCAACCAAGCTGCGGCGCGGTTCGGACCAAGACGAGCACACCTCGAGGGTGTGCTGCGCCGTGTCCACCGCCGCGCCACAGTCATGGCACGTCGGTCCCTCCTCCCTTCCAATGCGGTGCAGGTACTTGCCGAAGCAACCGTGCCCCGACAGCACCTGCACCATGCGGAAGGAGAGGAAGCCATGCGGCCTCTCGAACCAGTCTTGCAGTACTGGCCCGAGAGCGTCAAGCGTCCAGCGACCAAATACGGCGGATGCAAGGTCCTCCGCCCAATGTTGGATGGTGACCTCCCTCGCCTGTCGCCGGACGGCCTCCCGCTCTTCCGAGACTTCAAATTATATTCTTATTTTTCTCTTTTTAGTGTGTAGAAGGTTCGCCTGTTTCTGTTCTGTGAAGTCGGTTCAATTTTTTTTTCAAAAATTTTTATAGTCAGTGTGTAGGAAGCGTGTCGTGTTGATCCGCGGCTCGAGCGGTGGAATGGTGCTTCGGGCTCCGTTCAGTGAGTCAGTAGCGAGGCACGTGCGATAGCGGCCACTTATCCATCGGCAGAATGAAGTGGCGCGCTGCCACCTCCCGCGCGATGAACCGCGCCAACATAAGCTTCTTCATCTTCGTTATATTCTTCGCGGTGCTCGGCGTGAAAGTTCTCACTGAGCTAGTGCTGCTGGAGCGGCCTGCGGTCTCCACCACATCGAGACGCTACAGCGACGAGCTACAGGTATGTTTCAGTTATGAATATCTATAGACACTGCTTCCTTTGTTGCGCTGAAAATCTGAACTTTCGTTGAAAGCGAATCGGTATCGTCGCTGTTGACGGATGTGAATGAGAAAACGATAGTGGAATAAATCGTTAAAGCAAGAAAGAGAACCAATTAATTATTAAATGCTGATGAATTCAATTAATATTAAGTAACAGTAACAGTATTTGCAGTAGGCATTGTTGGTAATTTAGATAGCAACTTAATTTTTTTACTAACCCACATACCTACCTTTCAGTTCGAATCATAAAGAGATATGATATAATAAGACATATACTTATATTATTATTATTATACTTACCTATTTTTAACCGACTTCAAAGAAAGGTCTGGGGTCCTATGTCCTAATGTAGACGTAGAGTAGAGGTCGTAGCCTAATACCTGCTTAGCAAAAATGAATTAAAGACTGATCTAAATAATTGTTACCTATTAAAATAAGTTTCTTGATTTATGGATTCACTTTTTGCATGATGTTTTTCGTAAGTACCTACCTACCTACTTACCTGGTTCAAATAAATATTTATTGTCCTCTCTCAAAACCGTGAAGTCCTTCCGTGTATGACCGTTTTGCAACGCTATGTCTGTAAATAATATCCGACATCTCTGCTTCTCTTCTTCCCGTCATCCTATTTTCAACCGACTTCAAATAAGGAGGTTCTCAATTCGTCTGTGTTGTTTTTTTTTTTTTTTGTATCTTGTTACGCGATTGTTCCGCCATTTGTTGACCGATTTGCAATATTCTTTTTATGTTTGAAAGGATATACTCCAGAGGTGGTCCCATATAAATTTTATTCCTGAGGAATTGATAGTTTCCCCGTAAAACTCTAAAAACCTTCCCTCCTAGCCATAGAATAGAATAGAATAGAATTAATTTATTTGCGTGAAGCATGGTACAATAAAGTTCTTAATTAAAATACAAGTTCTTCATACTCCGTGGTGCAGTGACCTACATGCAAAAATTTAAACATCTAAAACACAATAAATTAAATAATATTCGGTAGACCATGTTAAAAATAGAAATCGAATCGACAGCTAAGGCTAAGACTCCACCTGCGTATAATTGAAAATTGGATGAACTTACCAAGTGAAATCCAATTGTTATTTTATGAATGTATATCTGAAATGTAAATTAACATACTCGTAGTAATCCCTCGCCCACTCAAATGGATCATCGCGATTTTTATTTAGAGACTTGAATAAAAAAAACAATAGGCATCCTTTGTTTACTCTGTGGGTAACACTGAACGTCACTGATTTAGAACCAGCTGAATATACTGGGCTGGGTGGGTGTTTAAGTCTAAGGTGTTTACATTTCAGATCTACATTCATAAAATTACAACTGGATTTCACTTGGTAAGTTCATACAATTTTCAATTTTATTTCAGGTAGATCTGAAATGTAAATTAACATAGTATTTGTTTAGAGTATAATTATAGTGCGTCATGGGTGATTATTCATATAACTAGTACCTACCTAGTTTTGTCTGTTAATAATTATATTAAAAAAAAAAAATTATGTTATACAATTTTGTTTATTTTTCCATTTACATAGTACCCTAATTAGTAATTAAGAAATAATAAGGTATAGTAATTTATAAAAAAATATCCTTTTAAGTATTAATGATCAGTACATAGCATCTGATGCATAAATGAGTACCTACTTATATCTACAGGCTATAAGTACCTACCTTACAGGTAGAGTTATGATTTATCTAGGAAGTATGACTTTACATTATAATCAATAGCATATAGTAAATTATTCACAATTTAATATAAGGTAATTATGAGAATTATTGAGAATCATTGTTAAAGATAGATTGAACAAAATCAATATTATCAGTATTGTGGTTCTGGATAGGTACCTAAGTTGTAAAACTTAGCAAAAGTTAATGAGTTATCTGACCATCCTGCCGTTTTCCTGATTATGTCCATGGACACACCGGCTCTATTAGCGGATGAGGTAGCAGAGTGTCGAGTGCTGTGTGAGGTGAATTTATTTGTGTCAATGCCACTTTCAGTGAGAGTGCATTTGATCCACCTGCTTTAGTTTGCTTTGATGCACGGTGGTAAGGTTTTTTGAAGGTAATAAAAAGATATGGTTCATCATTTCTAATAGCAGCTGTGTTCCGGACATAATCTTGGAGTGTACTTGCAGGGCAAATATTTGGCTCTTGAGAATAGAATGGGAGACATAAGGTGGTAGGCTTTTTAGTGCTTACAGATGTTTTGACTAGATCACTGATAGTAATGGTAATCTGAGTATTGCAATGGTTACTGTTACATTATCTAGCCTTATCTACACTAATATTATAAAGAGGAAACATTTGTTTGTTTGTTTGTTTGAATTGAATAGGCTCCGAAACTACTGGACCGATTTGAAAAATTCTTTCACCATTAGAATCCTACATTATCTGTGATGAACATAGGCTATAAATTATTTTCAAAAAAATTAGAGATCCTTATGAAAATTGCAATAATGTAACCAAAGGTGTAAAAATTTTGAACAAAAAATTCTTCATATCGCGTGCGCTGCGAAAACTATTGATGATAGAACAAAAAAATGTTCCACAATATTAAAGAACGTATCAATATCTACAAAAAAGTCAGCAATAGCATATGTCCAACTATTATAATTTAAAAAGTGAATAAAAATGCCGACCAAAAGCAGACCACGTTATTCTTATTTTGGTATTTATTCTTATCCAAATAAATTCCTTCGTACTAAAGGCTGTTTCAGTACCCGTCGATTACTTTTTGAATGATTGAAATCGGACATTTTATTCAAAAGTTATCATGAGTTTAAAAATGTAAGATACATCGCGACCACAGAATAAATATCAGTTAGTACGGTAGGACAAGTGTCTGGGATTTTTAACACAGGTAACGGGATATTAACCATGATAATACCATAGATACTATTGACCATGGCGTATGCAACTGCGCCGAAATATCGGGAAACTCAAAAAACATTAAATCATGGTAAATATCCCGTTAACTGTGTTAAAAATGTCGAAAACCATGATAGTTTAAAAAGTGTCTGGGAACTATGGAATGAATGGAAGGGAGTGGTAATATATCAATGAAATATATATGGGAGGTAGGGGAGCATTGGGCAGTAGAGAGGTTTGGACACCCCCGTGTCATGTCGGCCATATACCATCATGCCTATCGTCAAATCAAAACTAATTGGTCTTTACTTTACTGTGATTACATATTTGTACAGCTCCTAGTTCTAGCAAATTCATGATGGCTTCTTGCATATTACTGAGTTCAGAGTCAGGTAAATGATTTGTAGGTATTGTGTTTTGTATAGGCACTCTATGAAGAGGAATTTGGTATCCTACTACCCACTGTAGCAGTATAGGGTCATTAGTGATATCTTCCCAACAGGAAAAATAGTGAGCTATATTGCCTGCATAGTGCATGTACCTGATTCAGCGTCTGCTGTGCGGCCCACGTGGTGCAGCCCTCTCGGAGCGTGAGCGGCCGTAACTCGAACCTGCTCGGTGATGCGGTGGTTGTGTTGCTCGGCTTCTGGGTCCACCTCAAAGTGCTGCCGCTTTGGTTTGCGGGCTGGGTTGGTTCTGAGGTGGACAATATCGGTTTCGCACTGTCTTGAACTTTGGAGCAGGTATGTTAGATGTCGGTTTTGGTGTATATGTAGTATACTTAATATGATTTCTTTAGTTCTTGGCTAGTCTTAATTTTTTCTCCCAAGTCAATACCAAAGAGGTGTTCATCTCGCTTGACCTTTTCAATTAGGTGATTGAAATTTTTGTCTAAGAGCGGTGCGATAAGTGTTCTTCTGGTCTTTGTTTTGTGGAAGTTAATGTCATTGAGAAGTTTTGATGCATCGGTTAATTTAGATACTAACTGTATTTTGTTAATTTCTTTATTTTCGATGAGGTTTGTCATGACATGGCCCACAATGGATGTGGCCACCCCAAGCTGGTGTTGCACTATTTCCAGAGATCGGTCCCTCATTTTAGAGCTCTCTGTCATGACCGTCTTAACTTCTTCATTGAGGACTGTTGCCTCGAGTAACTGAAAATTTTCAGGTAGTTTATACTTCTTTAGGATTTCATCCTTCTCTTCTTTGGCAAGTCCGTTGACTAGGATGTGATTCCAGCGTTTTGAAATTTCTGTTTGAATTTTCCCATCAAACTTAGAGTCATCATCACCATAGTCAGCCCCTAATACATCTTTGAAGGCATCTTTTGGGTCGTGATCGTCAACAGATTGCTGAGGAGCTGAGCTAGGTTCATTGGCTGTTTGTTTCAGCTTCCAATTCTTCCACGTTGTAGCGGCCTTCCTCCACATAATCTGAAAATGAAAACCATTTCCTAAACAGGTTGTTTTAAATAGATCAGGGTCAGGGCACTGCTTGTTCTGAGCGGAGGGGCCTTGAAGAAACGTGTACTACTTTGGGTATCTCGTACCAGGGTGGATGTGAGTTGATACTGTATCACGTACGTGTATCTATTTTGTATCTCGTACTAAATCAAGACTGTGGTATCGCGTAAACAGTTTGATCTTCGTGCTTTATCGTATCTCGTACGGGCACGGGAAAAAAGTTGGCAGAGTACCTGTTAGCGTCGTTTTGTCTTGCGAGTTCGAGCTGCAATAAAAGAGACGTAATTTACTTGAGACTTCCGAACGTTTGGGGGACGGTGACGGATTCCGAAAACGTGATCTTGAGCGGCTTCTACTCCTGCTTTTACTCATTTCACGATAAAGCCGGTTGATGCGATCTTCATATTTTTCAATCTTTTTTCTAAGTTTCTTCTCATTGAACATGTTTACTGCTATTTTAACTAACACTATTGTTAAAAACTTGAGAGATTATCAAGATTAGTATGAATATAAAAAGGATTGAAAAAATTTGAAACTTTTTCCATGCGATGTCATTAAGCGCGCGAAAAGAAGTGACGTTCAGTGTTACCCACAGCTAAACAAAGGATGCCTATTGTTTTTTTTATTCAAGTCTCTAAATAAAAATTGCGATGATCCATTTGAGTGGGCGAGGGATTACTATGTTAATTTACATTTCAGATCTACCTGAAATAAAATGGCATTATTTGCTAAAATTACAGAAAGTTACATACATTTTATGTGCACACCGCACATGAGTTCTTAGCATTACTTATGTCAAACTGACGATGTTTAGGGTGTTGTATATTTAGTTCATAGATTTGATAAGAGATTTCAACTATGTATTTAAGTAACTATACGTACGTCTTCCAATTTCATAATGGTTTTTATTTACTTGATTACAACATCTACAAACAGACGATTTACTAATGCTAGTAACTCACGTGCCGCGCATTCTTGTTATTAAATGTACATGCAATTTTGGTTATTAAAATGCCCTTAGACGCATGTGGAGTCTGTTAAGAGTATCTGTCTATTTACGAGTATGTATAGGGTGGGCTTATCCTTACTTGACGCCCTGAGTCACACCGCGTTCCGAGTCAAACATTGAAGTCGGTTTTCTTTTTATTTTTTAATTTTAAAACGTAATTATATTGTTGATTTGTTGTATTGTGCCCAAAATAATTAAAGTTCAGTTTTATTCCATGCTAATGAACAGTAATTTTATACCCACTTAGGATAAGATCCACATTTAATCGAATTGATAGTTTACGAAAACATTGTTTTTTTAGAAGCAAAACGTTAATGTTTCTATTTAATTGCTAGTAATAGGTTACCGACCTACTAAATTCAAATTTAAAACGTTTATTGCAACTAATTATGCAAAGTGATGCTTTATGTTATAAAGGTACCTACATTATTATCTATGCTTGTTCTATGTCTAACGTAAAATGAATTTAAGTAGAGAGTAGGAAGAGGAGTGTCGGTGTTACGTTGCCGCTCTCCCTGTCCTCTGCGGCCGTTTTTGGAGGCTTCTCCACGCGCACCTCTTTAATTTGAGTGCGCAGTGGACGAAGGGAGCGGAGAGCTCTGGTGGTGAGTAGCGGACGCTAGGTGTGGGGGCACCTTCGTCCGCCTTGCACTACACACCACTATGCGGGGCCGCCTTAAGGGCGGGGATCGCCAGAGGGGGACTGGACGTAAAGGCTGTGCCGGTTTCCCAGACCCCCTCCATTCCAGGCGACGCCGGAATGACGATGGGTCGTTTAGTGGGTATACCGGGAGTCCCCGGGGAGTCCCACATACCCCTCTCGCCCCCCGGCGGAGGGGATGCGTAACGCATTTTTCCCAGCGAGAAAAAAAAAAAAAAAGGGTAATGCTTCATAACATAAACAAAAATACCTACAGGTAGAGGTATTTAATATCATTGAGCAGAGAATCAACTATGTGTTAGATGTGAATAAAAAGAAAGAAATAAAAACATAAAAACCAAACAGCAATCTAACTTATGCTATTTCATTATAATACAACTAATTATAAGATACCTAACCCACCACTACTCATCTAAGTACAATTTACTAGGTACATGCGTCTCATCGAATTCCATATAGGTATGACGTAGGTACAAGTTTATTTACTTATAAATATATATACAGGGTGTAAAAAGACGTCTACCGAAGCCGAAAGGGGTAGGTACAGCATCCCACCACAGAACCAAATCCAAAAGGATTTTCCGAAAAAATCATTATATCCGGAGAAAACCGACCTCACACAGCTGGTCGAGCGTATGTACCTACTGGGCGCGTATTTATACGTAGATTGTTGGATTTTGAGTTTTAACTGTTTTTTTCATTAATAAATGAAATTATTAGGTAGGTATGGTCTTATTATGTTGTACTAGTAGTAAATAACTAGAAAATACAATTAAATGACGTAGCTAAGTAAAAAAAAAATTTGCTTTTTTTTTTTCGCTAAATATGTTCAGAATCATGGTCTGATTGCAACCCCTCAGTTTTCGGTAGCAGTCTTTTTACACCTGTATATGCAAACCACTTAACTTATAATTTAATACAGGATCTCATTATCAGGTAGGATAGAGTAGGGATGACAGAAGGCAAAGTTTCCTAGCATTTATCGATTGATAATATTTTTTTCTGTAGGTACGTACCTACTTTACCTGCTTAATAGAATTTACTTATCCTAGTTTTAGGTCTGCGTACTTATGTACATTCGCCTGGAATGAAAATAGTCAAGCATAAGAAACAAGTAAGTAGGTAGGTACCTACCGAAACCTTTTTGTTACCATTGAGATATAGGTATGGATTTAAAAACACGCAAACTACATAGGTAGGTAGGTACCTAGTTTGCGTGTTTTTAAATTACCTACTTACCATTTAAGTTTGTAAAATAAAAAACACATTGTCATCATTTTCATGCATTGAAGATATTTTTTGACAAATTAGCAAGGCTTTTACTTTCTGTATTCTGTGCTTTCACATCAATATTATACATAGAAACACCCAGACCTGAGATAAATATTTGCAGATCATAGAAACATTTATCCCGCGGCGGGGATCGAACCCGCAACGCCCGCAACCTTTTGCGTCACCATGCGGCCTTTCTCCCACTGCGCCACGGAGGTCGTCAAATTGTATATGTGTAGATAGAATGCTTTAAGCATGCTTAATTTTTGCTAAGTTTTTGTGTGCGTCGTAACTCATCGTAAGTGATACTGAGCGATCATTCGTACATAGAGCATTTCCGAGCTTATGCACACAAAAACAACGTGCATGTGCATCGACACACACAATTAAGACCAACCCGCCTTCGTGATATAGAAAATCTGCACCCACTGCTGCGTTATGTTATTATGTAATGTATCGACTTCGGACCACAGTAGATCGGACAGGACATTGCGATGGCGAGACGTCCGTCGTCAGTCACGCGGAGCTCTTTATCTTATTTATGCCCGGTTTTTATATTCAACGGACAGTCATAGTTAAAAGCTACGACTAGTTTCCACATACTTAATAATAATTTTGACAGCCAAACTGACGTTTAAAAAATTTATATAGAAACACCATACAGTGTCTTCCATATAAAAATGTTACGGTGCGTTGAAGGTAACCCTCCAATCCGTTAGTAACAAACAGTTGGTTGTTTGTCGGCAGAAGACGCAGTATTTGAACTAACTACACATATAGTAAATTAACTTGATAATAAAAACAAAGTTATTGGAATGTTTCTTGATCTTGCAAAAGCATTCGACACTGTCTCTGTGCCCATACCAGTGAAAAAACTTGAGAATATCGGAATAAGAGGAAACACTCTTAACTTGTCTAACTGGGCGAACCTTTAGAACTAAAATTAATAATGTTGTTAGTTCAGCTGAACAAATTAGCTACACAACGCACATATGCTAAATCATAATTATTTTAATTGTAGTAGATACCGTAACATTTAGCTAATTTTCCAAATTCTCAACCAGCTTCATCTCACTTACCAAAAAAAATAAAAAAATGCTCGACTAGGTTTTGGTCACCTAAGAAGGAAACGCAGGCACCTGCGATACAAGATTTTTTATCTTAGTGCAGGTCTCTGCACCTTACTCACATGTACGATACAATGGAAACCAATTGTAACCTATTAAGTAATTTTTGTAAAAACCATACCTGTAAGTTAATCACACACCTAATGTAAGTACTTACCTACTTCTTTGTTATTGTCCACGTCTCACACCCATATAGAGCTATGCTCCAGACATAATAATATGTTTTTTATAAATTTCTTTTTAACTTTCTTAGATATTTTTGATGTGAAAATGATTCTTTTATTGTTAAATACTAGTTTAGTTATTTATGAAATTATCTAGTGTTGTTAAAAACATTGTGTATTACTTTTATATATATACAGGGTGTAAAAAGACGTCTACCGAAGCCGAAAGGGGTAGGTACAGCATCCCAACAAATAACTAAATCCAAAAGGATTTTTCGAAAAAATCATTATATACGGAGAAAACAGCGTTTGAAGATTACTGTTTGAGTATGTACTGGGCGCGTTGTTTTACGTAGATTGCTGAATATTGAGTTTTAATAGTTTTAATCTTTTATTAATGAAATTATCAGGTAGGTTTGGTCTTATTATGTTGTCCTAGTAGTAAATAACCGAAAATAACTTAACATTACGTAGCTAAGTCAAATTTTTTTTTTTGCGTTTTTTTTCACTAAAAATATGTTTAGAATCATGGTCTGATTGCAACCCCTCAGTTTTCGGTAGTAGTCTTTTTACACCTAGTAGTCTTTTAACTTTGTAGGTGGCATGTCAAACATATAACAGTTGTCTTAGATTTTACCGAAAAAACATAATATGACTAAGACTTATTATTAGGCTAAGTGTACTTTACGAATGAATTCAATAAAAATAGAAAAGTGGTATAATACGAGTTGGGTACAAAAATAATCATATTTTTCAATTTCCCAACTGGTAGCACCTGGTACAAGTTTTGGTGGTACGAATTGGGAATTACTCTTTTAATGACGCAACCACAGAATTAGATACCTATAGTTCTGTGGCTCAACGTTACGGATAATGAAACGGTGATGAATTTATCAGTTTTTTTTAAAGTGATAACTGCTTTAGGCGCGTTAGCGACATAGAGGAAATAGTTTTGAAATTAGTAAAAAACTTTGGATTCGACTGGGAAAGTCACGTGACCTAAGACGGCCATGTGACCTAAGACGACACTGTGGTGTCAACCAATATAGCTTGACCCCTCATCCCTAACAAATTGTTTGTAAGGAAAACCCAAGATATACTGGTTTTAGATTTAGTACTGTTTCTACTAGTTTAAATGTATGTTTATTTTTTACTTATAATAATTACGTTTTTATACTAAAAAGAAAACCGACTTCAATGTTTGACTCGAAACGCGGTGTGACTCAGGGCGTCAAGCTGTCGATTCGATTTCTATTTGTAACATGGCTAGGAGGGAAGGTGATTAGAGTTTTACGGGGAAACTATCAATCCCTCAGGAATAAAATTTATATGGGACCACCTCTGGAGTATACCCTTTCAAACATGAAAAGAATTTTGCAAATCGGTCAACAAATGGCGGAACAATTGCGTAACAAGATACAAAAAAAAAAAACATACAGACGAATTGAGAACCTCCTCCTTTTTTGAAGTCGGTTGAAAAAAAGCATCCGGGTTAATAAAACAATTACCAACATTACTGTAGTGCCTGGGACATTGTATTTATTTACCTAGCTGTAGTATTAATTTAGCTGCTGTACCTAATTTAGTAGTACAAGGATAGATACTGTAGTAGCGCTACCTGTTAGGTACAGTCGCCTGCAATGAGATGTATAAGTACAGACATTCTACAATTTTTGAATCACACTCACTCAATGAAAGTATCACACTATTTATATGCAATAACTTCAGAATACTTCTATTGTTGCTACTAAGTACATAGTTAATATTAAATGTAGGTAGATATGTAATTACAATCACTTCTCAGTTTTGATACATACAAACCTAATAATCTATTTTTATGTGTAAGTTTGTACTTGTTATTTCAGGAAAATGTACACTGTGAAGGCTCAAACCTACCAGCTTTTCAAGTTAAAAAGTAAGTTCATATGAGTCTGTACCCAACTCAGGTGACAGTTTCTAGGCCGCGGTGTAAAGCCTCTGTCATGGCTTGTTGTCTGTCTGACAACCGCTGTCTTCATCTTTGTGGGTCATCATAAATGGGTTCTGCGCAGCAACTTTGGAGGGATAAAATTTATTGTGCGTAATGTACGTAATTGTTCAAGTTTTCACTTCTGTCGGCACTCCCGGAGTGCCACAATATTTTTATTACTTATACATAGCACGTTTTTCATTTTGAAGCAGACGCGTGTTATTTAATAGCTTGTTCTTCTAATTTGTGGTTCAATGAACGTAAGCAGTTATTTATTTGGTAGAGTCTTCGTCTCATTTATTATTTACAAAACCTTTTTAAATAAAATAAAATTTATATTCGTAGTGGCGACATAAATCGCTTTTGACTTGATTGCAATCGACCAACAATCGACCAAGGGTGGTTTTTTTTAACTTGGTTACATAGTTTCATAATAATTGATATCCTTTACTATCGTTAAGACCTTTTAGTATGTTTGTTCTCAGGGTTGGGAAGGCAGTACAGAGGGGGGTGTCGAAGGTGGCGAAGCTTCGTTGCCTGCGCACGCGCCGCTTGATGCTGTTTGGCAGCCAGTTTCCGGCACCAAGTAAGTATTCTATTTCTCTCACACTAAATCAGTTAAACTTTGATTTCTAAAGTAATACTTTAGTAATACATTTTTTAGATCATGATCCCAAAAATTAAGAAGGTACCTATACCATACCTAAGAAAAAAAAACAAAGCTCGTAAGTATTTTTCATACGTTTATCGCCGCGTTCCACAACGTTCTCGATTGTATTGATTGATGATGACTTGATTTTTTTGAGCCTCGCTTATCAGAGCATCGGACAGGAAAATATAACATACTGTAATACTCGTATAACAATAGCTCGGTTTATCGCGTTATAGGTACTGTTGGTTATCGTTTGATATAGCTTATGCATATAAAAATAAAACGTGTTAAGTACCAGAATAGCTGTCAACTTTGTATCGACTACCTATTCTTCGTATAAAGCTTATCAAAGTTTAGGCTTTAAGCCTGAATGAAAACATGAATACAAATATTTATTACCTATTTTTCATTGTTTTAATTTCTACCGTGAATAAATTTTTATTCACGGTTGCATTATGGATAAATATTGAGTGGGTAAAGTCTCGTTAAACGTATGTTTTAAAATAATGTTTTATAGCGGCATTGGCATAGGTTATAATAGGTATTCACATAGTAGTATTAGTATGTCTACCAGAAAATTTAATTCAATATATTTTTAGAGTTGGTTTACCATACCTTGTATTACCCATACTGCATACCTTGTATTACCCATACTGCATAAGTAATACAAATTATTTTTTCTGGATAAAAGGACCTACAAACATTATTTTTTTTGAATCCTCCTTGGTGGGTGTACCTGTTATTAGCGTACCTACACCCACAGCAAGAACTTGGCAAACGTAGTATTCTATATTCAAATTTAATTTTGTTCTAGCAAGCCGGTAAAGATTTCTGGCATAATGCGACGAGAAGTGATTGTAATTACATATCTACCTACATTTAATATTAACTATGTACTTATACGTAGTAGTAGCAACAATAGAAGTAATGAAGTTATTGCATACAAATAGTGTGATACTTTCATTGAGTGAGTCAAAAATTGTAGAATGTCTGTACTTATACATCTCATTGCAGGCGACTGTACCTAACAGGTAGCGCTACTACAGTATCTATTCTTGTACTACTAAATTAGGTACAGCAGCTAAATTAATACTACAGCTAGGTAAATAAATACAATGTCCCAGGCACTACAGTAATGTAGGTAATTGTTTATTAAATTATTATATCTAATCTAAAGCTAAATGTAAACAAAAAGTGTATTCCGAAACTTTATGCAGTGGAACCTTGAAGTTGGTAGTTCCGAAAAATATAACTAGATGGCGCGACTAAAATTGGTCGTTTTCTATACTGTATATTCCTCTACCTAGTAATAAATCTCTAAAAGTGATTACTCTGGTGGTTTTTTTATAAGTGAAAAAAACATACATTAAAACTAGTAGAAACAGTACTAAATCTAAAACCAGTATATCTTGGGTTTCTTTACATACAATTTGTTAGGGATGAGGGGTCAAGCTATATTGGTTGACACCACAGTGTCGTCTTAAGTCACGTGACTTCCCAGTCGAATCCAAAGTTTTTTACTCATTTCAAAACTGTTTCCTCTATGTCGCTAACGCGCCTAAAGAAGTTTTCACTTCTTTATTTTTTTAATTTTATTATCTCGATCCTTTACAAAAACCTGTTTTTCAAACTTAACTAAAAAAATAACAAAAATTTAAATGCTAATTCTATTACCTGCTCACTGCTTATCAAAACCAGACTCAAATTTTAAAACAAGTTTTTATTTTAAACCGATAAATTGTCTAGTCCCGCCACAAAACAAATTGGTACTTATTAATTAAGGACAATATGTGCATTGTAGGAGCCGATTCTACAGTACTCTTTTTGAGTCATGTACACACACACCCAGCTATTTCATTATTCTGACCCATTGATTTCTCGACATCTGCTATTCATTTCATCAACTTCCCACGGCTTTTGTAACATGTTTTAATTGTATAATATTAAAGTACATTTTGTACCTTTGTATCTTAGCTGTTATCTTAAATGAATGTTGTTTTTGTTCACATTGAAACTTGTTTTACTTATCGCAAATTATTATTTGCCTTATAGACGCTTGGAGCCGTGTTGGTCGAATGGGGTTGTACTTCGACTTTCAATCCGAAGGTCGTAGGTTCGAATCCTAGCCGTGCATCAATTAATTTTTCGTTTCGTGAAATTTATATGCGCTTTAACACGAACTCTTAACGTAACGGTGGAGGAAAACATCGTGAGGAAACCCGCAGCTTAGTCAGCTCTACACGTATTGACGTTGTCTTTCCTGTGGGCCACGTACAGTTTTCCCGTAACATTCAAAAAACCTCATTCTCACTACACAATTCACCCTGACTCACAATCTGAGTCAAACATTAAATAGTTTGAAAGGGTATATTACACCCGAGGTAGTCCAAAATATTTTCTTTTCCTTATGGATTGATAGTTTTCCCCCTTGCTGAACTCCGGTGTGTCCTTTAGTAGGTCTGCCATGACTTCTCTTATCCTTTCCTACTGAAGCTACGATAAGCAAAGTCTTAATGTACTCGTAGCTTACTATATTATTTACGCATACACTTTTATTTACACAGTATTTATTTACTTACACTAAAAAGTGAAAAATAAAAATTTTTGAAAAAAAAATTGAACCGACTTCACCGAACACAAACAGAAGAACCTTCTACACACTAAAAAGAGAAAAATAAGAATATAATTTGAAGTCGGTGCCAAGTGAATACGATTATTATTATTATTATTATTATGAGCCATTGCTGTCCCACCGCTGGGCAAAGGCCTCCCCACATTCCCTCCAGACGTCGCGATCCTGTGCAAGGCACTCCCAATCGACCATAAATTTGTCAAGGTCGTCTCGCCATCTTCTTCTCATATACGACAGACATGCCCAGCCCAACTCCACTTAAGCTTGGCGGCTTTCGTCGCTACGTCTGCGATTTGTGTTTGGGAGCGCAGTTCGGTGTTACGGATTCTGTCCATTAACTTGACACCCAAAATGCTGCGCTCCATCGCACGTTGGCAAACCTTGAGCTTGGACTTCTGATGTTGCGTCAATGACCATGTTTGCGCACTATACGTGAGGACAGGGAGAATGCATGTATCCATTAGTTTTCGCTTAAGCGACAATGGCAAGTCTGGACTTTTCATCAGATCTCCCTTGGCCCAATAGCTCCTCCAGGCATTCTCAACTCGCCGAGCGATTTCTTTGTCTTGCCTGGAATCGAAGGAGACTATTTGGCCAAGGTAGATATAGTCCTCGATATACTGTAATTCTTCCCCGTCTACGTGGTTTTAACGCTGTTGGTCATGACCTTGGTTTTTAACCGGTTCATCTTAAGTCCAACCTCAAGGCTTGCGATACTAAGGTCTTTAAGCATATCCTGTAGCTCCGAAGCAGATGTTGAAAATAGGACAATGTCATCGGCGAAGCGAAGGTTAGTTAACTTCACTCCGCCGATGTCAATTCCCTTTCGCTCCCATCTAGCCGCCAGCTTCCTAAATACCTCTTCCAGGGTGCAAGTAAAGAGTTTAGGTGAAAGTGGAGCTTCCTAAATACCTCTTCCAGGTTGCAAGTAAAGAGTTTAGGTGAAAGTGGAATACGATTAGGTCTACCTATAAAAAAAAGAAATCGAGCGATAGCGTACCAGGATACAATTTTGCACCCAAGTTCTTTTGAATTTCTTAGATGTAAATGAATAGTTGGCACCGACTTCAAATTATATTCTTATTTTTCTCTTTTTAGTGTGTAGAAGGTTTTTCTGTTTGTGTTCTGTGAAGTCGGTTCAATTTTTTTTTTCAAAAATTTTTTTGAGCGAATTTAAAGAGAATTAGGTTCTCGCGGTGAGATTTAGTTTGTTTTTTATCTAATCCCTTTTTCTAAACCCTCATCCTATGTATGTACTTGTCTGTTCCTATTTGTTTCGGGTTCAGACCATGAAACCCAAGTGTAATTTCTGATTCCTGATTATGACTGGGGATCTTATTGTAGGATAAGTGTGAGATCAGGATTACCATTATTCGTTTAAATGAAACATTTAATTTTCTTTATACCTAAACATTTTATTTAAGACTCTTGAGGTTACGTCACTATTTTAATTTCGTTCTTTAAAAATTATTCGCCACCCACTCGAGCTTCTCCAGACTTTTATTGTGTTCGTTGTAAAACTCTATTTGGGTCTCATATTTTAACGGCTTCTTATTATTATTTTGGAAAATGAAAGAATATAAAGTAGGTAGGTAGGTACTAGAGTAAAGTTTTCTAAGGCAGTATACTACATATTTATTTAGTACTAATTCTTCAAACAGTTACTGATTTTGAGTGAGTTTCACTATAAATAATTCTATTGCAAATCACAATACACAATGATAAACACAATACATACAATGTAATTAACACAAAGGAAAACTTATAATAGGATATTATGATCTGTGAATGAAACTGATTACAATAGGTATGAGTGACCCTAATTTATTTTATCAGATCAAAAAGTTTGTAATCGCGCAGTAAGGTAGACCATGAATTTTTCAGCTGTTTCTCAATTTCCATGAAGTAGACCATGTATTTTACAGTTTTTTCCAGCTGAGAGGTAGACAAGTTACTCAATATTAATATTCTCTTTCAGATTTAAATTTTACGTATACTCAGCCTTCGTGGAGAGTCGCACAGTCTCTGCGGTGAGGATTATAGCAGCGACGAAGACCCTGGATGCAGACACTGTCGTTTGCCGCCTGTATTTACCTGACAACCGCACCCTCACACTCAAAGCCAGAGTCAAGGTAATCCATTCATCTCACAAAACCGAAATAAACTAATATCAACATTCCCCACTAACATCTAGTTACATTTTCACTTGTTCCGCTGGACATGTCAGAAGTTGAGGTATGCGGGCGAAAATTAAGGAAGTTTTGCTATCCATAACGGATATCCGCTCCAGGTTTTGGAATACCTAACCTAATAGGCCATCGATTTTTGGTCAGGTAGGTACTCATACGAGTACATAAAGACGGAGAATTTTAAATGTTATGTTCTGATACTCAGAACGCAAATAAAAGGTGGAAGCATCCCTAACACTTAATTTTGTTTTATCGCCGATTGCTTGCGACGAACTAAACCCTTAAAATAGGCACGATTGGCTGTATGTATGTTTTTTTTTTTTTTTTTTTTTTTTTTTTTTTTTTTATGTATGTTCACCGATATTTCCGTCAGTTGTGGACCGATTTCCAAAATTTTTTTTTTGTTTGAAAGGGTATACTCTTATAGTGGTCCCATATAAATTTTATTTCTGAGGGATTAAAAGTTTTCCCGTAAAACTAAAACAATCACTGAACTTTAAGAAAATTGTGGCCCGATTTCCAAAATTTTTTTTTTGTTAGAAAGAGGTATACTCTCAAGGTGGCGCCATATATTTTTTTTCCTGAGGGATTAATAGTTTTACCGTAAAACTAAAACAATCACTGAACTTTAAGAAAATTGTGGACCGATTTCAAAATTTTTTTTTGTTAGAAAGTGGTATACTCTCAAGGTGACGCCATATATTTTTTTTTCCTGAGGGATTGATAGTTTTCCCCCTTGCTGAACTCCGGTGTGTCATTTAGTAGGTCTGCCCATGACTTCTCTTATCCTTTCCTACTTAAGCTACGATAAGCAAAGTCTTAATGTACTCGTAGCTTACTATATTATTTACACATACACTTTTATTTACACAGTATTTATTTACTTACACTAAAAATTGAAAAATAAAAATTTTTGAAAAAATTATTGAACCGACTTCACAGAACACAAACAGAAGAACCTTCTACACACTAAAAAGAGAAAAATAAGAATATAATTTGAAGTCGGTGCCAAGTGAATACGATTAGGTACCGACTTCAAATTATATTCTTCTATATATATTAAATTCACGGAACTTTCGGTATTTAGGTCATCCCCGTGGTCACGTGAACTCGAGCAGAATAATTCCGCGAATCGCTGAGCAGGTGCCTAGTGATGGGATTGGCTCTTTAGGAAATACCTAACAGTTGAACGCCTGTTGAGCCTTCTTTTGGTGAAGTCGAGTTATTTGCGTGCTCGATTCGTGATACATCAGTTTATCTTGTTATAGTAGACAGAAATGCTTTCTAAAGCTCAGAAGGCTACAATAAGCTCAAGATACAACACATATACACATATACATGTATAATAGGTTATGGGTTTTTCTTATTTTGATGCGATTGTAAAATATATGTAGGTAATTGTTAATGTAAACAAAGCAGTGCAGACGAAAGTACCTATCAGTTTTAATTATGAACTTTACGTTCTAGGCGATCCGTGAGAACTGGAATTTCAAATACAGTGCAACATACGTGCTGTGCCTTCTTCGCGACTCCGGAGTGAAACCACATGAGACGGTCGGTGCTTCTATATCAGTCTTGGCAGCGACCGCCACTAAGAAGCCTTCTACGAATCTCCTTAAAGTGCTGGATACGGAACCTAAACAAGGAATTGAGGTAAGAGAAAATGAGTTGTTGTATATTATGTACTATGTATGTCGTTATAACACATAGTCCACTCACCACTATTATTGTTTTGTAATTATGTAATCGATAATAATATAAGGAGTGGATGCACAATTGACGAGTGATAGGAGTGAGTGGAAGAAGAAGACATGTTGTGCCGACACCACTTAGCGTGGGATAAGGTCAGGGAGATGATGATGATGAATTATGTAATGGATAGCATAGGAACCTACAAACTAGCATTTTATTTATGTTTAGATTTTTGGGGGTAGAATGGTATTCCCCCAAACTATGGTGAAGAGGGAGTACTCGCCTCGCTAAGGTTTGCCCAACTGGCACACTTACCTTAGGGCCTTTCGGCCGACAGTTATAGTCGGATAGTTCTATATAGGCTTAGGCGTCCAGTAAACTTCGTCAGCGCGATCTAGAAATTTTTCCACAGATATAGACATAGTTATTACTTTTTGCGTGTTTCTAGCGCCATCTAGTTGTACAGCTCCGAAGTACGTCGCTGTAATTGACATCTCTTGAAGTTCAGCTTATTGTTCAGCTTGTAGTTCAGGCGATGGTAGATAGAGGTCGCCACATCACTCCCTTTCCAGACCGAAGGTCGATATGGGTATTTGATGCCAGCCAGCATGGTGGGGTTGTCCATCTTAGCTCGTCGTGGTCTTCGGTGAGTCGAGACTGGTGCGATGAGCAGGTTGAGGACAGGACAGCGCTTGTCGTCTGCGGTGAGTCGAGACGGTCCACGGTGAGTCGGGACGAAGCGCGGTGCAGTGCTCCAGGTGAGGCTACGGTGAGTCGAGCCTGTATGCCCGGATAATGCCGCGGTGCGGTGCTCCAGGTGAGTCTACGGTGAGGTCGCCACAGATTAATAACTAATTGATCAGTTAGGTAAACAGTGTCGTGTTATGTTGAAGAATATCTTATAGTACCTACTAAAAGTGGAACCCGAAGTGGAAACAAAACCATTGATGGATCAGAGTGAAACTCAAAGTGTAAACAAAACCATTGATGGATTAGAGTGAAAGAAAAAGTGGAAACAAATCCCTTAGTGGATTTGATTAGTGGATCAGAGTGGAATAGGGCCTTATACTGTGCAATTACTTATACTGGGCATGTAATTAGATTACCTAGGTACTATACGGTAGAGTGGACTTTTAATGAATATCCGGTGTGTGGTTATGAATTAACTAAATTATCCGACAAGGTTACCGTATTAGTTGTCATACGCAGTACGTTACATATTTTATGCGTATGTAATGTAGGTCAGACCAGAAATTACGGAAAACCCTTATTCGCTGTAGGTATACCAACGTTAATTTATATTTTGTAAATTTCCTATAGTTGATTGATAGGCCTCTGAGTAAACATAGATTTAGCCTACCTCTAAATTAATCTACACTCGAGAGCAAAAAAATCGACTCAGGCGACACACCTGCAGTCGCAAGTCACTGGCAAAAAAACTGATCGTGTAAATATTTTTTTCATAGTAAAATCATAAAGCTCCTATTATTAGCTTCAAAATGATATAAAATATTGTAATGTTTCTTGCTCACACAACCCAACAACATGTTGTGATCAGTAACCACCCTTTTTGCGCTTGTTTACAATAGTGCTAATTAAGGGTTACTTACCCATATAAAAGGTTATCTACCTGACCCACCCTTATCAGTTAGCCGTCAAACGTCAACCGATACACATCTCCGTTATCAACAAACAAGAATTCTACCTGAAAATGGACACAACAAGTGATGAAGCTGCTCAAGCGGTCATCCTATTGCGACAAGGCCAGAGTCAGCGTGAAGTGGCACATGCGTTGAACATGAGCCAGTCTGCTGTTTGCAGAGTTTACCGTCGTTACCAAGAGACTGGTAACTTTAATCGAAGACGCGGTTCCGGAAGAAAAAGGTGCACATCGGAGAGAGATGACCGTTTCATTGTCAGTACATCGCTGAGAAATCGGGCCCTCACTGGCGTTCAAGTCCAACAAGAGCTCAGAGAAACGCGAGGAGTGGCTGTTAGTGGCTGGACAGTCAGAAGACGACTTAAGGCAGCTAGCCTTGAGCCAAAAAGGCCAGCTACTGGCCCCAAATTAACCCCAGCCCACCGAGCAGCCCGCCTACGATTTGCCAGAGAACACGTTGATTGGACTGACGAACAATGGAGCTCCGTCCTCTTCTCAGACGAAAGCAGAGTATGCTTGCATGGTAGCGATAGAAGAGGACGAGTCTACAGAAGATCTGGAGAAAGATTCGCGCAGTGCTGCATCAAAGAAAATGTGGCTTTTGGAGGAGGTTCCTGGATGGTGTGGGCGGGCATTTCAATGGAGGCAAAAACCGAGTTGGTTTTTATTGAAACTGGTGGTCGAGTGGGAGGATTGACGGCGAACCGATACATCGATGAGATTTTAGGGGATCACGTCGTTCCCTACGCCGGTTTCATAGGCGAAAACTTTATCTTAATGCACGACAATGCCCGTCCACATACTGCAGGTTCCGTCCGGCAGTATTTACAGGAGGTCGAAATTGCCGCTATGGACTGGCCAGCGCGTAGCCCGGACTTAAATCCTATCGAGCATATGTGGGACGAACTGAAACGAAAAGTTCGGGCTAGAAATCCTGCACCAGCCACAAAATCGGACCTCAAAGCGGCGCTCATTGAAGAATGGGATAGCATCGAACAAGATCGAGTAAAGAAACTTATTCGATCCATGAAGAAGCGATTGGAAGCTGTTATTAGGGCCAGGGGGGGCAACACTAAATATTGATAGTTTAATTTCTAATAAATTAATATTTTGACGAATTTAAGCTGGTATTTTCTTTACTGTTAATGATCACCCTTTTTCATTGCTTAAGACTCCTTCTCATTCAATATTTTTTCATTACCAAAATAAAAATGTAAATAACAAAGTAGACCACTCATTTTAAAGTTAAAACTAACAGCTTTGAGATGTTAAAATCAGAAATAGAATGAAAGCTTCTGATTTTTTGCCAGAGTTTTTTAAACGCGGGCGTGCGTCCTGAGTCGATTTTTTTGCTCACGAGTGTACATCTACACTAATATTATAAAGAGGAAACAT
This sequence comes from Epirrhoe tristata, assembly GCA_951394285.1. Lineage (NCBI taxonomy): Eukaryota > Metazoa > Arthropoda > Insecta > Lepidoptera > Geometridae > Epirrhoe > Epirrhoe tristata. The sequence goes on from OX596147.1 coordinate 4,762,063, forward strand.
TTGTTTGTTTGTTTGAATTGAATAGGCTCCGAAACTACTGGACCGATTTGAAAAATTCTTTCACCATTAGAATCCTACATTATCTCTGATGAACATAGGCTATAAATTATTTTCAAAAAAATTAGAGATCCTTATGAAAATTGCAATAATGTAACCAAAGGTGTAAAAATTTTGAACATAAAATTCTTCATATCGCGTGCGCTGCGAAAACTATTGATGATAGAACAAAAAAATGTTCTACAATATTAAAGAACGTATCAATATCTACAAAAAAGTCAGCGATAGCATATGTCCAACTATTGTGGTTGTGTGAGAATAACAACTTTTATAATTTAAAAAGTGAATAAAAATGCCGACCAAAAGCAGACCACGTTATTCTTATTTTGGTATTTATTCTTATCCAAATAAATTCCTTCGTAGTAAAGGCTGTTTCAGTACCCGTCGATTACTTTTTGAATGATTGAAATCGGACATTTTATTCAAAAGTTATCATGAGTTTAAAAATGTAAGATACATCGCGACCACAGAATAAATATCAGTTAGTACGGTAGGACAAGTGTCTGGGATTTTTAACACAGGTAACGGGATATTAACCATGATTAATACCATAGATACTATTGATCATGGCGGATGCAACTGCGCCGAAATATTGGGAAACTCAAAAAACATTAAATCATGGTAAATATCCCGTTAATTGTGTTAAAAATGTTGAAACCCATGATAGTTAAAAAAGTGTCTGGGAACTATGGAATGGGAGAGGGGAGTGGTAATATATCAATGAAATATATATGGGAGGTAGGGGAGCATTGGGCAGTAGGGAGGTTTGGACACCCCCGTGTCATGTCGACCATAAACCATCATGCCTATCGTCAAATCGGAATTTTATCAGTTAGAATTGACCATGTATGGGGGTGGATTGGCATGATGGTGTATGGCCGGCATAACACGGGGATTTGCCGGTGGTGTCCAAATCTGCCTTACTGTCCAATACTCCCCTACCTACCTTAGACCTTACCTACATAAGGATCATGCATCCCGCTCCGGGACCGCCATGTTGTTATTAAATTTTTGTTAAATACCTATAATAAACCCGAAGCCGGGGCGGACAGCTAGTAAACTATAAGTATAAACGTGGCATAAAGTTATTCCTGATTGTAAACTGTCAAAATGTATGGTTATTCCTATTTTATTCCGCGGAATAACTTTATACCACGTTTATTAGTAAGGCCCTTAGAGTACGAAAACTCTAATTCTCCAACTGGTAAATACTCCGCTTCCCGACAGCCAAAGTTCTACAGTTCATAAAACTCTGTAGAGCTAACAAGCAGAGAGTGAACTATAAACGGACCAAGAAGAACAAAATAGCAGACCCAGATTGGGGAACACGAGAAATCACGACGCAACGAGAGATGTACCTATAGAAAATTCTATATGTACATCTCTCGTTGCGTCGTCCGCCACGTTTATCTTCGTGGGCACCCATCGCCATTCGTTGACCGTCGTGACGTCTTCTATCGCTACGAGTCGATGGGCAACGTAGGGCTTTTCTATTATTGCAGTTGCCGCCTCAAGATGAGATTTCTCGTGTTTCTTGGCTGCTGCATCATGTACCTACCACTCGCAGTTTATACGGTTTCATCGGATTGATCACGGCGAAGTATGGAAGTACCATTTGGAGTCTTCTCTATGGGGGCAGGCTTGGCGTACCCCTTCTCTATCAAGGCTTCCATCTGTTCGTTGTATTTCTTGTTCAGTGCTGCGTCGCGATCTAACTTCATTTCTATGCCGAAGAGTCGTTGAGTTCATTTCTATGTCGAAGGTTGAGCGAAGATTCGTAGTTGTTCGGTAAAACGATGTCTTCATTGCGCCACAGTAGAGCCGTCTCGTATCTTCCTTTTTCTGTGTGGACTGTATTCTCTTCTAAGATTAAAATCACTAGGTATTATACCTACCCAATTATTCAAGTTTTCACTTCTGGTCGGCACTCCCAAAGTGCCACTGTTTTTTTTTTTCAGAAAAACTTGAGTAACTTTGGTTATTTTACTAACGATAGGTAATATAAATTAAATGTCGAAAATTCGAAATATAGGTAAGTAATTAGGTAGGTACTTAAAACATGTTTATCATTAATTTCAATCATGCGAAATAAAAATAAAAAATCTAGAGTAGGTCAAAAAGTGGCGGCCAGGTTCACCCATCCACGCGGTGTCTATGCATGCACTCGTTTAGTCGTTCGTTCGTCTTTCCTTCCATTTTTTTCCTTCTGAGGCCATGAGCGGGCGCGCCCGCAGTCTTACGCTGATTACATATTAAATAAAACTAAGGAAACCATATTAAATAAAACTAAGGAAACCAGGAAGGGACTTAGTTTATTAGTCTTTATTGTCATTAATTACTACTTAAATCGTTTTCACCCGCTCAAACCACCCAATGGGTGGATTGAAGTGGGTGATAATCGGGTCAGGGTGTTTACCCGGGTGATTACCGGAGCGCACCAGCGGCCGTACCACGGAACACACGTAGTGTTGAGAGCATTGTTGACTTTACATTCCATTGCGTCATTTGTTCCTTGGATTGTGACTGGTCTCAAGATAAACACAGCAATGTATGTCGAACATTGAATTGAATCACTTTTAATTTTGAGTACATTGGTAAATGTACACGCGACCAGCCATGAAGCGCGACTAGTGCCCGATTTTGACCGAACCAGTTGGAATTAACTTGATGTTGTGACACGGGCCATTTATTTATTCTATTTTCTATTCTTCCAGGAAACATTGCATGTCTGCGTGAGACCATTTCACTTCTCATACTCCCGAAGTGATTGGCTTGTAGAATGGTTTGAAATCAACCGGTTACTTGGTGTCAGCCATTTCTACATGTACAATGACTCGATGAGCAATTCAACGGGCTGCCTTATTGAATATTATAATAAGCAGGGCCTTATCACAATGCTGCCTTGGAAGCTGCCTTTCGTGTCTACAGTTGAAATCAGGTAATACTTTATTCGTACCTAGCATAAGAACTATTTTTAAGGGCATATTAACTGAATGATTCTATGCAGACAGACATGACAAAACTAGGTACTCGTATTAGGGTTCCTTATTTACTACGGAATCAAAAAAAATAAACGAAACAGGATTATGATCACAAAGTTCTAGCATGGTTTAGATACATTATTGTTATTATTATTTTTTTATTCAAACTATTTCGTGCCACTGCTGGGCAAAGGACTCTCCATTATCTTTCCACTTATCGCGGTCTCGTTCCACTTGGACACACAAAGCTACTTTTTTAACTTGCAATTTTTTTTTGTATAAACTTAGTAAACGGCACGACACAGTTCTTGTCGTGTCACTAATCAAAACAGTGCGGTGAAAGGACTTATCTCTTTCCAGGACGGAAGGCCAATTCGCAGCGTTCAACGACTGCCTATACCGGTCGATGCAAAACGCGGGTTGGCTTCTTGTTATAGATCTGGATGAGGTGGTATTCCCGAGGAAGGAGAAGGCGATACCAGAGATGCTGACGGCATTGCGAGAGTCGTACAAAAAGTCGTCGAAAGCACCCTCCGCTTTCTTGTTCAGAAATGCTTTCTTCTACTTACTGTGGGAGGTATTGACAATGTTTCATTTACTAGGAACTAGATGTGCCTACTAGTATTTAAGACTATAATCTGTGACAAATGTCATCCAAATGCATTCAATCGTTTATTAATTAAACAACTATATGCCCTTTGTCAGTAGCCCTTTGCCTTTACACACTTTGAAGAATAAGCGCGCACCTAGAGTGGGCACAGCCAATCATATTTCAAAAGGTCGTAACGGAAACCGTGACTTGCGTGACGGAAAATAGCACTAAAGGTCGTGACGTAAAAAAAGCCTCAGCTGTGCGTACCTTACTTAGCCGTTTTATTTGCCAAGTCCGTATCGATAAGGAAATTCGTTACAAAAATTCTCAACTTCCTCCACAGAATGACACAGAAGTGACCGTTCCGCTTACAATAGCGCGGAAAACGCGGCGATGGGTGACACCCCACGCTCTAAATAACCGAAGCAAATACGTGCTTCGGCCGCGTGACGCCGTAGAACTAGGGAACCATTTCATCTGGGAGCTCGCGGCCGGAGCCAGCTCCGTCGGCGTGCCCACCGACCGCGCGCTGTTACATCACTACCGGGTATGTATGTCCCGCACCAAATGAATTATTACCGTCTGCCCCCACAAACTGCTACCACGCGGTGGCAGACACTAACACTTATGGCAAGCCCTACGTATGAAAAATGGGGGCACACAGTTATACAATATTACCGTCTGCCACTGCACTGCTAGTGCAATGCGCTGCATCACGATTCGGGTGTGTAAAGTAAAAAAATATTTATGACTACCTAGCTGCCCGTCGCGGTGTTACACGCGGTCTCTGGGGATCGGTCCAGTAGTTTCAGAGTCTATTCAATGTCAAAATCAAAACAAAGAAACAAATGAAAAAAACGAAGAAACAAGTGTAGAAAACTGTCAATGGTTTATCCGAAAATTCTGAATCAAAGTCAAAGTCAAAGCATTTATTCAGTGGGACCGCTGGGATCACTTTGAAACGTCTTAAAACTAGGTGATTCTAATCCTGTTCCTTCGCGACCAATACCGTGAACAACCAGGGCAACAAACACGGTTTGGGGCCTAGCTTTTTTTAGGTGATCCATCTTAGATCTTAACTTAGGCTAATTTCTTAACTAACTTAGTTGTAGAATTAAAAGTAAAGTTAGTAAAATTCAAAAAGCTAAGCAAGATAGCAAAGGCATTGTGCCCACATCAGCTGTCGAGGGGCAGAGCGACATCGTTTCGAGCGAAGTGTTGTGTTAATTAATTAAATTAATTAATTTAATTAAACACTCGGTAGTGTTTACCGCAAAAATTTTAAAAGTGTCTGAAACAATTTAACTTCACACAATTTTTTATTAACAAGGCCGGTGCCTTACTAATAAACGTGATATAAAGTTATTTCTCGGCATAAAATAGGAACAACCATACATTTTGACAGTTAACACTCAGGAATAACTTTATACCACGTTTATTAGTCCTTACCATGTTCTCCGTCCATGGTCCTTACTAATAAAAGTGGTATAAAATTATTCCTAGTCCGTTAGTGTTTCTAGAATGTTTCTGTGCTCTCCGATGGAAATGGAGAGCACCGAAACAAATCTGTTGCAGTGTCGCAACAGTGGTATACAAGTGTGGACGTGTGTTTCAGTTGCTTATAAACAACATGGCGGTAGTTTAGAATGTCAACATCATAGAATTATTTTAAAAAAGAAGCCAATATCGGGGATTGCGCAACTCGCAATCGCTGTGAAACAACTGAGGTGTGGACGGCCAAGTCCCCGAATATTTGCTTCTGTTTTTGTTTCTGTTTAAACATCTACGTTTTGTGTCAGAAACGTATCTGAAACATGTTTATCAGTGAATAGGTACATGGCTTTAGTAAAAAAAAAACTTAGGCCTTTACAGATGTACATCTAACATAGATATGTTAGATGATTTATACAGCGTCAGGAGGCAATCCATGCCTACACTTAACGGGACGCTGTAGTGCCTCGGACATTGTTTTGAGATGGAATAGGCTTGCCCAGCACCTAAACCATCCTCTCAGCTTAATCAGCATGGCCCACAGGAAAGACGACGTCAATACGTGTGGAGCTGACTAAGCTGCGGGTTGCCTCACGACGTTTTCCTTCACCGTTAAGAGCTCGTGTTATAGCGCATATAAATTTTACGAAACGAAAAATCCGTTGATGCACGGCCGGGATTCAATTCCTTCAGATTGAAAGTTGAGGCACAACCCCATTCGACCAACATGGCTCAAGGCTTTAGTACAATACTAATAGATTTTTTTATGTAATTTTTCAGATCGCATGTGAATATGGTGGCATGAGCTGTCTAACAGTGCCTTCAACAGTCGATAGAACAGCGCACAGATGGTCAGACGAACTTTCCAAACGAGTTACCAAAGAGAAGAACTCATTAGCCATTGAGTGTCCAGCGTAAGTTGATTTGTGTTTAAGCGATTTTAAGCGATGATATTAGGCTACTAATAGGGCATGGTTAGTGGCGTACTGGTTAGTCGAAGTTAGTCACTAATAAATGACAGTCGAGTCGACACTTCGTTATTCGTTATTCGCTATGCGGCTACGCTGAATTCATCCAAATATTTGCTATGTGAGCAAACAACATAAATAAATATGCTACCCACACTTCGTGCTGACGTGCCAAATATATGTAATAATAATAATGGACCATAATGCCACCATACAATTTTCAGTTTTGAAAGAAAGTAATCAGTGATGCCAAAACACTAGGACCAAACTAAACCAAGTTACTTGGTCCTTATTAAAACATTAGATTTGTAAAAGTTGCAAATCGAAAGTAATCTAATTGTACTTGATTTTATTTTATGTCCGATTTTTAAGAAACTCATCGCTAACAGTTGCTTAAAACTGTACATTTTATTTTTCAAATGAACGTACAGTTAAAATGTCATTCTATGAGGCTTTCTGATTGGTCAGTGTGCCACTAACTATGTTTTGGTTTTACGTGACATATTTTTTTAGTGAGAAATTTGCGAAAACCAACAATGGAACATTGGCAATCCAACAATGAAGCATTATCCAAAGACTACTGACGTCTGATCGCGTTGTCAAGGTACCAAATTATGCTCAAGTAATAACAAAACTAACCTTTTAACTGTCATTTAGTTACTAACGTGAAGAAATTCTGATTAACATCTTAATACTTGAGAGGCGACAGACGTTTCGTTATATTTTATTACATAAGATCTTCAAAATCAAAGCATTTTTGATCGTTCCAGTGCTTTTTCAATAATGATATTACGCTCTTTGTGAGCTTAAAACAATATGTTTAGTAGGCAGATCGTTGAATTAGGCATAGGCATAATTATCATGATATGCCTAGGCAAATCATGATCCGTGTTATAAAAAAAAAATTTAACCAAGTTTAGCGAAGCACTGACTAAAAAATGTCTCTAGAAAAACGATCTTTAAATACTCCTACTTAGAACGCTTTTTTGTGGTAATAGTTTTGTATATGTGTCAACATAGTGTTCAACTAAGGTTTAACTTTTCTGTAATAAGGCCATTTATGTCTAATTCAACAATCTGCCTACGACATAGTAATGTACTATTATCTATTATTGAAAAAGCACGAGCGATCAAACAAATACGCGAAGTTTGATGATGTATCCACTATAAGGATTTGCCAAGTCATCGTAGCATTTGCTATGAGCGAAAAGTATTTCTGACAATATGTAGCTGTAGGTATTTATTTATGTTAATGAAAGGTACAGTCAGTGACGAAAGTCGATTAACAGTTGGACTTTTTAAAATGGCTTTTGTTTTCGATAACCAAGAAAAAAATAAACTTTTCTTGGGAAATTATTATGAAACAAGACTTTATCTTCAAATATTAGTAAAAATGTTGGTCATAATGTTATGGATTTCGGAAATATTCAGATTTTTGAAACATAAAATGTTAATCGACTTTCGTTGCTGACTGTACCTACAATGTATTATTTTTGTACTTACATACAATTACTGTATTGTCAAATAGAGATTCGTGTTATTTATAAGAACTGCATTTACTGTTAACTACCTGGTTCATTATAAGTAGAGAATATAATAAATGTAGAAATACCTACAATTTAATAAATGAATGAGCAATATGTAATAAGTAGGACTTCTTCACAGATTTTATGACGTAATAATTATCAGCAACTTTTCATAACGGTACATAATGTTGATGCCCCAATTACCTAACTAACTAACTTATAGTAAACAAAAAGGACCACTTATACTAAGCACAACTGATCTTAGCTCTCTGAAGTTAGGTGCAATAGACGATTGCGCAGGTTTGGTAATGTAAGCGCGATAGCACGATTTTAGGCGTCATCAAAAATGGGTTCTGCGCAGCTGCGTATTATACGTACTAAGTTCTTTTGACTAAGTTATAAGTAGTCTGCCCACTATAACGTATATATACGTTGTATACCATACGTTGTCTGACATTATATCAGCACGTGAGTATAATTGAAGTGAAAACTTGTTTAGGCGCGTTGGTAATTTTTTTGAGATGAGAAAAAAACCATTGAAATCGCGACACCCTTACCAACACCTCGTTCAAGTTTACATTTCTGTCGGCACTGCCGGAGTGCCACTGTTTTTTTTTTATTAAAGTTTACGCTAGGTGATAGATACAAAATCAAATAAGTTGAAGGGAGATTGCTCATAAAGTTTTGAAAAATGAACCCCGCACAACATTTCCCTGTAAAAACTCGAATAGATTTTACACCTTGATCCATCGATTTCGAAGATCCCTCCTATAATTTGACTTATACTTACATTTATTTTGCGCCGGGCCGAGATTTTTTTAAGCATTCTCCTTTCACGAATATATTCTTACGGCTTGATTTAGACATGTTGCAGTGGACGGAGTCCCTTACAGGTACAATTCGGAAATATATGTAAAAATAGCTGTACGGTCTTAGAAAAAGAATGTGCCAGTTTGATGTTGTGTTCGTCATAATTTGCTCAAGTTTATCAATAATATTGACAGTATTGAATTCACAAGTAGGTATAGATAGTGTATCTCAAAAGGATGCTCTCTTACTTTATCTTAAAACTATTTTCCTGTCTTCTGTATCAAGACCAAAGCTTAAGCCGCGTTGATACGATCAGAGTACCTATACTCGTACAGACAGAGTGGACTCGTACGAGAAAGCTTCATACGAGTGTACAACGTAGGATAGCTGTTGACACCATCATAGTTGACTCGCGGGCGGCGGAGCGCGTGCGCGCGCGCCAGGCCGAGCAGGTACAGGGAGGTACAGTTAGGTGATACCGTACATGTACGCAACTACAGTAAAAATAAAGATAAATGAGTGGAAGGGCAAGTCATGAAACAGGTAGGACCTTTTTGATTTTCAGTGAATGTACCGTTGGCTAAAATTTATGTGAAGCGACACATAGATCAAATGATTGTACCCAAAGCGAACAGAAAAAGATTTTCATTATCGTGTACGTACTGCTGTGGTACTGCTGATGATGTAAATACGGATGTATGTTCTGAGGTGCCTGTTGCGACAAGCAGCAAGGACGATACCGCGGCCTCACCGCGTAGCCCCGGTGCCGGGCGCCGCACCCAGCGATGAACCGGCTAGTGCACAGCCGGTTGAAGCTGATAATTTCGAGTTGGCAAGTTCTTCCCCGGTTGTTTTGATACACGCGTATAACTTGCGTCCTCGTCTCAACAGGCAACCCAATTATAAATAAGGCTTATTGTGTAATTTATTTCAAATAATAACTTAGTAAGTACCTATATTAAAAAAAAAATTGTAAAAGTAAGTAGTTAAGTAAAATTTAGTTAAGGTGTTGGGTATTTGTAGGGACTCATACAAAATGTCACTTTGTACTACCGCCATTCGTAAATAAACCAGTCAGATTCTGCAGCTTATGTTTCATTGAATATCTCCCTATAATATTAGTATGGATTTATAACAGGTGTTCTGAACATTTTGTTATTATCTTTTGGTTATTTCAAATCAATGTTATGTAATTTGTTTTACGTAAAATTATAATCTCTATATTATTAACTCTTAGCTTTCATCCAATGTTTAATTCCAATGTTTTATCAATTACTTCGTTATATTTCAAGACAACAAACTCCAATCAACCCACCGCCGCCGGAACTCACGTCACAGTGTGCGTTACCCTAGCTGGAAAGTGTCTCCTAGAGAGATTTGAGAATGAGGAAAAATTAGTGCCTAGTGAGCTATAAATGTGCGCGAAATTAAAAATTTGTGCATATTGTAGTTTTTGAGAGAAAAGAATGTGCCAGTTTGATGTTGTGTTCGTCATAATTTGCTCAAGTTTATCAATAATATTGACAGTATTGAATTCACAAGTAGGTATAGATAGTGTATCTCAAAAGGATGCTCTCTTACTTTATCTTAAAACTATTTTCCTGTCTTCTGTATTAAGACCAAAGCTTAAGCCGCGTTGATACGATCAGAGTACCTATACTCGTACTGACAGAGTGGACTCGTACGAGAAAGCTTCATACGAGTGTACAACGTAGGATAGCTGTTGACACCATCATAGTTGACTCGCGGGCGGGCGGGCGGCGGAGCGCGTGCGCGCGCGCCAGGCCGAGCAGGTACAGGGAGGTACAGTTAGGTGATACCGTACATGTACGCGACTACAGTAAAAATAAAGATAAATGGGTGGAAGGGCAAGTCATGGAACAGGTAGGACCTTTTTGATTTTCAGTGAATGTACCGTTGGCTAAAAGTTATGTGAAGCGACACATAGATCAAATGATTGTACCCAAAGAGAACAGAAAAAGATTTTCATTATCGTGTAGGTACGTACTGCTGTGGTACTGCTGATGATGTAAATACGGATGTATGTTCTGAGGTGCCTGTTGCGACAAGCAGCAAGGACGATACCGCGGCCTCACCGCGTAGCCCCGGTGCCGGGCGCCGCACCCAGCGATGAACCGGCTAGTGCACAGCCGGTTGAAGCTGATAATTTCGAGTTGGCAAGTTCTTCCCCGGTTGTTTTGATACACGCGTATAACTTGCGTCCTCGTCTCAACAGGCAACCCAATTATAAATAAGGCTTATTGTGTAATTTATTTCAAATAATAACTTAGTAAGTACCTATATGTAGTGTTTATGCACCTAATTGCGGGTAGACCCGCGTCTTGTCAACCTTTGCTTGGTAATAAACCAGTTTGCGATAGTCCGTGTTTTATTGAACATCTCATTGTGGCGCAGCCGATAACGTTTACTTTAAATTCGCTCTCATTACGTTTGTTACAATGCCTATCGGCAAAATTGAAACTTTTGAGATAGGTATTCATAAGTGGGACGCTTATTGCCGGCGAGTTAAACAGTTTGTGGCGTTAAACAACATCGCGGAGAATTTGCATGTGGCGGTGCTAATAACGCATGTTGGTGTGGCGTGTTACGAGTTGATGTGTGACTTGTGTGCACCAGAATTGCCGGAAAATAAGGATTTTGATGATCTTGAGAAGATTGTAAAAGATCATCTCGAGCCCCAGAGGTCGGAGATCGCAGAACGTCATATGTTTCGACAAAGAAAGCAAGCATCGGACGAGACCGTCAACGAATATCTCCAAAGTTTGAAACACTTAGCAAAAACGTGCAACTTCAAGAGTACACTGGAAGAGAATATTCGGGATCAATTCGTGTCCGGTCTCCACTCCGAGGATATGAGATCCAGACTTTTTGCCGAACAAGAACTAGATTACAAGCGAGCTATCGAGCTCGCATTGGCGTTGGAGGCGGCGGACAGGCATGCGGCGATGTCGGTGGCGAGCGGTGGCGGAGGCGCGGAGGGCGTGTCCCAAGGCCTGCACCGCGTGGCCACGGCGCGCGGGCAGCAACGTCGTCAGCCGCGCAGCGCCGGCGCGGCGCCGGCGGTAGCGACGAGCGCCACCGCCGGGCCCGCCGGGTCTTCAACGTCACATCCTTGCCCGCGTTGCGGACGGGAAGGCCATGTGGCGTCAAAGTGTCGTTATAAGTATCACAGTTGTGATAAGTGTGGTGAAAAGGGGCATTTGAAAGTGATGTGCCGTAAGTACGAAGGTGGTCGCGGAACCGAATCTACAAGGAAGTCCAAAGGTCAGTTCTTTTTGGTTGACTCTGATTCTGATACTGAAGACGTGAACTTTTATAACATGGCGTGTGATAAAGATGATCCGTACTACGCTGATTTAAAGATTGAAGGTCATTTGTTGCTTTTTGAAGTGGACACTGGATGCAAATTTTCAGCTATTTCTAAAGCTTGTTATGATGAACGATTTCGGAATTTGGAACTGAATAAAGAATCGTTAAATTTAAGATCATACACGGGAGATGTAATTAAACCATTAGGTTATATAAACGTAAATGTCACGTTTGGTTCAGAATCGCATAAACTGCAACTTTATGTTATTGATAAAGGTGGTCCTCCATTATTAGGGCGTATGTGGATACGAATTTTACATTTAGATGTAAACAATTGTTTTGTTCTGTCCGATATAAAACACGAACAGTCTGTGGAATTGTTGCGAAATGAGTTTCCAGAAGTTTTTGCTGAAGGCCTGGGGACCTGTAAAATTCGTATGCAGTTACATTTATCGGATAAGACTCCAGTTTTTGTGAAGGCTCGCTCTCTTCCATTGGCGTTACGCGCTCCGGTCGAGCGCGAGCGAACGCTTAGAACGCGATGACGTTATTTTTAAAGTGGACCGTTCAGACTATGGCACTCCTATAGTCCCAGTAGTTAAGAAAAATGGTGATATTCGCATTTGCGTTGATTATAAAACGACCATCAATCCACTGCTTAAAGATTTCCATTACCCTCTTCCTCGTATTGAAGAGATATTCGCAACTCTGGCCGGGGGTGTAGTCTTCTCAAAACTGGACTTGTCTCATGCATATCAGCAATTTTGTCTGACTGAGGATTCTCAGCCAATGACGGCTATAACGACCCACGTGGGCACATGGGTCTATAAGAGAGTACCCTTTGGAATTAAGTGTATTCCAGAAAATTTTCAAAAGGTAATTGAAGAAATTCTTAGTGGTTTGCCATATACCGTAGTATTTTGTGATGATATTTGTGTAAGTGGTAAAAATGCCAGTGATAATTTACAAAATGTTAAATCAGTATTGAAGAGATTGAGAGATGCCGGCTTACGAGTAAATTGGTCAAAATGCGAGTTCTTTAAAGAAAGTGTAACTTATTTAGGATATAGAATTGATAAGCACGGTCTTCACGCCGATGAAAAGAAAATAGAAGCTATTGTGTCAGCTCCAGTACCTAAAGATGTTTCACAATTAAAAAGTTTTTTGGGACTTGTAAACTTTTATTCAAAGTTCTGTATGAACATAAGCGATGTTCTAAAACCAATGTATGAGCTTCTAAAAAAAGACACTAAATGGTTTTGGAACAAACAGTGTGAAATAGCCTTTAAAAAAATAAAAAGTGTTCTAAGCAGTAGCCCGGTGCTTGCGCATTATGACGCGACGTTGCCGCTCATCCTCTCAGTAGATAGCAGTTCGTACGGGTTGGGCGCGGTACTCGCTCACCGCTATCCAGACGGCTCAGAGCGTGTTGTGTCATGCGCCTCACGAACGCTTAATGTGCACGAACAAAATTATTCGCAATTAGACAAAGAAGCATTGGCGATTATATTTGGTGTGACAAAACATCACCAATATTTGTACGGTAGACATTTTCTATTACGAAGTGACCATCGGGCACTCAGCTATATTTTTGGCAAAAATAAAGGCATTCCACAGACAGCCGCAAGTCGTTTGCAAAGATATGCAGTTCGGTTGGCCGCTTATAACTATGATATAGATTTTATTTCGTCCTCTAGAAATTGTTTCGCCGATGCTTTATCTCGTTTGCCGTTGGATCGCACGGTTAGGTATAGGGGGAGGTGGGGAGCATTGATACAAGGGGCACATTGATACACTAGTCTTATCTAATAATTGAGTCAATGGATTTGAATGGCTCCATCTCTAAAACGTTAGGAAAAACTTCCGAACGCGTCCATTGTAACCGCACCAACCGTCTGTCAACGGGCGGCCTTGGGCATGTCAAGACGTGTTATGAGCGTCCCTATGTAAATTTTGATGCAATATGTTCGTGTGTTTCGACGCTCTTTGATAACATCTAACGAGGATCTTTATATACCAGTGGCAAGTTAAACTATCAATTATTATGAATTTTGTTAATTTTACTTAAAATCAACGTTAGTTTTAATATGATTATTACATTTTTTTTTAAAGTCGTTTGGGGCACTTTGATGCAACAAAGTGCGGGGCACATTGATGTGTATCATGGTGCCCCGTCTCTGTATTAAGGTGCCCCATTTCTGTTTTTCCAGAAAGCGAAAGAATTAAAAACTGCTAAGAAATTATTGGGAATCATAGAAAATAAAAAGCCTGAAGAGAAGAAAGTCTGTCCTCGTTTGCCAGAATATAAATGTTGGGGATTTCCTTAAATTAAAAAAAAAATACTCATACAGAGGTGTCGGTAACGGTAACAGTGTCGCGAATTCAATGGTTTTTTTCCATCTCAAAATGCTCAACGCGCCTAAAGAAGTTTTCACTTCAAAAAAGTGCCAGGTTGTCTTTTCAGATGTCGAAGACACAGCAAGTGTTGATTTTAGAGTTTTACACCTGCCTACACCAAATTTTACGAAAGGCACAACTCGAACCTCATATATGTATACTTTTTATATTAATTTGAGTGAATATAATGTGCAATGAAAGAAAAAAATATTGGTATTACTTTTTCATATTAAGTTTGATAGTTTGATTTATAGTTTGTTTGAGACTGACTGACAAATCTTAATAGATTTGTTATAATAATTTAATTACATATAATAAGGCCGATTCTGATCTCATCACAATAAACAAGTAGAATCAATGAAAAAGTGTTTTAATTTGACCATTTTCATAGATTTTCCACCCTGTATGAAAGTGCCCCACGTGGTGTATCAAAGTACCCCGCTAGTGGGGCAGATTGATACAAAACCCATTTTTTACTAAACCTAATTTTTTTCTTTTCTGTGATAACTTAAACAATTTTAAACTATGACATTATAATATTTAATTATTTAGCTATACGTAAAATGCAAAGTTAATGAAAAATATATGTTTATACACATTTTATGGGACTTTAAATTTTTGTGTATCAATCTGCCCCACTTCCCCCTAATTACGATGAAAATCTATTGGAAGGAAGTTATTTGAACTTTGTTCAGGATGTTTTGCCAGTAACTTTTCATGAAGTAAAAATCGAAACTAAAAAAGATGCACAACTAAATAAAATAGTTGGATATGTCAAGTTCGGTTGGCCAGAGCGTTTAGAATCCGAAAAAGACAGGGCACTTTATCTTAAAAAAGATAATTTGTTTATTGAGCACGGTTGCTTGGTTTGGGGTTATCGTATTGTTATTCCTTCTAGTCTAAGAGAGACCGTTTTAAGAGAATTGCATAGTGGGCATATCGGTGTTGTGCGTGCGCGTCACAGCGCGACCAGCCCCCGCCCGCGCCCCTACACTCGTGGCCGTGGCCGCAGGAGCCCTGGAGCCGACTGAATGTTGATTTTTTGGGTCCGTTTAAAAATAAATATTATTTTGTGCTGATCGATGCACACACCAAATGGTTAGAGGTCGCCTGCGTGTCGAGCACTTCCGCGGGAGTTGTAATATCATGCCTACGGAAATTATTCGCGCGTTTTGGTTTGCCGAAGTCGATCGTTAGCGATAACGGCCCTCCTTTTACTTCAAAGGAGTATCTGGAGTACTTAGAGAGTAATTGTATTAAAAGAGTTCTAGTTGCCCCCTATAGGCCACAGAGTAACGGCGCTGCAGAGAACGCCGTTCGCTCTGTGAAACAGGTTCTTAAGAAAGCGACTGTAGAAAAAGAGGATTACGATGTCGCTATTTGTAGATTTTTATTTACGTACAGGAACACCGAACATTGCACCACACAAAAAGAGCCCGCGGTAGCAATGTTTGGTCGTCGTTTACGCGGTAGACTCGACCTTCTGCGGCCCAGCACCGCTGAGGTGGTGCGCGCTGCGCAGGGCGCGGCGGAGGAGAGGCGCGGGGGCATCGTGCGTGACGTGCGCCCCGGGGATTCGGTTCTCGTACGTGATTATATCAACAAAGATGTTAAGTGGAAGGAGGGGGTTATTGTCAATAAAACAGGGCCGGTTTCTTTTGAAGTAAAAACACAAGACAATAGAATCGGTAAGCGACATATAGACCAGATTTTAACTAAAACAGCACCGAGAAAATCGCGTTATTCAATAACATGTCCTGAATCTATCAAGGACACTAGTGAGCCCGCAGTTGCTGTTTTGGACAATACTGAAAGTGATGGTTGGTCAACGCCAGTGGCTCAATCTCCTTGTTTAGATAAGAGCGTGCACAGTAGTAGCGGAGAGTTAAGCAGTACCCCGTCCCCGCCCATTCATTTATCAGCTGTTGTTCAACAAGCGAATAAGCGCGAGCACCCGACTCATGCTATGAAGCTGAGACCGCGTGTACCTAAGTAACTTAGATTTAGAAGTTTTACCTATTTAGGAATAGTTGATCTATTCAGTATGTAGCTATATCTATTTGTAACATTGTGTTAGGTTAGTTTAGCAACCTACATGTTTTGCATAAAACCTTAATTTTAGTTATCTAAGCCAATTAAGAGGTAGGTAGGTACTGATTAATTGTTATTCCTTCTAGTTTAGAATTGTTGTTATTTAGGAGGGAGAAAATGTAGTGTTTATGCACCTAATTGCGGGTAGACCCGCGTCTTGTCAACCTTTGCTTGGTAATAAACCAGTTTGCGATAGTCCGTGTTTTATTGAACATCTCACTATATTAAAAAAAAATAGTAAAAGTAAGTAGTTAAGTAAAATTTAGTTAAGGAGGTGTTGGGTATTTGTAGGGACTCATACAAAATGTCACTTTGTACTACCGCCATTCGTAAATAAACCAGTCAGATTCTGCAGCTTATGTTTCATTGAATATCTCCCTATAATATTAGTATGGATTTATAACAGGTGTTCTGAACATTTTGTTATTATCTTTTGGTTATTTCAAATCAATGTTATGTAATTTGTTTTACGTAAAATTATAATCTCAATATTATTAACTCTTAGCTTTCATCCAATGTTTAATTCCAATGTTTTATCAATTACTTCGTTATATTTCAACAACAACAAACTCCAATCAACCCACCGCCGCCGGAACTCACGTCACACACGCTGTCATTGTTATCAGCTTCTCTCGTCGAGTTGCCATCTAAAAAGTATGGTTTGCCAGCAATATGTATATAAAAATGAATCCCTATAACCCTTGGCCACGCCATCACGCGTGAACGGCTGGACCGATTTCACTATTTTTTTTTTGTTGTGTTTGTTATTGTCAGGAGAAGGTTCTTATGACAGAAAAATTTAAAAAATTGCGCGGAAAAAATGAGTCATGCGCAGACGAAGTCGCGGGGGTCAGCTAGTAACATATAAAACTAGGCATAACCTTTTTATTCTAATGTCCGTGATGATTTTGCCAAAAGAGGCCAAACTGGTCCATATTTTTTTTAATTTTGACTTAGTACAAAACATCTGGATTTGTATTTAGGATACTAAGGATTGGTCGATAAGATCAACCTATAAAGGAACCTAGGACCAAATATTCCGAACCGAAAAATTGGTCCTTGAAGTCAGAAATCGTAGTAGGAAGCATCCAAATATTCATCGAAGTTGAGATTCACCGCTTCAAAGTAAGGCCCCTGTTTGTTTTTCAAAGAAACGCCATGTTTTTCTGGAATGGTCGAGTGTTGCGACTATGTGGTTGCGTTGCGACAGAATATGACTGATCTGGATTACGTTGATAACTGAAACTTTATGTGTACCAAGTACAAAGAAATATATTTTTGTTCATTAATTTAGTTATTGTTATGCAAATTGAAGTCAGATATAAACCAAAAAACGGAATGATGGCCTCCTAACAGAAAGCTGTATATAAAATACAGCTTCATGCAGTGTAGCTACCTAACTATAAATTAATGGCACATTTTTTATGTAGGTACACAATCGCAACATTGAATTTTGAAATATGAAACAATAGTAACTTAGGTTAATAATAAAATTATAATGAAGTTAATTAATACACATCATAATTTAATATTAAGGAGGTTGTTAATAACAAAACGTTCTACATTTGTAGGAGTTTATTTAGGTTCGATATTACAGTACTTTTAATTAATGGACACACGAAACGGACGCGTCTATCGCATTAGAGTTTGCGGAGCGGAATATATTAGATACTCACAGATAATGTAGGTACCTAAACATTTTCACAAGCACAAAAAAAATATTTAAGTGACCTATGACCGACTGGCAAACTCGAAGATGTCTTCCGGTCGAAAAAGATTCCACAGTGCCTGAAGAGCCGTCTGTATAACCAGTGTGTCCTCCCAGTTTTGACTTACGGTGCCGAGACATGGACGCTCACAAAGGAGACTGTGCACCGAATACGAGTGGCACAACGGGCCATGGAGCGAGCCATGCTCGGCATAACTCTCTTAGATAGAGTCCGAAATACTGAGATCCGCCGTCGTACCAAGATCTATGACGTCGGCGAAAGAGCGATTAATCTCAAGTGGAGTTGGGCAGGACACCTGGCTAGACGTGGTGATGGCCGGTGGAGTAAATCTTTGACCGAGTGGTGGCCAAGATCGGACCACCGGAATCGAGGTCGTCCAAGAGCACGTTGGGTCGACGACATAGTGAAGGTCGTAGGGAATGTTTGGACGCGAGAGGCGCAAGATAGAGGAGACTGGCATAAAAGAAGGGAGGCCTATGCCCAGCAGTGGGTGTTACCAGGTTGAGATGATGATGATGACCGACTGGACCACAATAGCACAGGAGAGGGATGAATGGAGAGTCAAAGTCAAAGTCAAAAAGCAATTCAGTAGGACCGCTGGGATCACTTTAAAACATCTTAAAACTAGGTGATTTTACTCCTGTTCCTTCGCGACCAATACCGTACTAGCTTTTTTTAGGTGATCCATCTTAGATCTAAACTTAGGCTAATTTCTTAACTAACTTATTAAACAGTTTTCTAACCTATCACGTTTGAATTGGCTGTTAGCTTCGAAGTCGCAGACGACGTCATGTTCTGTATAACACTGTTCGATGGTCGGAACCCGGCGGAACTTCTGATGGTATGTACCAAGGATACTTCTTCTGTTTCGGCTCGACTATTTTCTCTGCAACACATAAACTACAATTAGATGTTTGCTTACATAATAACACACAGCTGAAACTAGTTCCACCTTACCTCGGAACCAAGTCACTGGCGAGTCCACTGTTGCATACAGAGCTCAAGCGAAAGCTCTCATAATATTAGTATCGGGAGGACATTTGTTTTCTTCTTGTACTATTTTTACAGAAAAGTAAAATCCACCCCGTTTGAAATGATTCTAATTAGATTCACAAACTATTAGATGCTAACCACAAACTATTAGATGCTAACGAAAATATGGAGGCGTAGGCTGGGAACGCATTCTACCAAGTACAATTTTTTTATGGTACTGGGACCACTACTATTTGAAAATTACTTCTAATTTAAAGCTAAGATATGTATAAATTTAAACACGTTATATTGGTGTTGTTTGTTTATTTTTCAATTTTCAAAATTCATGATGTGGAGATTTTTCTGTTACTGCATGTCTTAAAGGTTTTCCTTTTGAATTCTTGCTAAACATGCTTGTTCCGTTTACGGACTCCAATAGATCGTCGAAAAATGATATAACTTATGCCGTATTTTGTAAAGTTAAACTAACTTCTCGTCCATCCGCATAATGAGCTACAACAGAAATTATACATAAATAAATACATAATATTAATGGGGTTGTGCCTGATTAAGGCTGAATAAGCTGAGAGGATGGTTTAGGTGCTAGACAAGCCTATTCCATCTCAAACAATGTCCCAGGCACTACAGCGTCCCGTTAAGTGTAGGCATGGATTGCCTCCTGATGCTGTATAAATCATCTAATATAGATGTAAAGGCCTAAGTTTACTATGTATAATCAGATAGAATTAGATTATACTTACAAAACTGAGCTGAATATGACAAAGTAGCTGCCACAGTCATGCTGAATACTGCAGTTTATTTTTAGCAGGAATACTAGTATTAGTACCCTTGTTAGCATTATCTGTAAAAAACAAAATACTTATTGAATGGAATCCGAAGTAACATATTCACGAATGCCTAGATCCGTTGAGCGAATGTAGGTACTTACTAGGGGTATTGAAGGTGTTTCAGGTATACCACTAGATATCTTTGTCGCAGAAAATACTGTTGGATATGCATCGGAGCGAGGACGAGCTCTAGCGTGCGTGGCAGCAAAAAACCTCTTCTCAAAGTGTTTGCTAAACAAAAACTGTTTGTGAAGATCTACGAAGCTCAGGCTTTGAAGTCTTTTACAGTTTATTCAATCTAACCACTTTAAGAGTGTTATCTCAATTTTGGGAAACATATGAAAATTTACGTCCTTTCGTGTACTAGCACAGTTCACAACACAGCACTTGTTGTACATGGTACTAGATAGAGCTTCAGAAATTGAGAGGATAAGTTACGGAATCAACGAACTAGAATAAACTAAATAAATAAATAAATAAATAAACTAAACTAACTAAATTAAAACAATTAGATCATGACACTTCACCGATAGCTCAACCACAGATTAGGTAGATAAATAGCTCAACATAGCGCTCAGGCCATAAATAAGATTTAGCTTTTTTTTTTTTCGGAGGGCCTAATACTAATGGCCTAAGAGGCCGTTTTAGTGTTACCGGACTATGGCGGGCAGTGGGCACTGAAGGTGCCGAGACGTCTAGAGAAAAGCTACGACAACATGCGCAAGGGCACCTCTAATAGGTACGAACCTCGGCTTGGGCTGTTGCCGGAGAGGATTTACCTACCTATCTATCATCACTAGATGACGGTATCACTTCACCATTGGCGAGAGTGATAGCGTCATCTGGATCGCCAAGAACGTTTCTTGGCCGTCTGGGGTGAACACGAATTTCCGCCTATTGCGGGCGCCGATATCGGGTAGTCGCTCTGGCCTCACGTAGACAACTGGATACTCTGGAATGAAAGAGACAAGAGGGTTCGGATGATGCGAGGCGGAGTCATAATAGCGCCGAGCGGCGCGTTTTATGAAAGCAGCAATCGACTCGAGATAAAGATTTAGCATAGTACCTTTATCCTATATATATGGCTCAGGCTCAGGCAGGCAAGAGGAAAGAATTATGAAGGAAGGGGGAGGGTACCAAAAAGATACCATGCTAAATCTATGTCTCAAAGCGATATGTGAACCACAGATTATAACTAACAGGCGCAATTTTCGTTCGAAGATCACCCACTGTGATGCTAACGCATTTGATTAGCTGAGCTGAGTTGAAATCTATGGTTGAAATCATATATCAAAAAGGTACCATGCTAAATCTATTTGTCATAAGGCTGACATATTCCTGAAGTTGACATATTTTTATTGACATTGACAATGACATTTACAAGAACCTGGTTCGTAAAATAAAACAGTAAACGGTTAATCTTTATTATTTATTTATATAAACAAAAAAGAAAAGGGCTTTGTCGCTGAGCGACTATACCGCCCAATCAGTAAAATCTTGGCTCAGTCTTCTTCTTCTTCTCTCTCACTTCTGGTTTCACTTCATTCCCCGGCTTCTGCTTCTCTTTATTCCTTCTTCCTCCCTTTATTCCTTCTTCCTCTTCTTCTTTTTATTAATGGCAACTAAATGTAAACTGTATTAACCATACCCTACGTTTACACTATCGTCATGCCACTGCTCATGCCGCTGCCGGCAATATTTCCCAAAATACTTCTGCGGCAATATCGACGCGAGTGGGGTGTTCACACTATGAGGGAGCAGCGGGCAGTGGCAGTGGCATGAGCAGTGACAGCGCGAGTAACCCATTTACATATTCGCGCTGCCCACTTCCCTGCTCACTTCCCTGCCCAACAGGGCATAGTGTAAACGGGGGGATAGATTTAGCATGGTACCTTTTCCTATATATATGGTATTAACAGTATAATTCTGCCAATGTCTGTCAAAGTGATCCCAGCGGTCCTACTGAATCATAGATTTAGCATGGTACCTTTTTGGTTGTACTGAATAAATGCTTTTTGACTTTGACTTTGAATGTCAAGTATCTTCACCTCAAATATGTATTATGTCACGTTAAATTTGATTTTGAAAAAACATGGCGGCTTGTCATTTCAAAACTCCCAACGAAAATCTTTCGTCAAATGAGAAATTTTCTTGAATACTCCCCCCATTCCATTTACCAAATCTCCTGTTACGTAATCCAAGGCTTCATTAGTAAAATGCCACCGAAATTACATAATAAAACCTAGTAAAACACGAGAAAAGTCAATTAAATAGCAGAGCCACTAGCTCCTTCAAAAGTGGCGAAAGAACTCCCCGGTTAATCTTTAGAATAAATTGTCATGAATTATTGAGGATGCCAGAACCGACTTGCTCTTGTTGTACCTTAGCTTTATTACATAGGTAGCTACTTTCAGAGTATGTTGTTATACCGTTTTGTTTGTTAATATATGTTTGGCATTAATTAAGTCTGTCAGCCTGCGCCAAAAATGATTACCACAGACAATAAACACAGACTCAATTGTCAAACAATGAATTAAGTCTGTCAACCTGCGCCAAAAATGATTACCACAGACAATAAACACAGATTCAATTGTCAAATTGTCCATTCTAACGTCACGTTTCGCTTGAAATTACTAAAATATTTTAATTAATTTTTCCAAAAATAGGCTTTTCTGAGTAATAAAAGTGGTAGATAAATAATCAGGAAGCAAACCCCTACCGATTTTAAGCCTTTTTAATCCTCAATTCAAGACAATTTATTCTAAAGTGGAGCCTGGTAAATGGTAGGATAACACTCTAGGGATTTATTATTATTTATTTATATGAACAAAAAAAAGGGCTTTGTCGCTGAGCGACTATAAGAATGAATGGCAGACAGTCATTAGAATAAGAATAAGACTAAAAGTTTTATTTTCTCCACATCTTATAGAACAGTTAGGTAAGTACTTTTACTTTGTGTCGCCGTGCAACGTTGCTTTTTTGGCGCGAATTTGAAGATTCAACTAAGTCAGCTGTCTGTCAGTCAATTCTAAAATTTCTTTGTATTTGTGAAAAAAATGCCTAGTATTTTTAATATTTAGTCACAACCTGTCTGCCTTTATTTCCACAAGCATTGAGTGCGTTAGGTACTTATTACCACGAAAATGCGACCAACTCCCAGTAGGAATGGTGCCCACGAGCTGAGAAACTCTACGCTGCTGGCGGCGCTGCGTTTGAGTAGACATTCTAAGCGGTAAGTATCTAAGTATTGGTGAATTATGATTTATCATGAAAAAGCAGCACTTTTTACTGAATGTAGGTATCGATTACCTGTAGGTAGGCACCTAATGTTTTGTCGTAATTTGTGCCTAGATTAGAAAGGTAGATAAGTGTAGGTAGGTACACCTATCAGGTAAGTAGCTGTTATTCCCAAAGATTTAGATTGTTATTCTCACAGGTTATTCCCCTATAAAAATGCACATAGGTCCTATTTGTAGGTAGATAATACGTTATAGTTAGTTAAGTAGGTAAATGTATATTAGGTACCTACTACCTATTTGGTTGGTAATATTTATAATATTATTTACAGATCACTGAGTATATTTTTATATCTACTACATATTTCATTTTGAATCATCATCATCAAGGTGAGCCGCTCGTGGTGGCGATGGCGGTTGCAAATAAAATATTAGAAGTTGGCTTACTACATAAAGGAATCTCTTATATCAGTGAATTATTAAACTAGGCTTTGATCATGTGTTTTTAAGAATCACAGAATCTCTATTGTACGTAGGTAAGTAGGTACCTACCTATAAAAAATTTATAAATCCTTAGTACATACCTACGACAACCATTCTAAAAGGTAGCAACTAAACTCGTTAAACTTAAACTTACTAACATAAAAGTAACCATGAAATCAAACAGCTGCTTTACCTACTCTTAAAATTTAGGTTTGTGTGTCCCTTTGAAGCGGTAGTATTACATTAAAGCGGTCATTGAGCGTAGGGCGGAGGCACGCATGCGCCTTTGAACTACATTCGGGTTGCTAGTCACAACAAAGAGCAGAGATTCGCTGCGTATTGTGTAATGATTCATTATTAATTCAAGATAGAGCTATTTAATCGTAACAAATTGGTAAAACCGCTTGTAGATTAATATCAGAAGTTTTTAAATACTTACCAGAGCATTTGATGACAATAGATAAGCATTCTAATATTCTGTTAAGATCCACCAATGCTAATAACATTATTTACGTACACAGTGTGAGAAAGCTCGCTTTGAACTTGCAACCCAGATGTTGCTGTCAAGCAAGTCGCGATTTTAGTCAGTGTGTAGGAAGCGTGTCGTGTTGATCCGCGGCTCGAGCGGTGGAATGGTGCTTCGGGCTCCGTTCAGTGAGTCAGTAGCGAGGCACGCGCGATAGCGGCCACTGTCCTCGCGGGCCCATGAGAGTTATCCATCGGCAGGATGAAGTGGCGGGCGCGCGCTGCCACCTCCCGCGCGAAGAACCGCGCCAACATAAGCTTCTTCATCTTCGTTATATTCTTCGCGGTGTTTGGCGTGATAGTTCTCACTGAGCTAGTGCTGCTGGAGCGGCCTGCGGTCTCCACCACATCGAGACGCTACAGCGACGAGCTTCAGGTATGTTTCAGTTATGAATATCTATAGACACTGCTTCCTTTGTTGCGCTGAAAATCTGAAATTTCGTTGAAAGCGAATCGGTATCGTCGCTGTTGACGGATGTGAATGATAAAACGATAGTGGAATGAATCGTTATAGTAGGTATTAAAGCGGTTGCAAGAAAGAGAACCAATTAATTATTAAATGCTGATGAATTCAATTAATATTAAGTAACAGTAACAGTATTTGCAGTAGGCATTGTAGGTAATTTAGATAACAACTTAATTTTTTTACTAACCCACATACCTACCTTAAGTTCGAATCATAAAGACAAGAGCATTTAAGATATGGTATAATAAGACATATACTTATATTATTATTATTATACTTACCTATTTTTAACCGACTTTAAAGAAAGGAGGAAGTTCTATGTTCGGCTGTATGTATGTTTTAAGCATGCTGCCAAGTGTTTAGTTAAATAGGTAGGTAGTTACTACTTACATTAATCTGGGGTCCTATGTTCTAATGTAGACGTAGAGGCTTAGCTAAAATGAATTAAAGACTGATCTAGTAGGTAACCTATTTAAAAATAATTGTTACCTATTAAAATAAGTTTCTTGATTTATGGATTCACTTTTTGCTTGATGTTATTCGTAAGTACCTACCTACCTACTTAGCTTGTTCAAATAAATATTTATTGTCCCCTCTCAAAACCTTTAAGTCCGTCCGTGTATGACCGTTTTGCAACGCAATGTCTGTAAATAGCACGAATCCGGTTTTATGGCCTTGAATACTACAGCTCTGCTCTTAGCGTCCCGTCATCCTATTTTCAACCGACTTCAAAAAAGGAGGTTCGTCTGTATGTTGTTTTTTTTTTGTATCTTGTTACGCGATTGTTTCGCCATTTGTTGACCGATTTGCAATATTCTTTTTATGTTTGAAAGGGTATACTTACTCCAGAGGTGGTCCTATATAAATTTTAATCCTGAGGGATTGATAGTTTCCCCGTAAAACTCTAAAAACCTTCCCTCCTAGCCATGTTACAAATAGAAATCGAATCGACAGCTAAGGCTAAGACTCCACCTGCGTATAATGGCATTATTTGCTAAAATTACAGAAAGTTTTTAGCATTACTTTTAGGGTGTTTTATATTTAATTCATAGATTTGATAAGAGATGTCAACTATGTAAGTAAATATACGTACGTCTTCCACATTTCATAATGGTTTTTATTTACGTGTTTACAACATCTACAAACAGACGATTTACTAATGCTAGTAACTCATGTGCCGCGATTCTTGTTATTAAATGTACTTACATGCAGTTTGGTTTTTATAAAGCCCTTAGACGCATGTGGAGTCTGTTAAGAGTATCTGTCGATTTACGAGTAGGTATAGGGTGGGCTTATCCTTACTTGACGCCCTGAGTCACACCGCGTTCCGAGTCAAACATTGAAGTCGGTTTTCTTTTTATTTTTAATTTTAAAACGTAATTATATTGTTGATTTGTTGTATTGTGCCCAAAATAATTAAAGTTCAGTTTTATTCCATGCTCATGAACAATAATTTTATACCCACTTAGGATAAGATCCACATTTAATCTCATTTAATCTAATTGATAGTTTACGAAAACATTGTTTTTTTAGAAGCAAAATGTTAATGTTTATATTTAATTGCTAGTAATAGGTTACCGACCTACTAAATTCAAATTTAAAACGTTTATTGCAACTAATTATGCAAAGTGATGCTTTATGTTATAAAGGTACCTACATTATTATCTATGCTTGTTCTATGTCTAACGTAAAATGAATTTAAGTACCTACATAAAGTATTTAACCTAGTTTTTTGTCTATAGTAAAAATAATTTGAGTAAGTAGGTACGTACCTACTTTACCTGCTTAATAGCATTTACTTATCCTAGTTTTAGGTCTGCGTACTTATGCACATTCGCCTGGAATGAAAATAGTCAAGCATAAGCAACACGTAAGTAGGTAGATACCTACCGAAACTTATTTTTACTACCTACCTACCTAGTTTGCGTGTTTTTAAATCCATTTACCTATTTACCATTTAAGTTTGTAAAATAAAAAACACATTGTCATCATTTTATGCATTGAAGATATTCTTTTTGACAAATTAGCATGGCTTTTACATTTTGTACTCTGTGCTTTCACATAGGAGCTTTATTGTAGGTTTAGAATAAGGTAAAGCTTAATGGGCTTTTATCCATACTATATATACTATATAATATTATAAATGTGAAAGTAACTCTGTCTGTCTGTCTATCTGTCTGTCTGTCTGTCTGTCTGTTTGTTACGCTTTCACGCCCAAACCGCTGAACAGATTAAGCTGAAATTTGTCATAGTTAAAGGTTGTATCCAAGAGAAGGACATAGGCTACTTTTTATACCGAAAAAATGAAAAAATCCTGAGGGACCGCGGGTCACACCGCGGGAGCGCAGCTAGTTACTTATATTTTTACCTAAGTATTTAGATGTTACTGTGGTCATTGATTTGGTTACTTTGAAACCGATGACTAACATTAGGAAGTAGTAGCATGAACTTCTATTAAACCAAAACATGCGTGAAAAATAAACAAGAATTCATTTCATTATTTCAAGGTTACCTCTATTCTTCAATGTGATGCGCTAAATATGTACCTATAGGTAATTATCATTATTTTTGTTCAGTTTATTGGCCTGATTAGAATGATAAAAACGCGTAGGTACACTAGGAACGGTTTTTTTTATCTCACGACGAAGCGAAGGCGGTTATTATTAAAGAAATAAATACCTAAATAATGCCGGACACAGAAAATTTCTTGTCTTTTAAATAAATTTATCCGTACTAAATCACTATACAAACCCGGCCAAGTGCGAGTCGGACTTGCGCACGAAGGGTTCCGTACCATTATCCATAAAAACGGCAAAAAAATCACGTTTTTTGGTGTATGGAAGCCCCCTTAAATGTTTATTTTATTCTGCTTTTTATTATTTGTTGTTATACTCGTAGAGGCAACAAATAATAAATGTAAAAGGAGTGGATGCACAATTGACGAGTGATAGGAGTGAGTGGAAGAAGAAGACATGTTGTGCCGACCCTACTTAGCGTGGGATAAGGTCAGGGAGATGATGATACTCGTAGAGGCAACAGAAATACATCATTGTAAAAAATTCGAGTCTAACTATCCTGTTCATAAATAAATAAATAAATGAGATACAGCCTGGTGACAGACGGACAGACAGACAGTTTTTCCCTTTGGGTACGGAACCCTAAAAAGTATGATATAAGTAATTACTATGCAACGTCCTAGTGGCGTTATAGGTTTCGTAAAATGAAAGTGCAAGGTGCGTTGATATTATAAGTAGTAATCGTAATTTAATTATAGGCAGTGGCGTAGCTACCGAAGGGCTAGGCGGTGCAGTGCACCGGGGCCCCCAACTCAAGGGGCCCTCGGACTCTGAGTCCCGAGAGTCCGGAAGGTTTTGTTCTTAGGAAACTTTAGGTATGATTATTTTGAAAATAAAAACGACTGCATTATTAGATTTTTGAAATAGTTACCCAGAAAATGACGAATCAAATCGTAACTCGTAAGTTTTTACAAAAAAATCAAATATGTTTACATTTTGCCACACCCTGTATAATAAAGACTTGATAAAACCTAAACCGTTCAGTTAGGGCCCCGGTTTATTTTGCACCAGGGCCCTTGGCTACCTACCTACGCCACTGATTATAGGTATTAGTGTTTTGCGTAGAATCAATTTAAAATTGCCTAAATATTGGGATAGTCGGAATTACCTACCGACCAGGAAACGATCATTAATCTTCATGGCTGTCCTTTTTATAGCTGCGGTTTAAAATAAAAGCGCAAAATTGTGGAAGTTTACGCTATAAAGCAGCTACGAGTTCTTAGGTACCTTATTCGTGAATCGTTTGCAATTTACTTGAGTTTTTATTTTAAAAAATATGCCTCTTTTAATGACGCAACCACATAATTGGATACCTATAGTTCTGTGGCCGCAACGTTATATTTAGAACAGGTGATGAATTTATCAGTTTTTTTAATTATACATAGCACGTTTTTCATTTAGCAGCAGACGCGTGTTATTTAATAGCTTGTTCTTCTAATTTGTGGTTCAATGAACGTAAGCAGTTATTTATTTGGTAGAGTCTTCGTCTCATTTATTATTTACAATACCTTTTGAAATAAAATAAAATTTATATTCGTAGAGGTGACATAAATTTCTTTTGGCTTGAATGCAATCGACCAACAATCGACCAAGCGTTGTTTTTTTTTTAACTTGTTTACATAGTTCCATAATTGATATCCTTTACTGTCGTTAGACCTTTTAGTTTGTTTGTTCTCAGGGTTGGGAAGGCAGGACAGAGACGGGGGGTGGCGAAGGTGGCGAAGCTTCGTTGCCTGCGCACGCGCCGCTTGATGCTGTTTGGCAGCCAGTTGCCGGCACCAAGTAAGTATTCTATTACTATCACACTAAATCAATCAGTTAAACTTTGATTTCATATTACTTTAGTAATACATTTTTTTAGTAGGCTTAGGTTCGTCTAACTAAGTATCTCACACACGATCATGATCCCAAAAATTAAGAAGGTACCTATACCATACCTAAGAACTCAAAACAAAGCTCGTAAGTATTTTTCATAAGTTTATCGCCGCGTTCCACAACTTTCTCGATTGTATTGATTGATGATGACTTGATTTTTTTGAGCCTCGCTTATCAGAGCATCGGCCAGGAAAATATAAAATACTGTAATACTCGTTTATCAATAGCTCGGTTTATCGCGTTATAGGTACTGTTGGTTATCGTTTGATATAGCTTATAAATGAATAAACGTGATAAGTATCCGAGTAGCTGTCAACTTTGTATCGACTACCTATTCTTCGTATAAAGCTTATCAAAGTTTTAAAGCCTGAATGAAAACATCTATACAAATATTTATTATTATTCATGTTTTCATTTCAACCGTGAATAAATTTTTATTCACGGTTGCATTATGGATAAATATTGAGTGGGTAAAGTCTCGATAAACGTATGTTTTAAAATAATGTTTTATAGCGGCATTGGCATAGGTTATAGGTATTCACATAGTAGTATGTCTACCAGAAAATTTAATTCAATATATTTTTAGAGCATGGGGTTTACCCTTTGGTTTACCATACCTTGTATTACCCATACTGCATAAGTAATACAAATTATTTTTTCTGGATAAAAGGACCTATAGGTACACATATTTTTTTTTGAATCCTCCTTGGTGGTGTACCTGTTATTAGTGTACACCCACATACTCTTCTGAGTGCACATCAAAGAGTACGTAAGTGCAGTGTGCACAATGCACATGATACCTATTCATATGTGAGGAAACCACGGGGAAACACTGGCATTGGACAGTTTTCAGCAAGAACTTTAGGCAAACGTAGTATTCTATATTCATTTAATTTTGTTCTAGCAAGCCGGTAAAGATTTCTGGCATAATTTAAAGTTACGAAGCTGAAAGTTACGAAGCTCGCTTCTTGATAACAGTATCTCCACGAAGCACAATTTTCTTGAAGGATCATGTCACGTTTATCAGCGCATCAAACAGGGAAATAGGAAAAGCTGCGATACAACGATAAAGCACGGTTTATCGTGTGATACCCTACGAGAGCGTGAGAATAGCTGCAATATCACGCTTCGTTGTGAAAATGGTAGCAAGCTTGCCTGCACATTACAACATTTCATTATTATGTGCTCAAACGGCGAAGGATAAAATCTTAAGTTCGGGACGCTGAAGACAAAAGTAAATTTTATACGTGTGTTATTGAAGAATTCTGTAGATCGTTTAAGTAGAATATGGGCATGTGCCAACTTAGGTAATTTGGCATGCTTATGTCTATCCTAAACTATTTTATAGGTACCTAACGTGATTAGATGCAGTTTTTGTTCTCTGCATTTGAATACCTTACCTATTTCTAATCTACTAAACTATTTTGATAGTTCCGAATATGTATCGAAAATTGATTTGTGACTCTTATCTATATTTTCACCATTTACAAGATTTTCCGCTCGCCTTCTCAAAGCTAATTTTCTCATATACATTTGTAATGCTGAAATAGGAAAAATTGTTTTTATTCCTTGAGTAACGACTTCTTAGCTTTCCTGAAAAATACTTTATACAGGCTGATGAAAGAAACATTTAAAATAACAAATACATTAGATGCTAGATAGCCACCTCATACGTTACATTCCGTTTTCATGTTTCATTTGTCGTGTGTAGTATACAGAGTTCATATGACCTTAGATGTATCACTAAAACAACAAACTGATGAAAACCGAAAGCAGGAAGTATTCTAAATTCAAATTTGGTTTCCTGGCAATAATAAGCAAATTGAATTCTGCTGGATGATCCATTGTCGAGCCAATGATATATGCCGATCTAGGTAGCTTTGGTTCGCTGGCTCTTTAGCTTACCAGCGATTTTACTCTCTAATGTAGGGGAGAGCGGGGTTGGAAGTGCCGGGGGTAAGTAGTGCCGGCGAACATTACTCGAAGACGAAAAGAGATAGCTCCATTTCTATTTTGCATCTCAGAACGTCTAACGCGCGTGCATCGCCGGCAGCCACTTTAGTAGCGGCTGCGACGCGTATCGAGTAGTGGCATGCAGTGTGATGCTCTGACTACACGTTAGTAAATATTTTGTGTTTTAAACTTTTTGGTCAATCGCCTTGCTTTTTAAAGCTACTTATGCCAGTGTTTCACTAGGTCAGTGGTTATTTATTCATACATCGCTTTTCGGTTTGTTTTGTAGTTTCTGATAAACAAAACATTTTAAATTTGACAGAAAGTGCGTGTACTAGTAACGGGGCTGAAAGTGCCTCTCATTGGGGGCTAGTTGTGCCGCGGCACAACCGACCCCAAGCGATCCATTGTTATAGTCTACGTTTTTGTCTTATAGTATTCTATGTATAATATGTATGTATTTACAAAAAAAAAGTATATAATTAGTTTATCAGTCATTCTAGTACACATAACACAAGTTCTGCTTGCTTTGGGGCTAGATGATCCTGTGTGAAAAGTCCACCGTTATTTTTTATTATTATTATAATTATGTTTGTCAAAGTTTAACATCACGGAACTATAGAGTCCCGGACCTTTGATAGGCATGCATGGGGCCGAAGCCAACACACAGAGGCCTTTTTGACACTTTTGATCTTGTGTGATGGAGACACATACCGGCTACTATCCCTTCAACACTATAAAAATGCATTCAGGAACAGTCTCCGGTTTGTGCAGAACTATTGAGGATATGGAAAACTAATTACCGGGCTATGGGGTGGGATGGTAGTGGACTGGGTACTGGGGAAACTATGGGAACTATGACACCCGCCGATACAATGTTAACGAACATGTAAAAATGGCGGGTGGAGACTCGCCAACTCACTACTGGGCCCCCTAAAACAGTCGCTCTTGCGACAAGGGGGCAACATGACGTGAGCGGCTAGAAGGTGGTAAGGTGCTACCGGACTTTAAACGACGATCACGAGCTCCCAGAGGGTCCAGCTTCACGTGCCCACTCGCCATCTTACGTAACACCCCTCAGCCTCCGAGCAATGCTCTAGCGACTCCACTCCATCCGGCCAGTGAAGGCAACACGGAGGTGAGGGACCTGCTCCTCGTCAGTGTTCACTCCGTCCGGCCAGTGAAGGCAAGCGGAGGTGAGGAACGGTGACCTCCCTCGGAAGCACTCGGGTACGCGGGGTCGCTACTCCCCGACACCTCGCCTCAAAGGTGCCCTGCGACCTTATTATTATTATTATTATAGGATGAGGACAGACAAACGAAAGACCAAGAGAGCGATTACTTCGAAGGAGCTTCTACAAAGAGCTGCTGGTGCCGTAAATTGAAAACTGTAGCTGGGAAGGAAAAAAAGACATGCAGCGCATTAATAAAATCAACAAATGTATAACGTATAATATAATAAATATACTTACATAATAAAAAAAATTATAATTATTATAACACTTAAAAATGAAAATTGATATCTCTGATAGTGCAAATTATAAGTTATGTTGAGTTTTTTAGTTAAGAAAGAAGAAAAATGTTGATTGTTTTTGTTGTTATCTATGTCAGTTAGTTTAGTAAGAGTTTAATGAGAAAAAACATTGTGAATGTAAGGAATATTTTTTTATATATAAAGAAATAGCTAAAATATAACAATTTTTGTCTTATTTTTTATTTAAACACCATTATTTTTTATATAAAATATCCACTTTTAAAACGGCACAACCAACCTCAGCATTGGCACAACCCGCCCCACGACGGGGTCAATTGTGCCTCAAGGTCTCGTTGCACTAATTTCAATGTCACAAAAAAACTTTTGTGACATTGCAAAATAGCCAATTATTAATTTAAATTCAAAAACTACAATAAATTTAACATAAGTGTTAAAGAAATTGAGAATGCACGATTTCATTTCAATAGTTTTTTTAAGTGATTTATCAAAATTGGCACTTTCAGCCCCGCTCTCCCCTATATCTTTTGTTAAGAATGCGTATTCTGAACAGCAAACTTTGATCCAGTAAGTCAAGTAAAGTTTTTAAGGAAAACATTTAACGCGGTGGTAAAAAAATCACAAGCTCGATGCTCTATTTTCCTGGAAAACATGTTATTTGCTATGATGCTGTAAGGATTGGCAATTTTACTTGTCTGGTATCATAACCTAAGAGCCGTAAGATCAATAGTGGTTTAAACCATCTTTTTTTTTTTTTTTTTTTATTAACCTATTTCGTCCCACTGCTGGGCAAAGGTCTCCCCCAAATCCCTCCAAACATCTCTCTCCTTCGAGATTTCCCACCATTCTCTTTCGAAAGCGTCGAGATCGTCCCGCCAATGCTTCCTCGGCCTTTTTTTCAAATTAATTTCATAAATTCAATGGTAGGTAATAGACCATGGATAGATTAAACTATCAATTAATTTATACTTCGGCCGGGGTCGGGTTAAACTGCCACTCGTAGACTAAACCTTTAATAATGACGTATTTTTCAATATTGCTGCCTGCCTACCACCAGCTGTTTGTTTGAATGAACCTTGTTTGAACTGACTTTTGCGTATCGGGAGTTCAAAACAAAACTACATAGTGTAACACTTAGACAAAACATACAAAAATACCCAACCATCAAGTTGTAGAATGTGTCAAACTGACTAGTTATTGCCATTATTTACATGAAAGAATTAACGAAATAGGCGAATGTTGCCATGTGTTTAGGGCTAATCGAAGTTTATATAATCATATTTTCGATTTGATCTTATAAAAAACTAGCTGACCCGCGGCAAACGTTGTTTTTCCATTATATCGCTATTAAAAAATAAGGGTTGATCGTAGAAGGGTGAAAATTGAGGATTGTATGTTGTATCATAAAAAAATAGATATTAAAAATTTTGTCTAAAAAATAAAAAATAAAATTTAGGGGTGGACTACCCCTAACATTTAGGGGGATGAAAAATAGATGTTGGCCGATTCTCATAGATACCGGATAAGCACAAAAAATTTCATCAAAATCGGTCAAGCCGTTTCGGAGGAGTATGGCAACGAAAACCGTGACACGAGAATTTTATATATTAGATTAATCGTAGATAATATAATCCATAGTTTAAACGACGATTGATCTTACGGCCCTAAGAAACAAATGTTTTACTCGCATAGTGAAACTAATAATAGGAAAAACACATGTAGCTTAAACCACGCAACCAGACGCGATAATGAGCAACGAAGCAATTAATAAACCATTCGCCGTTTTTTCTTTGTCGGATCCCACGTATTTTCTTTTACATTGTGTTTTAGCCAGTAGCCATTGGCTCGAAGATAAAAACAAAGTAAAACTGAGGGACAAAAGGAGAAGTTTTACTTTGGCTAAGTATTAAAACCGCGTACCATATGGAATAGTTCTGGACACTCGCCAGGAAGTAGGCGACTTTTTATGACTGTAAACATTTATTAGTTAAGTATTAGATAAGTTTTCATTTATTTATTAGACATGAAGAAAAAAAGACGAGACAATCTGTCAAACTAATTAATTACATGAAAACTTCGATCGGTATGCGCTGGGCGACCACAAGTAATAAATTCTGTATCCTTGTAGGTAATACTTTGTAAAACTCTTCTTTAAATAATCAGTCAACCAGTTATAAAGTCAAATACTCGAAATGCTTGCCTTTATTTGTGAATTTGCATAAATAAATACGAAGTTTTGGGATTAAGCGGCCGTATACATAATGAGAAATTCCGTTCCTCTGTAATGTTCTTCCCTTAAGTCGAATTTTATTTCCCTTCTCAGTCTGACATGTTTGCGAGCCCCTATGAGGGCTCTTGCGTTGCTTCCGGTGAACAAATAGCTACAAAGTTTTATTATTTATTAAAAATCTTTATTAAGTTATAGTTTAAAAATTTTAGTACAATGCCTTTACACACACACACCTGCAATGCATGACATTTGCCAAATATAAATTAAGCCTTGCGTGACATTACATTACTATAACATTACCCATTTTAAATACAAATCAAATGGATCTCTTATCATTTTGGATTATGTATATAGGGTCTTTTATTTTAAACTACACAAACTGGCAGGGCCTCATTTTTGGGTTGTAAATAGACGTTTGACCGTATCAATTGAATTCCTAAGCCCATTTAAGTTTTCACTTCAAAATTTATTGATTTTTTTTAATTGTTGCATAATGATTTTCAAGAAGAACAGACGTTCCTCCAATCGCAGCGCAGCTACGTCACGAATGGGCTTATACAAGAAGCAACAATCAATTGAAAGGATATTCTTTATCGGTTTTCTCGGGATTTTCATAACAAAACAAAAAAAAAAAACATTACATAAATATTGTTTAATTTATTTTTTGAACCCAATTCCTGAATTAAATTAGTATAAAATGCAAGACCTATATTTTTTAAGCTTATGTTAGAATGTTTTTCTTACGCTGTGTGTTGCCAAATAAAGATCTTCTATCTATCTAACTTTCTTATGCTTTCCCGATCAATGTTAATATTTTTCTACAAATATGATAGTATCTTGTGAATACAGTCTTGATCCTCTATCGTTTTACTTTCAAAGGCACCTTTAATAACCATAAACAAAAACAATATCTACGCTACCGTATTGCAGGGTTCTTTTAGAACTAAGACAGTCTGCTATCTTAGCTAAAAACAAAACGCATCACGGTGTTTTGTGTGTGAGCTATAAAAATGGTTGATTAAAAAACAAAAGTTTTTGCATAATAGATTTTTAATCCCACGGTTTTCTTTGAAAATGTAAATGAGCGCTGTATTTTAAGAACAATGATTAAGCGCCGTTTTAATACGTTTGATATACGAGTAAAACCACACCTGCTGTGATAGAATCCTCGTGGACATTGATTTATTGTATCACAATGTTATACAGTCAATCTTTGTCGAATGACCGAATTGGGTTTGTTTAGATGTGGGTCAAGGTACATAAATACATAAGTACCATATTGTTACTCAACAAGTAATGTTAATACCTAATTACTGAAGAGCTTTAATGATATAACATGTGAGTGAAGATATATATCTTCACTTACGTGTTACGTGATGTATGTATTTATAAACAAAAAGTATATAAGTAGTATATCAGTTATCTGGTTCGCATAGTACAAGCTGCTTAGTTTGGGGCTAGATGATACATTATAATGTAGATCCAAATCATGTTAAAACAAAAAGGTTAGTATAAATAAATAGTAGTAATTGAGTTAGAGATAAGCTTTAGTCGACTTTGTCTACTTATACTAACTAATGTGTATACTAATGATGTGTATTTATATTTATTTTAATTTTTCATCCTAAACTCTGTTCCCAGTATCCCACAGGCCAATAACATCATTTCTCCTCTTTATAACGGCAAAATTATCGAGCTTGTCGATAAATAAATGGTAAATAGTTTAAACAACAGTTAATGGTTAATAACTACGTTTTGTTATTAAACCTTTTTTATTTTACCTTAATAACTAAGTTCTTAAGCTAATGTAAGTACTTATATCTAAGTAATTTTGAGTAGGCGACGTAATTTATTATTTTTTGCTTTTCAGTTCTTTCGGCGGTTTATTTTTTTGTTAAAAAGTTTTATTTCTGTGATTTTTCATTATCTTTGTACTTACTCTTGACTTACTCGTGTAATTTTTCGACAATGTTACAATTAATTCAATGTCGATCTTATTTTACTAGAACCGTTTGTTTAATGGTGCAATACATCAGTTTCATCACACAAGTTTTTGTTGTACCGTTGTACCTAATTTTCAAGAAGTTTTTAGAGCATTTAACCAATGCTAAGTTCTAGATGCAATCGCAAACGGGGTCAAGTGAGTCTCAGCTCAGGTGTTTTTTGTTATTCACTAAGAAGTCAAAAATTTTTCGACTTCATCATCAGATCAGCTCACTGACACCTAAGCCACATACATATATTACATATTGCTATCTATCACCACAATCCTTACATAATTATCATAGCAGTATCAAAAATCGTAAAAGTGAATTTCGTAGCTCAAGCTCTACGTCGTAGCACTTTCGAAAAACGCCTATCACTTTTGTAAAATCTCACTGTTTATCGAACAGAGTTGAAGGGAAGCAAATTGTCGAGTGTAGAGGATTCAAGAACCATCCATACGATGAAGGGCCCTCGCGGTGCCGGCGCCGCTTCCGTGTATGATGTGATTGAGTGACATTTAACTATTTTTGGATATATTCCAAAAATTGTTAAATGTCACTCAATTCACTCATTAAAAAAGTATTACAAACTCATGGAGTGAAGAAGCTCTATAAGAGAAGCGAAAAAATCTAGGGAAATATAAATGTAATTTTACAAAGTTTTAAAACATCCTAAGGACAAAATTATAGAAATCGAAAAATCATCTGTGACATGTTACTTTTTCAATGAAATAATAAAAATTTTTGAAAAAAAAAATTGAACCGACTTCACAGAACACAAACAGAAGAACCTTCTACACACTAAAAAGAGAAAAATAAGAATATAATTTGAAGTCGGTGCCAACTATTCATTTACATCTAAGAAATTCAAAAGAAGAATTCAAAGAACTTGGGTGCAAAATTGTATCCTGGTACGCTATCGCTCGATTTCTTTTTTTGATAGGTACCTAATCGTATTCACTTGGCACCGACTTCAAATTATATTCTTATTTTTCTCTTTTTAGTGTGTAGAAGGTTCTTCTGTTTGTGTTCTGTGAAGTCGGTTCAATTTTTTTTTCAAAATTTTTTATTTTTCACTTTTTAGTGTAAGTAAATAAATACTGTGTAAATAAAAGTGTATGTGTAAATAATATAGTAAGCTACGAGTACATTAAGACTTTGCTTATCGTAGCTTAAGTAGGAAAGGATAAGAGAAGTCATGGGCAGACCTACTAAAGGACAGACCGGAGTTCAGCAAGGGGGAAAACTATCAATCCATAAGGAAAATAAATATTTTGTACTACCTCTGGTGTAATACCCTTTCAAACTATTTAATGTTTGACTCAGATTGTGAGTCAGGGTGTGTTGTGTAGTGAGAATGAGGTTTTTTTAATGTTACGGGAAAACTGTCAATCCCTCAGGAAAAAAAATATATGGCGCCACCTTAAGAGTATACCTACCTCTTTTTAACAAAAAAAAAATTTTGGAAATCGGTCCACAATTTTCTTAAAGTTCAGTGATTGTTTTAGTTTTACGGGAAAACTATTAACCCCTCAGGAAAAAAAAATATGTGGCGCCACCTTGAGAGTATACCTCTTTCTAACAAAAAAAAAATTTTGGAAATCGGGCCACAATTTTCTTAAAGTTCAGTGATTGTTTTAGTTTTACGGGAAAACTATTAATCCCTCAGGAATAAAATTTATATGGGACCACTATAAGAGTATACCCTTTCAAACAAAAAAAAAATTTTGGAAATCGGTCCACAACTGACGGAAATATCGGTGAACATAAATAAAAAAAAAAAAAAACATACATACAGCCGAACATATAACCTCCTCCTTTTTTTGAAGTCGGTTAAAAATAGCTTCCACGCATTGCATGATCAAAGGCCGTGTAGGCTCTTATTTTTGTTATGTATTTTTCTTGATATTTTACCTCCTCGCAAAGTATTATTATGATTGAAAAAAAAAAAAAGCTCCCTTGCTTCATTATTTATTTTCGCCTTCCATCGATCATGACAGCAGCGGTGCCAAATCAGTGTAGATCCGATACCGTTCGGCAGTATCATAACTCAATCTGATGGGACCATGGCCAACTTATGAGCTAGCATCGTCACGTAAGCTAGCCACGAAACTAAAGAACGGGCCCAACTTCTCTTAATCTATAAGGATTATTGTTAGCGGTCCGATCCAACTTCGTCCTGATTAATATAAGATCCTATGTTCATCTGACAAGAAATAATTTATTTATGTATTATATTTACTTTTGAGTTGGTGGTTTTAAAAATTACCCTCAACATACAAACGAACACTATCCTAAATAATATATTTATACTAGCTGGTACCCGCGACTTCGTCAGCAAAATAACATACTTAATAAAAACACAACTGAAAACTGCTGTTCAGAAGATTCTCTTCTGATACTTTTTTTAAAAATAAAAATGCAATAATAGCGCCATCTCGACCTCAGCCATAGGACAGCAACGCCATCTAGTGGCCTTCAACTGGAACTTCGCTCTAAGTCCCCATACAAAATTTCAACCCTTATTTCACGCCCTTCATGATTCGTTTTGAAAAAAAATGTCCGTCCCTGGGACATAATCTTTATGCATGTAATATTTCAGTATCATCTGTTCAGTGGTTTAGGCGTGAAAAGGTAACAAACAGACAGACAGACAGACACATTTTACTACATAATAGATGGCGCCACAGGAAAAATTAGATCGCGCTATCGTTGCGTTTAGGGGAACGTAACATATAAACTCGCTAATCCTCTACTTTTCAGCTTTATAATATTAGTATGGATAGTATGGATCTAATCTAGAATATATATGGTTCCACTACTTCAAGACCCACAAAAGGTAGATAAGATAAGAAAAAAAAGCTAGAAAATGTATTTTTCTATAAACTCTAAATAGATGAGTTTAAAGTATGAAATTTCGTTTTAGATAGAATTTCAATAAAACGGTTAGCTTGCTTCGTTGGTCGTTGCTTGGTCCGTTTTCCTATATCGTCGTGCCATAGTATGGATGGGCGACCACTAATGCCAATAAAATCTTAAATTCGGTGTTCAATTATTTATTAGTGTTGGTCACAGCTATAAAGCCACGAAAAACGCGTTCAGACGGTCTGAAAACTCCGTCGCACAGCGGCCACTAACTCATTGAAACTTACTTTAAATAGATTTAAAGAATACATGTATCGTATTTCTACTTGTTCAGTAATAAAAATCCGTCCTGAAAAGGCGAAAAGCCTCCGGCGTTGCATGGTACAGCTTAATAAATAATTTTCTCCACGTCAGCTGAGTCTCAGTTCACATTCATATTTTATCCGAGATGTGTATCTTTTGTGTTCAGAAGAATGAATCATTTTCTTTTCTTCATCTTTCAGGTGAAATTGTTATCTATTTTGCACATCTCTCTAGCCTCAAAGGTGTGCTGGAAGAAAACTCTTTGTAGGGTTAATCTCGCCTTTGTACATGTCCTTTTTTATGTTATTATCCTGTGTGTGTCTATTTGTACAATAAAGAATTGTTATAACACATTCAACATTTTCAATTAAAACTTTACCTACACTGTGCTCGTAACGGTTAATAATTTATTGTACCTACTTATCCTCATCATTATGCGGATATCCAGTATACTCTACACTGATATTATACAGAGGAAAACTTTTAAATATGAGCGCGAGCCTAATATACAGGGTGTAAAAAGACGTCTACCGAAGCAGAAAGGGTACAGCATCCCAAAACACAACCAAATCCAAAAGGATTTTCCTAAAAAATCAATATATCCAGAGAAAACAGCGTTTGAAGATTACTGTTTGCGTATGTACTGGGCGCGTTGTTTTACGTAGATTGCTAGTTGTTATTTTATATTGTAGCTAATGAAATTATTAGTTAGGTATGGTCTTTTTATGTTATACTAGTAGTAAATAACCGGAAATAACATAAAATGACGTAGCTAAGTAAACATTTTTTTTTTGCGTTCTTTTTCGCTGAATATGTTTAGAATCATGGTCTGATTGCAACCCCTCAGTTTTCGGTAGTAGTCTTTTTACACCCTGTATACAATTGCGTCTAACTGCCCCCTAATATACATTATTAATTAGATCTTAAATGCTTGTGAATACATTACTACACCAAAATACTTCTACCACACTGATTTGAACTATTATATTATAAAGTTTGTAATTTAAAAGCATATCGCGTGAAATATTGATTAAATTCGTTACGGATTCGGCTATAAAAGTAGTGAATGTAGTCTAGTGAGTCAAACAAGCAAACGTTATTTATGAATATTTTACATTTTATGATCACTGGCCAAGTTTTCTGTAGTTTTAAATTAAAAAGATTCACCCGTAGTTTGCTGGAATTTAATTAGTATCTTGGAATGTGAATTAAACTCCTTGATGGAGGTTCCCGCTGATGTTAGGCTATGACATGAAATTGCTACACGGAATTAATGTTCGGGAAACTTTCTGCTATTAAATTTTGTTTATTCTAGAGTTGCAAAAGCACAAATATGTAGTGAAATAAGTAGTTATAAAACCAGCTAAGTGCAAGTCGGGCTCTCGTTTAAAAGGTACTAGCAAAAACACATAAAAAATACATGTTTTCTTGTGTCCCATTATTTATAATTTAAAATATATAAGTAATTTATTATTTTTGAGTAAAACTGACTGTGTATAACTACCTACATTGTTTTTCCTGTATTAAAAATAAACAGTATCTCTATCCTTATTCTCAACCGACTTCAAAAAAGGAGGTCGTCTGTATTCGTCTGTATGTTTTTTTGTATCTTGATACGCGATTGCTCTGCCATTTATTGACTGATTTGCAAAATTCTTTACTTGTTTGAAAGGGTATTACACTCCCGAGGTGGTCCTTTGCTCCTAGCCATGTTACATATTTGTACTGACGATTTACTATTGTGACTCGTCAGTTTGACATAAGTAATGCCAGAGGAGTTATTCCCGTTAGTTTTTTCGTTCGTTTGATGAATATTCGGATGTTTCTTACTAGGATTGTATGTACGGTTTTGTACGGTTGTATGATGAGATGTTGATGATAATTATGAGTGTTAGATTCTTGAACGATAGTATTTTTTTTGTTTCAATACTTTCGTTTAAAATACTACTCAGGGTCAGTTTAAAATCAATGCTTTGACAATGTGAAACAAATCTATAACTTTACATTGTTTACGAAAACTACCACAAGCATATTTGTTTGTAGTTTTCACAAT
Organism: Epirrhoe tristata; assembly: GCA_951394285.1. Taxonomy (NCBI): domain Eukaryota; kingdom Metazoa; phylum Arthropoda; class Insecta; order Lepidoptera; family Geometridae; genus Epirrhoe; species Epirrhoe tristata. Next base: position 4,803,898 of record OX596147.1, read on the forward strand.
TGTTGCAACTGTAGTGACCTGGGATTCCAACCGCAAGTTATTTTTGTCCTACCCAATTTAGAGCAAGCTCTAGCTTCCAGTTAGTAGTTTGTTATCATTTAATTTTCCATTCTAACTTGTGTTTATTTTTCAAACTAATGTATTGAAACCATAAACGTGCCTGAGTAGAAAGGTCATAGACTAATCTTGCTTGATTAAAGCATAAATGATGACATTTAATTTGTATTGAAATATATTTTATCAAGTTAATATCAGTTTTATCTCGTTCTGCTACTTTCACTGAAATCCTTTCCCTTGACCCAGCTCCGGAAATATCTTTAATAATCACAATATCGGGAATTATATCGGGATGAGGCTCGACGCTCAGACATTAGACCGATGAAGCGTGGAAATAATATTAGTTTTGTTCCTCTTATATGAAATTGGTTTTTACTTTGCAACGATAAAGTTTCTTGGCGTCCACAAATAAGCCTTAGAAGTTTGTGCTAAATTAGCTACCGCTTAAATCCAATAGAGATATTAAGAATAAATCGTAGACCTAGTAAAATTTTGAACAAAATCATATTGTATTGTATGAAGTAAGGTTATTACGATGTGGAATCACGAAACGTAAAAAATGGATTACTCGTACTAGAATACTGTATTACTCGTAAATAGTTCAACTGATAAAGGTCACTGCCTACTGGACTGAAGCGTGCCCCAATACTGGTGGCATTATCAGGCTGAATGAAAACAATGATAAGCTGCCTGAATTTAAATTTTAGCAGAAAGTTATATTATTCAAAAACTTGACTTGAAACTTATGAATTATTCTGCGATAGCAGCTAGCTTCCGTTGTTGATAAGTCAAATTCTGTGAAATTATTATGCCTATGTCCAGGAATTGGTACTAACATTGCACATTTTTTTATTGTTGTTACCCATCAAATGAGATAAATTGGGTTGAGACTTTTATGTTTCACTGTGCTTCGAAGTTTTCAAGCTAGGTAAAGAAAGGTCAGAGCGAAGTGCACTTGCTTGTGCTAAGCACGTCGGGGGACGCCAAGCTGAAACCCATTTGATACAGCCACCTGCCTGCAACTTAGTGCTACCTAATTTAGGTTCTCGCTCAGTTCACAGATTTTGTACCTTGTATCTTTACAGTAAAGCTCATAATCGTCAAACAAACGTAATCTGACCTGACACTCGTGGAAATCTAAAACTGCGGCTGATGTTCTACATTACATAGTTTCTTAATGACTTGTGCTCTAAACAAAGCCATTTTTATAAAAAGACTAGCTGACCCGCGCGACTTCGTCGATTCATTTTTTCCCGCGCAATTTTTTATTTTTTTTCTGTCAGAAGAACCTTTTCCTGACAATAACAAACACAACAAAAAAAAATCGTGAAATCGGTCCAGCCGTTCACGCGTGATGTCGTGACCAAGGGATATAGGGATTCATTTTTATAGAGATGTTTTCGTTTTTATTCGTCTAAGAAGATTTTAACAATATTTGGTGGCATATACTAGATGAAGATTATCGGGATGAGCATTGCAGGAACCCAAATTGAATTGGCCTTTCACGAGTAAATCCCCTAAGTTAGGTATTATTTTCATGTCTAGTGAAAAACACAAAACTTTTTAAAGTATAGCACGCGGCATACTAATTTATCAATGTATGTAATTGCAAGCAACTGTTTGTAATGGAGATGCATGTTTGAGTAGGTACTCGCTTATCATAATAGGTACAATATACCTATATACTGAATAACATATCCGGCACGTAACCTATACCGTCTACTTATATACTTACGACACATAGCAAATAATATATTATTATATTTTCATTGTATTGAACTTACTTACTTTATTATGTTTTCACGCGTTGTGATTAAGGACTTTTAATTCTTTCAAAAACGTAAATAATCTCGGTACTTACACGCTATGAATATTTTCTTCATAACATACGTCCTTATATTCATTCATACGTCCCACGACCGTAAAGTTTAGTCCGTACCTATGCAACTTACCAAAGGTTGGTCACACCTGTCCTATACCAATTCTCTGAACCGAGAAATGACGAAACTGCGTTCTTGCTAAAGTGTTCTTTTGAGAAAGAGTCACGCATAATAGAAAAGATTTGAAACGTGAAATACAATGATTGATGTAGTTTTATGAGCGACTAAAAACCCATATAACACAAAAATCAGGGTACATCCCGATGGGTCAATACGGGTATCAACCTATAATTAAGGCTACCAGTGACCTTTATTGACACCACGATGAAATCAAACAGTGCTTTGGAAAGATAAATAAGAATGATAATGGTCATTGTGCGCCCCCATAAAAGCTTTCCCCATCCACTAATTTGAATTGTTCATGTGGCAATATCCTTTTGTTTTTGTGTGAAAGCAATTTTATGTTTCTATACTCATTTACAGTTACCTACGCGATGGAACTGATAATGGTTTATGGGAGACTGTTTTATTGTTCGATAATTTATTCTCTATTTCTGTTTTTTTTTTAATTAACTATTGCTTATCTAGCAATAGCTGTAAACTTTTATGTTATTAGTAAGTAAAGTATTGTTACGTATTAGATAACATGAACAACACAAAGTTGTTAAAATGAAAACCTATTTATTTTATTTTATTGATACATAACTTTTTAGGTTTATTATGAACAAGATCTTTCATTTTAAAACAATTGTTATAATTTTAATATGTTTGGGGCTTTTAGTTATAGAACTTTGATTAAACAAAGATCATTAAAAAGCTTAAAAGTTATCTAACATGTTCATAAAAATGTGTTAATTCTGAAATGCACTCGCACAATCCTAAATGAAAATAAACTAACTAAACTGTTTTAATAACGACGTCGTAACGTTTTACAAAATATAACTTTAGGATAACAATCTGGATCCAAATGGAGTTTAGTCGATAAATCACACAATAATCGATATCAAACTTAAAAACTGTAGGCAGTAACAGTAAGCAGGTATAGTGAAAGCATTTACGTTTTATAACCTAAAAAGAGTTTTGAAAAATGGAATCTCTTTCATTATAAAATAAAGAGTTTGGTTTTTTATAATATATATATTATATATAAAAAATGGTCGGCGTTACTGAAAATACCAAAGCATTTTTGTAGAAATGTATTATACATTTTGGTACAAAAAATGTCAGGAGCAGTGGTGGTTAGCAGCGGCGCGGCAAGCAATAATGGGGTTGCTAGCAATCTGTTTGAAAGTATGGCTAAAGAGTTCTAAAAAATGCAAAAAGTTAGAATCTTAAGGGTCGTATTCGCGTTGCTTTTTTCGTTGGTTTGATGACTTCAAAGGCCAATTTTTGGTTTTCGAATATTTTGTCTTAGGTTAGGACTTACGAAAATTGGCCTTTGAAGTCAGAAATCGTAGTAAGAAACATCCGAATATTCATCAAACGAACGAAAAAGGGAACGCGAATTACCCCTTAGGTCTGTTTTCTGACACATTCACTGCAATTAGGTCTTATTAGTATAGCCACCAGCTACGTTTTATTTAAAAAATATAAAACTTGTTATTGGTTTTGAAGCTCCTGTAGCCATTTGTTACAACTTCACTGGGCTAATCCCTATGGCATGATATACACAATGTTATATAATCATGCCAATAGACTAAACATTTTGTTTATCGATGTTAGAGTTACTAGTCAAATCAGTGACAATAAGGCAATGGAATGTACGACGATGCCGATGCCCACATCCCACGTGGAACAATTTAGGTTGCTAGGTAAATATTTTTGTGTCTCATACATATACGATACATAATTATTAGTAGAATGTGATAAAATTACCGTTATGGTAAGTTTTTATGGTATCAAAAATTAAAAAAAAAATCAAAATAAAGTGAAAACATGATTTTCCCTTAAAATTAATACTTTCGGGTCATTGTCTCATTTTAGAAACGAGTTTTTACGTTTGTTATCGGAACATACCTCTACATAACAAAAACTTCAGATTAGTAAGTACCTGCTTTATTATTCAGTAATCTCGATTCAAGGTTGGTCATGTGGGGCCGGCAGCTAATATTAATTTGAACTGTAGGATAGCATTTGTACATAGCTGTATGCTACTATACTAAGCACCCATGACTTACATGTTTGGACCATTGCCAAATTACAAACACTTAACGTGACTATCAGTATCAACAACTGCACCCAATTGGTGCACGGGTGTCACTATTCATCTGCCTTGCTGTATTAATAAATTCACTGAAAAGGGATTTTGTCGTGTTATCTTTTATTCTCTTCGAATTTTTTTTTTATTGTTTAATTTAATTTTATTATCTCGATCCTCCTGTATCCTCGTTTTTCAAACCTAACTAAAAAAATAACAAAAATTTAAATGCATGCATTTTATTCTATTACCTGCTCACTGCTTATCAAAACCAGACTCAAATTCTAAAACAAGTTTTTATATCAAACCGATAAATTGTCTAGTCTCGCCACAAAACAAATTGGTACTTATTAATTAAGGACAATATATGCAATATGTGCATTGTAGGAGCCGATGCTACAGTAGTCAGATTGAGTCATGTATACACACACCCAGCTATTTCATTAAAGTCAAAGTCAAATAGCATTTATTCAGTAGGACCGCTGGGATCACTTTGAATTATGACACATTGATTTCTCGACATCTGCTATTCATTTCATCAACTTCCCACGGCTTTTGTAACATGTTTTAATTGTACTTTCATTTTAAAACCATTGCTATAATTTTAATATGTTTGGGGCTTTTAGTTACAAAACTTTGATTAAATAAAGAGCATTACTTGACGACCTCTGTGGCGCAATGGGCGAAGGTCCGCCTGCGACGCAGAAGGTTACGGGTTCGATCCCCGCTGCAGGACAAATGTTTGTATGACCTACAGATATTTGTCTCGGGTCTGGGTGTTTCTATGTATAATATGTATGTATTTACAAACAAAAAGTATATAAAGTAGTTTATCAGTCATTCTAGTAACCATAACACAAGCTCTGCTTACTTTGGGGCTAGATGATGCTGTGTGAAAAGTCCAGCGTTATTATTATTATTAAAAAGCTTCTTGTATTTATCTTTGTACAAATTATCGACTTTTAGATTGTATTCTACGATTTTTTTCATTGTGTCATCTTGCCAAGAAGAAAGTTTTATGTGATTCCAAAACTTTTTACTAAGCAAGTAGATAGTTGGTTAAAGAGAAGTTTTGCCCCGATGATTCGTATTTCGGCTATTGATATATTTCCCATGTAAGAATGCTAGGAGATTTGTTGCCACACAAAACAGAAAAGAGCTACGTCCAATCATCACAGTTAAGTATCACAATTGGGTTAAGCGCGTGTCTGTAAAGCCCTGGTTTCCTAAAACGACTACCGCTACTAAAAGATTTATTATTCAAATATTTATTTTGCAATAAATATTTTGAGTAAGAAAGGAGTGAGTGTTGAGATGACGGCTGATAGAGGAGAATGGAAGAAGAACACATGTTGTGCCGACCCCACATAATGTGGGAAAAGGGCAGGAAGATGATGATTTATTTTGCAATAACTCGCGATGAAAAAAATATTTAATATTACTTGGGTGGAAATGAAAAATAAATTCCTTTGTAAGAAATTAAAAGTAAAATGCGTGAAAACACGAACAATGAGACCAAAGTGTCTCAAGACTATTTTGATGAATTTGTCGGAAAAAAATTGTTTTGAGAAGTCTAGGTAACATAATACCTTCCTGTATTTGTACAAAAACGCTTGAAATATTGCTTTCTTCATCAGACTTGTGTCTGCCGGACCACCGCTACATAACAGCCGACTTATATTGGCGTTATTTCTGAAAACTATACCGGAATACGTCAAACGAACAATTTCCTCGCTAGCTTCAGCTGTGAAAACGAAGTGTTTTCCATTTCCCTGTTTCTATTCTGTCGTGTTGTCACTACCCTCATATCCTGTGCCCTGGATGTGCGTTGAGCGTGAAATCACCTACTATGGATGCCAAGATTAAGCATGACACCAGGTGCTAAGCGACTAGGCTTTTTAACGTGGAGATTTGTAAACGCTGTCACGACTGTTTCCCAGGAGCATCGTGTTTGCTTTTGATAGATTGTTGAAGGTTAAGCGATCTTCTGCTTCTATAGGCACGAGTGCAATTACTCTGGCATTTAGGATACTCCGTGGATGTCAATGAGTTGACTTTTCAGCTTAAATAGTTAGAAAGCCTTAAGCTTTATCTCATCATGATAAAAATTACATAATAAAATTATATTATATATTTTCAACTTGTTAATAGTAATATAATAAATTCCAAGATGGTCATGAGAGTGACACAAACCTACATCAAAAAGCATGAGGTACCTATAATAAGGGCTTTAGGTATTACGCAATCCGACCAATCCGACCAAAGCGTTAAATCTGATAGAATTTCAACCGCAACTTGGTTGATAAAAATGGATATCCACATTTCCGTTTAAAAACAGTAGGCAGTAGGATTGCCCCGATTGTCAGATTAGTCTCGATGTGGAGATGGCTAAAGGTATGTGATACAATGCCCTGAATAACTAATGGAACAACGCTATCGATCGCGCGCTGAATAACTTTAAATAAACAATTGGTGGCATCGTCGGTCGCTGCAAAATCACATCAACGAAATCTAATGATAAATATTTGCATTCGGGATTATTTACTTAGGGTCTTGTGTATTTTGTTGTACCTACATGTTGCGACAGAATTGCAGTTCGTATGAGTTTGCTGCAAACGGGTGTTGTCGCCTAGTAAGCCTCCGTCACCTCCGTCAAGGCAGTGACGTGAAGAGTGCCTAAACTCGAGCGAGACGGTTAAGTAGTTACTTTTCACAATTGTGTCTAAAAAATATTTTAATTTCAATTTATTCATAAAACATAAATATTACAATAATTATTATAATAGTTTACCACGAACTAAATTATAATAAAAATAAAAAATATATATTACCCACTACTCATATTTATCTTACGAATAACGTTGATTCTGTGACATGTAGGTAATAAAAAAAAACATACATACAGCCGAACATATAACCTCCTCCTTTTTTTGAAGTCGGTTAAAAAATAAGAACTAACTTTAAAGGTGACGCTCGTCTGTTTTTTTCCTTAACAAAAACGTGTTTTTCAAACCTAACTAAAATATAACAAAAATTTAAATGCATGTATTTTATTTTATTACCTGCTCACTGCTTATCAGAACCAGACTGAAGTTCTAAAACAAGTTTTATATCAAACCGATAAATTGTTTAGTCTCGCCACAAAACAAATTGGTACTTATTAATTAAGGACAATATATGCAATATGTGCATTGTAGGAGCCGATTCTACAGTAGTCTTTTTGAGTCATGTACACACACACACCCAGCTGTTTCATTGTTCTGACCCATTGATTTCTCGACATCTGCTATTCATTTCATCAACTTCCCACGGCTTTTGTAACATGTTTTAATTGTATAATATTAAAGTACATTTTGTACCTTTGTATCTTAGCTGTTATCTTAAAATATGACTGTTGTTTTTGTTCACATTGAAACTTGTTTTATCGCAAATTATTATTTGCCTTATAGACGCTTGGCTTAGGTACACAATAAGGTTTTCTAACCCTGAATTATTAAATAAATGGCGTCTCGTTTCCATTCCAAAAAAGTGGTTGCTATATTGCTAAACAGTAAGCTACACGTAAAAAAAACTCAGGCCTTTACATCTATATTAGATGATTTATACAGCGTCAGGAAACCTAAATAAATGGGTGTCGGTCTCGGTTTTGTATTTTTTGAGCTAAGACGCTAAAGAGAATTAGGTTCTCGCGGTGAGACTTAGTTTGTTTTTTATCTAATCCCTCTTTCTAAACCCTCATCCTATGTATGTACTTGTCTGTTCCTATTTGTTTCGGGTTCAGACCATGAAACCCAAGTGTAATTTCTGATTCCTGATTTCCTGATTTGATGACTGGATCTTATTGTAGGATAAGTGTGAGATTAGTTTAGGATTACCATTATTCGTTTAAAAGCAACATTGAATTTTTCTTTATACATAAACATTTTATTTAAGACTTGAGGTTACGACACTATTTTAATTTCGTTTGTTAAAAATTATTCGCCACCCACTCGAGCTTCTCCAGACTTTTATTGTGTTCGATGAAAAACTCTATTTGGGTAATATATTTTAACGGCTTCCTATTATTATTTTGGAAAATGAAAGAATATAAAGTAGGTAGGTACTAGAGTAATTTTTTTTAAGGCAGGGTGCTATTTATTTAGTAACTAATTCTTCAAGCATTTACTAATTTTGAGTTTCACTATAAATTATTCTATTGCAAATCACAATACACAATGATAAACACAATACATACAATGTTAATAAACACAAAGGAAAACTTATAATAGGATATTATGATCTGTGAATCAAACTGATTACAATAGGTATGAGTGACCCTAATTTGTTTTATCAGATCAAATAGTTTGTAATCGCGCAGTGAGGTAGACCATGAATTTTACAACTGTTTCTCAATTTCCATGAAGTAGACCATGTATTTTACAGTTTTTTCCAGCTGAGAGGTAGACAAGTTACCTAATATTAATATTCTCTTTCAGATTTAAATTTTACGTATACTCAGCCTTCGTGGAGAGTCGCACAGTCTCTGCGGTGAGGATTATAGCAGCGACGAAGACCCGGGCTCCAGACACTGTCGTTTGCCGCCTGTATTTACCTGACAACCGCACCCTCACACTCAAAGCCAGAGTCAAGGTAATCCATTCATCTCACAAAACCAATATAAACTAATATCAAAATTCCCCACTAACATCTAGGTACCTACATTTTCACTTGTTCCGCTGGATATATCAGAAGTTGAGGTATGCGGGCGAAAATTAAGGAAGTTTTGTTATCCATAACGGATATCCGCTCCAGCTTTTGGAATACCTAACCTAATAGGCCATCGAGTTTTGGTCAGGTAGGTACTCATACGAGTACATAAAGACGGAAAATTTTGCATGTTATGTTCTGATACTCAGTAAACGCAAATAAATGGTGGAAGCATCCCTAACACTTAATTTTGTTTTATCGCCGATTGCTTGCCGAACTAAACCCAAATAGGAAGAACATACACTTGATTTTTGATCGTCACGTAAATATAAGTGTTGTCATATCTGTGAGTTTGAATTTGTGGATTTAAACTGTCCCCAGCACACTTTGTTGTAAAGCTCGATAATGCGCGACGCGGTAGTCATTCTCTCAGGTCTCTATAATGTATTCGAGACCTTTTCAAAGGATACCTTTTTACACCTTTCTCTTATTAAAATTACCTCAAGTAGCTGGTGCTTTGATAGTAACAAATTCACGGGGTTTAGGATGACCTAAACCCCGTGAATTTGTTACTATCAACGTTACGTGACCACGGGGATGACCCCGTGGTCACGTGAACTCGAGCAGAATAATTCCGGGAATCGCTGAGCAGGTGCCTAGTGATGGGATTGGCTCTTTAGGAAATACCTTACGGTTGAACGATCAAATATGCTTATCGACTCACGACCTTGAGGCACCTGTTGAACCTTTTGGTGAAGTCGAATTATTTGCGTGCTCGATTCGTGATACATCAGTTTATCTTGTTATAGTAGACAGAAATGCTTTCTAAAGCTCAGAAGGCTACATACATAAGCTCAAGATACAACACATATATTATAGTAGGATACGGGTTTTTCTTATTGTGATGCGTTTGTAAAATAAATAGGTACATGCCATGAAATATTTTCCTCACATAAATATATTGTGGAACATAGGTTGATAACAGATATTACTTACTTAATTTACTTACTAAGATCTCTATGCTACCATTACATTTTTACGTTAATACCCAAACATGTACACAGTGCAGACGAAAGTACCTATCAGTTTTAATTATGAACTTTACGTTCTAGGCGATCCGTGAGAACTGGAATTTGAAATACAGTGCAACATACGTGCTGTGCCTTCTTCGCGACTCCGGAGTGAAACCACATGAGACGGTCGGCGCTTCTATATCGGTCTTGGCAGCAACCGCCACTAAGAAGCCTTCTACGAATCTCCTTAAAGTGCTGGATACGGAACCTAAACAAGGAATTGAGGTAAGAGAAAAAGAGTTTTTGTATATGTATTAAATATGTCGTTATAACACATAGTCCACTCACCACTATTAGGATTGTTTTGTAATTACGTTACTAGTATCGATAGCATAGGAACCTACAACCTAGCATTTTATATATGTTTAGATTAATAACTAAATTGATCAGTTAGGTAAACAGTGTAGTCTTATGGTGAAGATTATCTAATAGTATCTACTAAAAGTGGAACCCAAAGTGGAAACAAAACCATTGATGGATCAGAGTGGAACTCAAAGTGGAAACAAAACCATTGATGGATTAGAGTGGAAGAAAAAGTGGAAACAAATCCCTTAGTGGATTTAATTAGTGGATCAGAGTGGAATAGTGATAACTAGACTGTGATAACTAGACTCTTAAGAGACTAGGAGGAACATAAAAGCCTACTAAGATACTTGCACCCACACACACACACACACACACACACACACACACACACACACACCAAACTACTTTTGTATGCTTTCCTCTGTGATAACTTAAGAGACTAGGAGGAACATGAAAGCCTACTAAGATACTTGCACCCACACACACACACACAAACACACACACACACACACACACACACACACACACACACACACACACACACACCAAACTACTTTTGTATGCTTTCCTCTGTGATAACTAGACTCTTACGAGACTAGGAGGAACATGAAAGCTTACTCAAGATACATGTGTACACACACACACACACACACACACACATACACACACACATACACACACTCGCCATACACACCTTCACTGCCCCTTTTCTTTTGCACAGTCATACGCTCGCAAACCTGGTTGATATTATTATTATTGTTTTACACTTTTATGTTGTTATAATAAATTTTATATACTTATTTTTTTTGTCTTCGGTAGTTACCTATATATATTTTTAATATCTCTGTATCTTTTATCATACCTACAAAGTCTTAATTAATAGGTTAGGTATTGCCACAATGCTGTTTATTGTACCTAGTTGTGTAAACCTGCTTCTGACTACTTCTTATGGTTCGACAAACACCTTAGTTCGAACACGGGGCTTGACTGAAAACCAGCACTACGCACAATGTGCGTAGACTAGCGCTGAGTTTAGTCCCATTGCCGACCATTTTCATTCACTAGTTATTTTTATTAACTTTGTATTACCTATGTGTGCTCTTTCTTGGCAATAAATGTATTTGTATTTGTATTTGTATTTGTATTTGTATTTGTATTTGAATAGGGCCTCATACTGTGCAATTACTTATACTGGGCATGTAATTAGATTACCTAGGTACTATACGGTAGAGTGGACTTTTAATGAATATCCGGTGTGTGGTTATGAATTAACTAAATTATCCGACAAGGTTACCGTATTAGTTGTCATACGCAGTACGTTACATATTTTATGCGTAGGTATGTAATGTAGGTCAGACCAGAAATTACGGAAAACCCTTATTCGCTGTAGGTATACCAACGTTTAAATTTATATTTTGTAAATTTTCTATAGTTGATAGGCCTCTGAGTAAACATAGATTTAGCCTACCTCTAAATTAATATTTCATATTGCGACAGTTGGCAAATGCTCGTCTCGTACTGGCAACATCATAAGTCATTATTGTTGGACGAAGTTGTTCATGCAGGAATTAGCTGACAATGCAAACATTCGTTAAGAAGCTGACATCTGAGAATCAAGAATTTTGTAATTTTAGTCGGAGTGTAGGTATTCATATCTCCGTTGCAATAACTATCTATAGGTGTAAGTATAGTCTTTTATTGAAATATAATTAAAACCCAACAGTAGATAACTACCGTTTGGATATAATTATCTCTACGACACCGTAATAACTTTATACCGTTTTTGATCAAATCTCAACGGAACGTCATGCCATTTGAGCAGATTTGGCAAGTTGGTTGAGCTCAATTGTTCGACGTAATCGCGAAGTTTCAGCACGGGGCAAACTTCTTGCTGAAACCGTTTTGCCATTGATTACCCACTTAGATGTCTTTAGATATCTTAGTACTTAGGGTAACAAGTTCTATGATTTTATATTTGGGTAACTTTTTATCCTGATTGTACCCCTCGCATATTTCGAGCTTGACTTTAGAGCTTCGTTAACGTCGTTTACACACCAGCGGTTTTATTGTCACGTCTATTTGCATATACCCTTTGTGTGCGAACGATACCGTTTCTGAAATAACAATGTTGGTACTAACATCTGATTATTTATGTTGGCCAGGACTGCACCTACAAACTGATTTTTTTAGCTTTTCTACACCACTCCACTTGTTCCACCAATTTGAGTATCGTTTCGAAAATAGTATGCTGTTTGGAATGCCAGCATTATTTACTTAATGAAAAAAAAAGATTACTACAGTGGTAAAACATGTTATTTTGTCTGTAATGGATAGTATCTGGAACTACTGATTCTACTTATACAGAACATTATTTCAGTACTAGGTGTTCTGAGTGTAATAGGATACTAATATGTGGATTTGATAGATACGCGAAGGAACAGGAGTGAAATCACCTAGTTTTAAGACGTTTCAAAGTTATTCCAGCGCGGTCCTACTGAATAAATACTTTTTGACTTTGACTTTATACTTCGAGATCGAAGCCGGTCTCAATTGACATAGGCAGACTATTTTGATAAGGGTTTGTAATATCAAAAAGTAACGAATTGATTTATTCGACTTTATGAATAGTCTTATGATTGAATAAGTACAGTGTCTTCATAGTGTAATGAGTATACTCGATAAGTCTCCAGCTGTTGTGTGTCCATTTACTGGGTAATGTAATAATGTCGCCAGCAGCAGGGTACCCCAAAATATAGGTCATATTTTCATATAAAGAAGATTATTTTACCTAACATTACGGCGAGACAATTCTTCGAGTATTCTCTATGAAGATAAGATAAGATAATATATTTCATAAATAATTTACACTGGACCCCGCACTGAGTAAAGCTGGTGACGTTCCTGTTTGAATTTTTAAGAGAATTTAGGTTAAATTGCCAGATTAAAGTGACTTTATTGCACATCTAACGCTATAAATTTTCAGTACGCACAACCAATCTAGCTCTCTGAAGTAGCAGAACCCATTTTTGATGACATAGCTGCCTCGCTCACTTGCTTAGTTTGTTGCATCGCGCTATCTCGCTTACTCTACCAAACCTGCGCAATCGTTTAGTACACCTAACTTCAGAGAGCTAAAGATCAGTTGTGCGTACTGTACAATATAATCTAAGTTTAGTTCTAGCTCCTCCGGTGTTGTGTGAAAATGTATTTTCTATTTATTTATTCTATTTTCTATTCTTCCAGGAAACATTGCATGTCTGCGTGAAACCATTTCACTTCTCATACTCCCGAAGTGATTGGCTTGTAGAATGGTTTGAAATCAACCGGCTACTTGGTGTCAGCCATTTCTACATGTACAATGAGTCGATGAGCAATTCAGCGGGCTGCCTTATCGAATATTATAAGAAGCAGGGCCTTATCACAATGCTGCCTTGGAAGCTGCCTTTCGTGTCTAAAGTTGAAATCAGGTAATACTTTATTAGTACCTAGCATAAGAACTATTTTTAACGGCATATTGATGGATTGATTCTATGCAGACATACATGACAGAACTAGGTACTCGTATTAGGTTTCCTTATTTACTACAGAATCAAAAAAAAAGAAACGAAGGATCATGGTCACAAAGTTCAAACATGGTTTAGAAATATAACTTTTAACTTTAAACTATCATGGTCGACAGTATTATCACTATTAACGTGACTACTATTATAGTGTTAATGGTTTAGAAACATTATTGTTATTATAATTTTTTTTAATCAACCTATTTCGTGCCACTGCTGGGCAAAGGTCTCTCCTATACCTTTCCACTTATCGCAGTCTTGTTCCACTTGGACACACAAAGCTACTTTTTTAACTTGCAATTTTTTTGTATAGACTTAGTAAACGGCACGACACAGTTCTTGTCGTGTCATCAAACCAGTGCGGTGAAAGGACTTATCTCTTTCCAGGACGGAAGGCCAATTCGCAGCGTTCAACGACTGCCTATACCGGTCGATGCAAAACGCGGGTTGGCTTCTTGTTATAGATGTGGATGAGGTGGTATTCCCGAGGAAGGAGAAGGCGATACCAGAGATGCTGACGGCATTGCGAGGGTCGTACAAAAAGTCGTCGAAAGTACCCTCCGCTTTCTTGTTCAGAAATGCTTTCTTCTACTTACTGTGGGAGGTATTGACAATGTATTTACTAGGAACTAGATTTGCCTACTAGTATTTAAGACTATAATCTGTGCCAAATGTCATTCAATCAGTAGTTTAGTAATTAAACAACTATTTGCCGTTTGTCTTTTGTCCTTTGCCTTTACACACTTTGAAGAAGAAGCGCGCACCTAGAGTGGGCAAAGCCAATATTATTTCAAAAGGTCGTAACGGAAACCGTGACGTGAATGACGGAAAATAGCACTAAAGGTCGTGACGTAAAAAAACCGTACATAAAGCCTCCGCTGTGCGTACCTTACTTAGCCGTTTTATTTGCCAAGTCCGTATCGATAAGGAAATTCGTTACAAAACTTCTCAACATCCTCCACAGAATGACACAGAAGTAAGCATTCCGCTTACAACAGCGCGGAAAACGCGGCGATGGGCGACACCCCACGCTCTAAAGAACCGAAGCAAATACGTGCTTCGGCCGCGTGACGCCGTAGAACTAGGGAACCATTTCATCTGGGAGCTCGCGGCCGGAGCCAGCTCCGTCGGCGTGCCCACCGACCGCGCGCTGTTACATCACTACCGGGTATGTATGTCCCGCACCAAATGAATTATTACCGTCTGCCCCCACAAACTGCCCCCACGCGGTGGCAGACGGTAAAACTTATGGCAAGCCCTACGTATGAAAAATGGGGGCACACAGTTATACAATATTACCGTCTGCCACTGCACTGTTCATCAGGTATAATGTAGGATACTAATAGTGAAAGAATTTTTCAAATCGGTCTAGTAGTTTCGGAGCCTATTCAATACAAACAAACAAACAAATCTTTCCTTTTAATAGTATTAGGGTAGAAAATGATGAATGGTTTTTCCGAAAATTCTGAATCACAATAAAAAAGCCATGCGATTCGAATAAACCTTATAAAAGACGCTTTGAGTGAATTTTTTTTCCAAATGCATTTTAAACTCGATAAGTAGATTATACAGGATAATATTAATAAACAAAGAAGCAATTCATTTCATGTATGGTTATTTATATTCATCTTTAAACACGTACCTACCTATTATTACCATCTGCTCCACGTGGGGAACACTCGGGGTGGCGAACAGAAATAGCTCATTACATTTTATGAAAGCACAAAATCTTAATTAGATGGATGTTGTATCTTGATACCATGACCGTGAGTTCTATTCTCGGATGTGCACCAAAGCTTGCCCAGCACCTAAACCATCCTCTCAGCTTAATTAGCCTGGCCCTCAGGAAAGACGACTACGTGTGGAGCTGACAAAGCTGCGGGTTTTCTCACGCTGTTTTCCTTCACCGTTAAGAGCTCGTGTAGCGCATATACATTTTACGAAACGAAAAATCCATTGATGCACAGCCGGGATTCGAACCCACGACGACGAGATTGAAAGTCGAGGCACAACCCCATTCGACCAACATGGCTCAAGGCTTTAGTACAATACTAATAGATTTTTTTATGTAATTTTTCAGATCGCATGTGAATATGGTGGCATGAGCTGTCTAACAGTGCCTTCAACAGTCGATAGAACAGCGCACAGATGGTCAGACGAACTATCCAAACGAGTTACCAAAGAGAAGAACTCATTAGCCATTGAGTGTCCAGCGTAAGTTGATTTGTGTTTAAGCGATTTTAAGCGATCATATTAGGCTACTAATAGGGCATGGTTAGTGGCGTACTGGTTAGTCGAAGTTAGTCACTAATTAGTGACAGTCGATTCGACACTTCGTTATTCGTTATTCACCATGCGGCTACGCTGTATTCGTCCAAATATTTGCTATGTGAGCAAACAACATAAATAAATATGCTACCCACACTTCGTGCCGACGTGCTAAATATATGTCATGTTTGTTTGGCTTTTATTTGCGCTTATTCGTTAGGCGTGCGAATAAAGAAAATTTACACGAATGAACCGTCCACATTTAGCCGAATAACGTGCATTGCGAATAACGAATAACAAAGAGTGGGGCCACCATTAAATTTTCAGATTTGAAAGAAAGTGATGGCAAAAAACTAGGACCAAACAAAACCAAGTTACTTGGTCCTTATCAAAACATCAGATTTGTAAAAGTTGCAAATCCTAATTGTATTGTATAAAGTAACCTAATTGGACTTAATTTTATTTTATGTCCGATTTTTAAGAAACTCATCGCTAAAAGTTGCTTAAAACTGTACATTTTATTTTTCAAATGAACGTACAGTTAAAATGTCATTCCTAAAGCTATGAGGCTTTCTGATTGGTCAGTGTGCCACTAACTATGTTTTGGTTTTACGTGACATATTTTTTTAGTGAGAAATTTGCGAAAACCACAAATCATATATCGAAAACCAACAATGGAACATTGGCAATCCAACAATGAAGCATTATCCAAAGACTACTGACGTCTGATCGCGTTGTCAAGGTACCAAATTATGCTCAAGTAATAACAAAACTAACCTTTTAACTGTTATTTAGTTACTAACGTGAAGAAATTCTGCCCTATTCCACTCTGATTAACATCTTAATACTTGAGAGGCGACAGACGTTTCGTTATATTTTATTACATAAGATCTTCAAAATCAAAGCATTTTTGATCGTTCCAGTGCTTTTTAAATAATGATATTAGGTACGCTCTTTGTGAGCTTAAAACAATATTTTTAGTATATATGTATCTTTCTCGAAAAAAATAAACGGTATAGTTGTCAATTAAACTTCTTAAACTTTCGTGATTCAGTGACATAATTATTGTTTTATACGGGTATTTATCATGTGCCCACTGTTTTTTATTTTTCCGACGTTTCGGACGCATTGCAGCGTCCGTGGTCACGGATGAACGGTAGTTGTCGTCGGCAGATCGTTAAATTAGGCATAGGCATATCATGATATGCCTATGCAAATCATGATCCGTCTTATTACAAAAAATATGAACCGAGTTTAGCGAAGCACTGACTAAAAATCTGTCTCTAGAAAAACGATCTTTAAATACACATAGAACGCTTTTTTGTGGTAACAGTTTTGTTTATGTGTCAACATGGTGTTCAAAAGGTTTAACTTTTTTTGTAATAAGGCCATTTATGTCTAATTCAACAATCTGCCTACGACATAGTAATGTACTATTATCTATTATTGAAAAAGCACGAGCGATCAAACAAATACGCGAAGTTTGATGATGTATCCACTATAAGGATTTGCCAAGTCATCGTAGCATTTGCTATGAGCGAAAAGTATTTCTGACAATATGTAGCTGTATTTATTTATGTTAATGAAAGGTACAGTCAGCAACGAAAGTCGATTAACAGTTGGACTTTTTAAAATGGCTTTTGTTTTCGATAACCAAGAAAAAAATAAACTTTTCTTGGGAAATTATTATGAAACAAGACTTTATCTTCAAATATTAGTAAAAATGTTGGTCATAATGTTATGGATTTCGGAAATATTCAGATTTTTGAAACATAAAATGTTAATCGACTTTCGTTGCTGACTGTACCTACAATGTATTATTTTTGTACTTACATACAATTACTGTATTGTCAAATAAAGATTGTGTTATTTATAAGAACTGCATTTACTGTTAACTACCTGGTTCAGTATAAGTAGAGAATATAATAAATGTAGAATACCTACAATTTAATAAATAAATGAGCAATATGTAATAGGACTTCTTCACAGATTTTATGACGTCATAATTATCAGCAACTTCTCATAACGATACATAATGTTGATGCCCCAATTACCTAACTAACATCATCTAACTTATAGTAAACAAAAAGGACCACTTATACTAAGCACAACTGATCTTTAGCTCTCTGAAGTTAGGTGCAATAGACGATTACGCAGGTTTGGTAGAGTAAGCGCGATAGCACGATTTTAGGCGTCATCAAAAATTGAAATCGCGACACCGTTACCGACACCTCGTTTAAGTTTTAATTTCTGTCGGCACTGCCGGAGTGCCACTGTTTTTTTTATTAAAATTTACGCTAGGTGATTAATACAAAATCGAATAAGTTGAAAGGAGAATGCTCATGGAGTTTTGAAAAATGAACCCGTAACAACATTTCCCTGTAAAAATTCGAATTGATTTTACACCTTGATCCATCGATTTCGAAGATCCCTCCTATGCAGAATTTATCTACTTACATTTGCCTATAATTTAACTTATACATTTATTCTGCGCCGGGCCTAGATTTTTTTGAGCATTCCCCTTTCACGAGTATATTCTTACGGCCTGATTTTGACATTTTGCAGTGGACGGAGTCCCTTACAAGTACAATTCTGAAAAATATGTAAAAATAGCTGTACGGTCTTAGAAAAAGCATGTGCCAGTTTGATGTTGTGAACGTCATAATTTGCTCAAGTTTATCAATAATATATTGGCAGTATTAAATTCACAAGTAGGTATAGATAGTGTATCTCAAAACGATGCTCTCTTACTTTATCTTAAAACTATTTTCCTGTCTTCTTTATCAAGACCAAAGCTTAAGCCGCGTTGATACGATCTGCGGTACCTAGAAAATCGCCATGCTAAGGGGTAGCAAGGCGATTGTCTAGGTACCGGTGAATAGATAAAAATGACAGTAATGACATTAGTGTGGATAAAACGGGTAGAATGTGGATAAAAGTTACTCTTATCTACACTCTAATGTCATTACTGTCATTTTTATCTATTCTCCGGTATCTAGACAATGGCCATGCTAAGGGGGCAGAGTATACTCTTACTGACAGAGTGGACTCGTACGAGTAAGCTTCATACGAGTGTACAAGGTAGGATAGCTGTTGACACCATCATAGTTGACTCTGATTATTTTCTTTGTATTGACTTAACTACTGATGAGTAGAGCACGTTCCTAGTCAACTCTGATGGGACACCGTCATCAGAGTGCGCTCGGATCGGGGTTGCCACGATCCAAGTAGCGTCCTAGTATGTATCGAAGTATACTCTGATCGTGTCAACGCGGTTCTAGACTAGAGGCCAGGATGAAAAGGTCGAATGCAACGCTAGATGTATTTTGAAACTTACTTATTTTGTGCCAGTTGGGCAAACCTTAGCGAGGCGAGTACTCCCTCTTTATTATATTGGGGGAATACCATCTACCCCCAAATTGGTGATTATAGAAACATTTATTCAACAAATCAAATATAAAGTACACAAGAAAGTAAAACAATAATAAAATGATTCATATTTAACAATTCTTATCTTATTATATACTAGCTGCGCTCCCGCAGTGTGACTCGCAGTCCCTCGGGATTTTTTCGGGATAAAAAGTATCATGTTCTTCCTTGGGATACCATCTTTATCTATGCCAATTTTCAGCCTAATCTTATCAGTGATTTGGGCGTGAAATGGTAACAAACAGATAGACAGACAAAGTTACTTTCATATTTGTAATATTAGTATGAGTTTATAACAGGTGTTCTGAACATTTTGTTATTAAAGATACTTGTCTATTTAAAAATATTGTTTGTTTGTCGGTGTATGTATTTACAGCGTCTAAACTACTATGTTTACATAACTTTACGAAATACCTACACTATAATCAGTAGAGGCATCTAAGGCTCGTTGAAAAGATCAATGGATAGCTCAACTGATCCAGGTAAAGCAAAATTAAATTACATATTTATTTACCTAGTAGGTACCGTTATGTGCAAAGATTAACCGGCGTTACAATTTATTTATTTAGTTATATAATTGACTAGCTTTGAAAATCTTGCTTACTGTATTTTTATTATCTTTTGGTTATTTCGAATCAATGTTATGTAATTTGTATTGCGTTAAATTATAATAACATATAAAACTAGGCATAACCTTTTTATTCGAATGTTCGTGATGATTTTGCCAAAAGAGACAAAACTGGTCCATATTTTTTTAATTTTGACTTAGTACAAAACATCTGTTTGTTTTTCAAAGAAACGCCATGTTTTTCTGGAATAGTCGAGTGTTGCGACAGAATGTGACTGATCTGGATTACGTTGCTTAACTGAAATTTTATGTGTACAAAGTACAAAGAAATATAGTTTTGTTCATTAATTTAGTTTTGTTATGCAAATTGGAGTCAGATTTAAACCAAAAAACGGAATTAAACAGAAAGCTGTAGAGGTGTGAATTTTATTTCATGCAGTGTAGGTACCTACCTATAACTTAATGGCACAAATTTTTATGTACACAATCACAACATTGAATTTTCAAATATCAAACAATAGTCACTTAGGTTAATAATTAAATTATAATGAAGTTAATTAACCCACATCATAATTTAATATTAAGGGGTACGTAATTTTATAACTGAACTATTTGTACATAACACACCAAAACCAATGCAATGTATCTAAATTCAAATTACGCTACTAGTTTATAAGTATTTGACTGTACATAACAATACATAATATAAGAATTGCTTTGTAAATAAAGTACATAATGGTATTGTGTATTATTTAAGGCATTTTTTCTTTACTGAAAAAAAAAACAGATAAAGTGTAGGTAGTAGGTTTTTCAGGAGAAATAGACTAGGATTGTATGAAAAAGCTGCCTAATTGTTTTCTTCTGTAGTCCAAATAAAAAAAACATATCAAAGTATTTATGACATTACATGACAATTTCTGGCTTATCCCAATGCATTTAAGTATGTTATGATGGGTACCTACTAGTAAAGCATTTACGAGAAAAGTCCCAACTGTTCTTCAAACGTACATCTTTCGAGTAGGTACGCATACGCATAATTCTTAAAACTATGTACTGTACATACATTATTTCAATCTACAGCACATTAATTACAAAGAATTTATTTCGTTTATTCCACGTTAAAAACACAAAATGAAGTTTTACCAATAAATGTACGCTTATTGCTATTTCTAAGAAACATAAGGTTACTTGCATAATCTGACAATGCAAGGATTATATAAATAGGTAGGTAGGTACTGGAAGTGTGTATTTCGACTCAAAATTCAGCCGTACTAATAAAACTTTTATTTTATTTAGAGCGGCAAAAAACCAGTACATTTTTGTAAACTAACCCCGTTAGTTATAAAAAAAAAAATCGCCAGCAACGTCTATCGTATAAATTCCTGTTGTAATAAATACGATGTTATCACGAAAAGTGGGAAAGTGAGCCAAAAGCTTCAAAGATTTTTGTTTTTGGCATATTGACACCATAGAGAGCTGGATAAACCTTTAATCTAAACAAAATAAATGTGGTGGTTTCAATATTAACACACATATAATTTATGTTCCTGTACGATTGAAAACAAGCCATCAGAAATAAAAATGATGGTGTTGTTTGGCGGTGATTAAAATTAGTAGGTACCACCCACGGATTTAAAGAAATGAGGTACCTTCCGAATGGGCTATCGCACTTATTTTGCTATTAGTAAACTATGTACTTATACAAAATGACTACCAATACCGACAAGAATTAGTGGCAAAATAATATTTTGTGTCTATATTTTTATCTGTGATGTCTATTTTAGAATGTTGTACCTATTTGTTCGATGAAAAAATGATTTGTTAGTCGAATGTTATTTAATCTTTTTTAAATAAAAGGATATTGTATTTAAAAGTTTTTTTATATTATCATAAATAGAGCTCATACCATGAAAGAAGTTCCAGCTAAATTAAGGCAGAACAAACGGAAAAGCTATTTCAATCATTTATCTTCACTCACACAATACCGAAAGGACTTCTTTCGTGGTGTGAACTCAAATTCTTCCCCTCCACACGACGACAGACAACTGTTTACCAATATAGTTTAATGCTATAGATACGGCCGCGGCCTGAAGTACGAATTTTAAAAATACCAAACAAATATTTTCAACATTGCCCATCTACCACTAATCCACCTTTTGCTATGTTTCGTAGAAACTCTACGAACCCCATTTCTCGTAGCTATTCAGCTACGCAGGGGTAACACGTAGCTATGGCTCGTAGTCTCTCTCCTAACATGTTTAACTTCCTTACCACTAGATGGCAGGAGCTGTTGCGTCAAGGCTTTTAATAAAACAAAACGGATCACTATTACTGTAGTTTCCCGGTAGACATTCGCTTAGATATATTAAAAGGGGTTCGATAATAGCCTTTGGATATCTCTAAGAAATCTAGTCAGAGGTACATTCAAGCTTATCATTGCAGGAGGTAGCTTTTAACTTGGTGCGAATAGTGGGTTGTTAATTGATCATTAATGATCCGCTTACTTACTTTTGATTCAGTGGGATTTACTGAACTGAAAGGTTTATGATTCCGATAAGTCACGTTTTTCTATAGCAATAAGTAGACAATTTATTTTCGCTAAACAATAATTTCGTTTGAATGTCGCCCTCTCAACGCTGAGCAAATACAGGTGGCACTTTGTTGTTTTAACCTATAATTTTGGGTGGGTTTATAATTTATATTTCGGTGGCGACACAAATCACGGAAGATAAGGCCTCGGCCACCGCGCAACGACCCGACGTATGACTAATGTGCTCAATTAACTCGAGGCATCGGGACCTACCCCGTCCCTGTTTACTTTTTACCAACTTAGGTGATACTCAAATATTTGTCGGCCAGTGGTAATAGCCCCCTATTACCCAAGTTTAGGACGCTATTGTGTTCACCAGTTTGTTATCTGGAATCTTTTGTGTAAGAGGGTCCGTAATGAGAACAAAGTTCGGTCCAACTTGACCACCACGGTATAGGTGCCTACTTATACAAGTATTAAGCTGGGTCTTCTGTACCAAGGGTGAAAACAACAAATCTTGTATTGCGTAAGAAAAAGAGTTGAAGATTGTTTCAAAATGCTTTCCTCAGGCAATAAAAACATACTAAAAGCTTTTATAGTCACTTTGTGTATCCGAAGAAACTTTTCATTGACTTTTACGCACGTTTTCTTTAAGATGGTATTTAGATTGAGTAGGTAAGTATCTACCTACATTTAAACTAACCTACCATTGTACAAATAATTGGTTAAAATTATCTTTTCAACAAATAAGTGAAACACTTAGGATCAGCTCAAACCCACGATGACGCTACTTTGACGATAGTAGGTAATGCAGCAAATAACTTATGATGTATGTTGCTCTAGCAAGAGCTTTAAATCATAATTATCAAATAAATAATTATTTCTTCAAATACCTACCTACTTATATTTTTTAGACGATAATAGAATGGAAAAATAGACACTTGAATATTTGATCACAACTCTCAAAACATTCCGGGGCAAGTATTTCGTTTTCAAGTCACTATAAATAACTGGAACTACGGCAAGTGCCGTTTAAACTACTCCTTGCTGTTGAAGAGCTTACTTCCGTTCTGTGAAGTGACTATAATAAATACAGCCTGTGATTTTACTCCGCTGTGCGCGAATGAAGAAATTTACATAAATCTTGTTTTCCAACTTCTTTGCCTTTGACGTTTGTTTATAACAGAATCGTCACAGAACAGTCTACTTTATAATAATTGTTTATACTTACCTATCCATTAAAGCTGTTGTTTATGAAGCAGAGCTTTTTTGGGAAGATTGTGGGATCTAGTTTGGTAGGTACCTACCGACGGGTTATCTCTACTCTCAGTTGGAAACAATTATGCATCGTTAGTCTAAGCGAAAAAAATACGAAATCAGTATGAATTTTAGAAGATATAACAAGAATAGCGTTTGGACTCCTCATGCATAACCAAATTTGAATGTGTGGCTGGGTATGCAAGAAGAGGAAGGTCGAAGAAGAAGTGGTTGGATTGTGTGAGAGATGATATGAATGTAAAAGGAGTGGATGCACAGTTGACAAGTGATAGGAGTGAGTGGAAGAAGAAGACATGTTGTGCCGACCATACTTAGCGTGGGATAAGGTCAGGGAGATGGATGCATAACTAAATTTGAAAGAATTGGTTTTAACAATACTCTACCTAATAGAACCATTTTCGTTAAAATGACCTACTCCAGTTATGCATTACCGGCCTTATTAATTAGATTACCCTAATTCTAGCTTAATACGAGACTACTCAGACTTGTTACTTCTTTAGTAACGAAGGAGCAACTTGAATATTTTGATGTTATTAATAAACTGGTAGTAGCCTCGAATGAGTAATACATTCCTTACATCGGGATTAGTAGAAAAAGAGTGAATGAACGAATGACATTATCATTCAAAATATTGTCTATCTCTGTCATTAATTATATGAATGACAGAGATAGACCATAATTTGTATTTGACAATCTGTT
Source organism: Epirrhoe tristata (assembly GCA_951394285.1). Taxonomy (NCBI): domain Eukaryota; kingdom Metazoa; phylum Arthropoda; class Insecta; order Lepidoptera; family Geometridae; genus Epirrhoe; species Epirrhoe tristata. The sequence continues at coordinate 4,828,429 of OX596147.1, forward strand.
TTATTCAAAGAGGTTTTATTTTTCTAAAACTTTTTGGTGTTACGTCTGCCTACTCCATCTCTATACTAGGTGGCGCCTAGGAGTAACTCTTACTCCGAGAGTAGAGTCGAATTAGCTTAGTTCTTCCTTGGTCTTTGTTTATTAATACTGAATCTTTGTTTATTAATACTACAGCCTTATGCTTTGGATTAGCGTTAATACCACCCTAGTTCGTGTTTATTAATGACAGCCTACAAGCCCAAGCAAACGATGATCACGTCTTGGGCTCATTGTGCATAACTTTCTTTGTTACGGGATTATTCATAAAATGGTTGAAGGGTCTTGTTATGCGTAACCGAAACATAATTCTCCATACATGGAGCTTGGTCATGATGTTGAAAAACACCATTTAGAGTGAATCTGGAATATCATGGAGTCTTTTTGATCTTTGTTTTTTCGTAGATTAGGTTTATTTATATATTTCATACGTATACTTGCCTACTACGAATAAAAATAAAGATCAAAAAGATTTCACAGCTATTTATTCTACCTAGGCATGTAAATAAAAGGTGAATAATAATTGCGAAACTCTTGACAAACAAATCTGATAGGTAGGTAAATGTTTACTTTGACCCTTTTCGACGGCAACTCAACCCCTGTCAAGTTAAATCAAGCTGCAGGAAAAGAGATATAAAAATCCATTTGTAAACAGTACTTTCTGAATTACTAATCAAGACTATTCACAATCATAGTCCGATCTAATACCCAAAAGCAACTTTAGCTTGCTAATCCTTTGAGCCATGCCGTGCACTTTTGGTTCTTTGCCAAATAACTTTTTTAATTCTTACCTCGACACGTACATATTTTATTCTGGTAGACAATGCAGCTGTAATTGTCGTAGTATATTTTTGTAAAAGTCGGTTCTGTGGAAAATGAATTTGGTTTTTTTTTTTTAATAGAGCTTTCTTATGCAGCATGGCCTAGTATACGAAACTAACCTATGCGTTAGGGCTTAAGAACACCAACCAGGAGTGATAACTTAACCTAGCGTGCTCTCCGTAACTCTGGCGGCCACAATCCCTTTGGCGACCTCGCAGAAAGTCTCTTAATTCGTCCATCCATCAAAAACGACAGCAAGCTACATGGGCGCTTTAGCAGCCTTTAGGTAGGTAGAGAATGTGTCTTATTTTCTCGAGTTACCGATTTATCTAGTTTATCTTATGCCGTTCCAGATCATAATGGTTGTAAAATATGTAAAGGCGTCGATGCTGTAAAAGATTTATGTTGGCAGCCGCTCAAAACCTACGACTACATAATCTACCCACTGCCAAATTCTGCGATTGGCCGGATTGCCGGAGGACAGATGGACGATACTCATATCTACCTACGTATGGTTGGTAAATTGTAAAAAGTTGGTAAATACAGTCTTATGCAAAAGGAGAAAAAAAACTTAGGTACTTCTAGAAAAAATGTACTTACCCCAATTCAAAATAAGCATCAAACATACCTGTATTATTGGACTAACCTACCTGCAAACCTATCAAAGTAAGGAAGCCAATTGAGACATTTCCCGCGCCAGAATTGATAACGGCTATACCTTAGTATTAATACTTAGTTAGAACTACCTACCTACTCACAGGCAAAAATAAAAGTAAAAGGTAAAGATGTTTGTATACTTACCTAGAGGTATCACCTTTCTTCCGGACGGTACCGACAGTCTTAGCTCTGTCTTACTGACCTTAATCCGCAAAATTGAGCACGTTATTATTTTGCGTCATTGTGTTAGAGCCTTTTCCTTGTCACGTTGCACTAGTGTGTTACTTTATTGTTTCTCAACAGCAGACATTTCTGTAATCGATAAAGTTAACGTGTTCAAAATAAGCAGTGGTTGCAAAAATGTTCAAGAAAATTATTTTAATGTAGAGCGGAAAAATAGAAATAATAAAATAGGCTCACGGTAGTAATCCCCATCATGGGGTCCCTTCAGATCCTTAGATACCTTATCCTTAGTAACCTCTCCAATCATATTATGTAAAAGGACAATCCATTTGACTGGTCTCGCAAAACAAAGATGCTTATTCCTGTCTTTGTGTGTAATGGGTACGTATGTATAATGTGGTATAATACACAGAACAGAACACTAATATCCTTATGTAGTGTAGGTAAGTACTTACTAAAAAAATCTACTGTTAGGTAGGTACGAGGTACCTTTTCAAAGTGGTGGAAATCTAGGTAAGGTAAGTTTCCACAAACTGTAAATTTTAGCGAGATAGATTGGATGTTAAACAAAAATAAAAAAAGTACGTGAGTGTCGTAGAACACTCTGTTGGAACGAAGCAAAGAGTACTTTTCTATACTGGGAATTTCAACTTTGAGATTTGGCGTTTGTCAAATCAATTATTGTTAATTAGGTATCCTAGAAACGCTCTTCCATACGAACAATGTCACAATCTATGAACTGTTTCGCGGCTGCGCATTTCGCCCTGTGACGATTTGACATATACATGTACCTATCGTGACGCAAAAATTCAACACTTTTTTGCGTCCAGTCCCCATTTGATACCGTCCGAAAAGGAACTTCGTTCCAAAAATAAAACCTAACTTTAGTTATGTACCTACTACTACGTTTCATACAAAGCGTAAGAGAAATATAAGCGTGAAAATGCTTTGAGTCAACAGGAAAGCTAATGTTATTTCACCTGTGCCCTGTTTGTACCAGTTAACAAACCATTTGCGACAATTTCGTGGCAAAGATACGACGAACCGGTGTGAGACTGCCCGGTTTGCCAACCGTCATATACTTGTAAAAGTATTCGTCAAAGCTTTAATGTTTCTTCAGTTCTTAGAAGCTTTTGTTTGTGCTTCACCTGTATGTGTTTGCATCTTAACATACGGTTTTTACCCTCGTAAGTTAGAATTTTGAACCGGTACTCTAAAGAAAATTACCTACCTTCATTGACCTATTTAAGTGATAAAAACTCACAATACATATTCTATAGTTACCCACTTATTACCTTGGTACTGTAACGATCTCGATTTTAAACAAATCATTTTTACTGTAAGAAATAGTTTTCATCGCTCACATTAATTAGGAATGTTTATTAGCCCTACTTGAGAGAGAACTCTTAGTTTCAAGTATTAGGATATCTTGGTTTTGCGATGTTCACAAGCCAATAAATAACGATTCTAAATTTCACGTTCAAGTGCGTTGGCGACGATAGTTTTAAGTTTCTTGGAATTAAGAGGTTGTTTTTTATGTGTCTGTAACTGTGGGAAGTTTGAGTTAAGGTCTTAGCTAATTAGGCTACGCCCTTTATTTTTTATGAGCTCGAATATTATGAAGCTATTGGTGAAACGTGTGAGGAATGGTTACTAGCCACACCTTTGCTTAGGGAAGGGATGAGAACCACAAAATCACGGGACACAAGAGATTCGAGACAGACGATCGGGGGTGAGGCAGTTAGAGGGATAGACGACAGAGGTCCAGAAGTCAAGGATATTTCAGACAGATTGTCAGAGAACGGGGAAATTAGCTTCAGTGTAGTTGAAAGTAGTAGAGTCAGTGTTATTTACAATTAAATCAGTCTTAGTATATTTCTAGATTTTAATTAATAATTAGATTCAGTGAACAAATTCGGTAATGTATTTTTAGTATAAGTGATAGATAGGAGGCTGCTATTTCTTTTACAGGTGCAGAATTACTTATACGAAATTCCATAGGTTTTGTTCTGGTTCATTATTTCTATTTATAGTGTTGGTAATTATGTTTCTTTCTAGAGTCGCCGTAATCGAGAATTGATTAGTTATAAGTTAATTTACGCATGATATTTTACTTAGAATTTCACAGCGAAGCTGAGAACGAGATGACTGACTTTAGATGACGTTTGACTTAATCCTTTCCTTCCTAATCATATTTTGAAATCAATGAAATTAGTGTAACAAACACACTGAACTAACACTAATTTCTACACTAGAATCTTTATCTCATTATTATTTCTTTGGCTAGAGATCTATGGGATAAATCTTAGTACTTGGATGATGTTGCGATTCCTTTCAAGACAATGGTAGATCGCAGTCATGGTCTAAGTACTTCGTTTTTGTTTAAATCCCAGAAATCTAAGGTTCATTTATTGCTCGCTTGTCATTGATAGGTAGGTAGATTAGATCTATTAGGTATAAAATCTTAGTCCTTGGGGATGGCTGGCGGTTTCCTGTGATGCTGACCTTCGGGGACGAGCGGAGCTGTATTGAAAACGTGGCCATAAACGAGTTCTTTGAAATCTAATAGTTTCTAACAATAAATGAATCTGTCTTGTTACATAGAAATAATTAGGTTTTCTAAGGTTCATTTATTGCTCACTATTTTAGGTAGGTAGATTAGATCTATTAGGTACAAAATCATAGTGTTCGGGATGACTGGCGGTTTCCTGTGATGCTGACCTTCGGGGACGAGCGGAACTGTAATGAAAACGTGGTCATTAACGAATTCTTTGAGATCTAATAGTTTCTAACAATAAATGAATCTGTCTTTGTTAGATTGAAATCATTAAGATTTCTAAATGTAGGTAACTATAGGCGCCTTCCTTCCCTTTCCTCTCCACACTGACGCGTAGGGTAACCGCTGGGTCGCGCCAGTTCGACCGGCCCCGGTCGATGGGAAACATAGGGCCAAATCTAGACTATTCCCCATCTCTACATCGGAACAAGCCATGAACTTGTGGTGTGAGAAGCTTTTTATGTGTTTCGTCATTGCTTGTCACCGATTAAGATAGATTCTAGTTGCGCAGGTTTTAAACTAAAATTTATTTTGGTTTCTAAACTGCGTATGAGTCGGGGTTGTTCATATCTCTCTAAATTTTATTTGACTGGCTATTCATTGAATCACTTAGGACGACTTGACTTTGATAAATTAACTTTACTTTAGAGTATTTTAACTGTATGACTTCTTTATGGTTGATTTATAATATGTGTTGCATGAATAGATAAATTAATTTTGATAATTCACTAATGCAAACAATTTGTTTCCCTTTCAGCTCGCCGTGCACCAAATCTAGTTTAGTTATTTTAGTTTATGATTCTTAATTTCAATTGTATTTTAAATTCACAATTCGGGTATTAAACTTTTGTCCTGTTCAATACTTAACATACTTAACATACTTAGGTATTGTTCATTAGAGTTCAGAAATTAATTGTAGATTGATGTCACTTTAGTTCTAAGAATCAGTATTAAATGTATTTATTGACGTAAATTATATTTTATTTCACTCCCATGACTTTCACACTATTAGGAACAATTATTTCTAGACGAATACTTAGAGTTTCCACTGTCAGGTAGATTTTCTTTAGCTTCAGATCTATTTCAATTTTAGTTTAGGGTGGGGGAGTTTGTTACAGTACCTAGGTATAGCGTTAGGTTAGTTTTGAGCTCTTTTATTTTAAAGTTGATTTTATCAATAGGTACTTTCAAGATTCCTTATCTTAATATGGCTCTCATTCAGTCTCTAATTGGTTACTATTACCGCGATAATCTTAACTGGGAAACTTGGCGAGTTCGATTCATAAAAACAAAGGAAGGAGACGTAACGAGACACCGCTAGCGCCACCAGCGGGAGCAATAAGCGGCCAACTTGCTGAGGCCGTGCTCAAGAAACTTCGACCATAACGGAGGCCTTGGCGATTAAAGTAATATCCCTACAGGACAAGTTCCTTGCACCCGCGCCGCACTTTAGTAATGTGTACTACATTCCTCTAAACTACTTGCTAAGCGTCGCTTGCGAAGAATCCTTACTAAGATTGCATTCTGTTGAACGGTTGGATTGCTTGGTACCTGTGTATAAACATGTTACTTATTCAAGAAGGTACCTACCTACATACTTCTAGTGAAATATTTTATTCAGGATTTAAATTTTTCCTTTCTCTACTCCTCTCTCTTCTGGTACTTACTTAGAACCTACCTTTATGTTATTCTGAATATTTTCTTAAATTTTTAACGTTATAATTTTATTACTACCTAGCTTACTGTTGTCACAAACAAATTAACCTGAAACCACAAATAAAATCGAGAATAACCAAAATCTCAGTTTGAAACATTCGGGTCCACCGCGCCGCAGCGTAGTAAAAAGATCCCTTTACGGCATTCCTAAGTAGATTGGCTTGTAAATGAAGGTTATACAGGTACCGGCTAAAATATCAGCGCAATTTGACAACGCAACCCGTTTCAGTGAAACGCTTCACAATGCGGAACGAGTGAAATGTTGCCAATAAAAAAAGGTCGAACGGATGACCTCAGGCTCGGTGAGTCTCGGTTTTCAATATCTCACGGTTCTCGGCGGCAGGTAGCGAGGTAGCCTGTCGAATACATCCTCATTTTGCCCGTCAATCGCGAGTTTAGGATCCAGGTACAAGTTCAAAACAATAACCTTTGTGCCCGAATGCCCGTACGTATATCTACCAAGTAATTAAAACAAGGATTGTTTGAAAGCGAGTATATACACAATGTAGTGTTTGACACAGAAACAGTAGGTACTCTGTTTCAATCTCTTAGGTACCTACCTACATCATATAGATTAAAGCAATGTACTTATAAGAAAAGCGAGGAACGAGATCTGTGATACTGATTAGTTGAGTTTGTCGTCCTTTGTTTCTATGTTCCTTTCTAGCTGTTGTAGAGCATCACACAATTGTCTCTACTGTAAGGGTGCTTTTGCACAAGAGTTATGCTACGCCGCTAAGCTATGGATGTCTGAGTTTATCATGTTGTTTTTATAAGGAGAGATGCGAGTCGTAAGTTGCTCATGGTGTGTGTGTACCTATAGTGTAGATGACGTACGTACACGATGCATATTTAAGCTTGAGTTACGAATCTTCGTAGCACATCTTACCCTCTCTACTACATCGCTTAATAGTTTCGTAGCCCGCTTACCCCTTAGCTACCTTGCATATATCTGGTGCAAATAGAACTTTTTATTCTTAAGGTTACTGCAATTTATCTCTATTTTACCTACTACGAGTATGTGCATGCAGTGCATGTTGGTACCATAAAAACGAATTGCTCTCTTTATCTTACTTTATCTTAGAATATGTAACTGAGAATATTAATTTCAATTTCTGGAAGGAACGTGTCTACAATGGGCGTGTAAATCAATGATATGTCTTAATTTAGATGTATCGGTTGGCGCAACTTGCATCGGACACATCTGACAGAACAGAAGGTCCTATTGCTACCGAAACACTGCCATTCTCGGTCTTGTTCACACAAGGGAGTTTGACAGCTCCAATAATAAACCTATATTTCTCAATCTATACTAATGACTACACTTAAAACCTTTTATAGGTAAGTACAGTACCTAATTAATGTTAAGCGAATTATTTTTAACTAGCTGACCCGCGCAACTTCGTCTGCGCATTATTAGGACTCAAGTGCAGGAGTGTTACCTAAAGTTATCTATACTGTGTTTGAAGTTAATCAGACCAAGGAATCAAATTTTACATACTAACTTTAACACCCTGTAAAACATCCATATGGGTTGATTTTTTTAAATTAGATAAGCCTATATTCAAGTACTTAAAAAAGCTAAAGCATCTACGTTCCTTCCATCATAATCGGTTAAGTTAATATGTAGGTAAGGTCTAAGGTAGGTAGGGGAGTATTGGGCATTAAGGCAGGTTTGGAAACCACCGGCAAATCCCCGTGTTATGCCGGCCATACACCATCATGCCAATCCACCATTAGTCATGCCAATCCACCATACATGGGCAATTCTAACTGATAAAATTCCGATTTGACGATAGGCATGATGGTCTATGGCCGACATGACACGGGGTCCAAACCTCCCTACTGCCCAATGCTCCCCTACCTCCCATATATATTACATTGATATATTACCACTCCCATCTCCCATTCCATAGTTCCCAGACACTTTTTTTAACACAGTTAACGGGATATTTACCATGATTTAATGTTTTTTGAGTTTCCCGATATTTCGGCGCAGTTGCATATGCCATGATCAATAGTATCTATGGTATTAATCATGGTTAATACCCCGTTACCTGTGTTAAAAATCCCAGACACTTGTCCTACCGTACTAACTGATATTTATTCTGTGGTCGCGATGTATCTTACATTTTTAAACTCATGATAACTTTTGAATAAAATGTCCGATTTCAATCATTCAAAAAGTAATCGACGGGTACTGAAACAGCCTTTACTACGAAGGAATTTATTTGGATAAGAATAAATACCAAAATAAGAATAACGTGGTCTGCTTTTGGTCGGCATTTTAATTCACTTTTTAAATTTTAAAAGTTGTTATTCTGACACAACCACAATAGTTGGACATATGCTATCGCTGAATTTTTTGTAGATATTGATACGTTCTTTAATATTGTAGAACATTTTTTTGTTCTATCATCAATAGTTTTCGCAGCGCACGCGATATGAAGAATTTTATGTTCAAAATTTTTACACTTTTGCTTACATTATTGCAATTTTCATAAGGATCTCTAATTTTTTTGAAAATAATTTATAGCCTATGTTCATCACAGATAATGTAGGATTCTAATGGTGAAAGAATTTTTCAAATCGGTCCAGTAGTTTCGGAGCCTATTCAATTCAAACAAACAAACAAACAAACAAATGTTTCCTCTTTATAATATTAGTGTAGATAGTGTAGACAATTTAAAATCCTCGGATTTAGTTTTAAATAGACCGAGCACCTCCGAAATATTTCAACTGTTTGCGAAATGAAATACCAAATCAAACAAAAGAATTTAATTGAATTGAGTTTAGATTTACTATAAGTACCTACCTACTATATTCTGTTGATTTAAATAACATAGCATGCCTCGTTCCACATTACGTTTGCCATGGATAGGTATTTTCGTGATAAAAGGGGGCCTAATCACGCTTTGCATAATGCACACAACCGTAACCGCTCGATGATGACTTGAAGACGCGTATTGTATAAACTATAGAGTGGAGCGTTTGGGTTATCCGATTCTATTCGCAATAGCTCTCGGGTCTAATCCATTTGAATGGCTCCAGACGTAGGAATCTGTGTATTCGAAGTCCGTCAGATTCATCCAAATCGAATCGCTATGAGGATCGCTACGAGAATAGGCACTCTCATGCATTGCAACTTCTGTAAGCAACATCGACATTTCGATTCACCCAGTAAACTTGGTATAGTCGGCATCTCTCAACAGACACATCAAAACTTCTGAAATGTCGATGTAATAAGGTTTCAAGGGTATTTGCTCGTGAAAACATAAATATCAGATACTACAAAGGAAAGAAACTCTCTATGGGATAAATGGAGACGCCTAGATATGTATACGAAAACCCTCTTTACACATATGAATAACACTCTCGTTTACCTGCAAAACGATATTGAAAATCGGGAGAGGCGATCCGTTTTACCTTTTTTTTTTTATTATTGGAACTTTTCACTTGTTCTGCAATGTTGACTATGCGTGAATTTATATTTGTCTCAAAATTACCTTTATCAAAGCTAGTTTTCAATGTATCACAACGGGCGGGAAGTGCTTTTCTTTCGAGATACATGCGGTGATGCTGGTATTTTTTGCAAAGGAGCAAAAAAGATACCGCAGGTGTATTAATAACCTCCAACATTTTCTCGTAATCTGTGAGCGTGTCTAGCGTGAGTAACGTGTTTCATTTGAATAACGTTAATTTGGTTAGGGATTACCTGGCTCGGTAGCTTACATCAACTTATAAAGCAAGAAAACGAGAAGGTAGGTTTAAAAGAAGCAGACGCGTAAGGGGTTTTCAGAAGGGTAAAATTTTGTGCCTGCATAAAAGGCAGGTATTTTCTAATAAACACTGCTTCGCCCTCTGTTTTACTGTCATGGAAATTGCCAGCTCCTTTGCCCTCCGTTTTTAATAACTTCGTAAATATTGATTCTGGTTGGACGGAACTTCAGACGGCCGCCACAAAGGTACTCAATATTTCATACTGGGCCACGGGTGGCACAGACTACCAATGAAATTTATCCGCTTTCGACACGATGTGATGATAAATGACCTAGATTTTACACCCAATTCATGCTTTTCATGACATTGTATAATTTTTCATGTTATTTTGTTGAAAGAAATTCAAAAGACCTAGTCTTATTTCGGTCGTGGTAAATAAAAAAATGATTTCATACAGGTAAACCAGTGACTAAATGGACTGAAAAAACTTCCAGTCCTTCCAAATGTGTGTTCAAGTAAGCGAGCTAAACGAGCACACAGTATTTAGAGAAGGTCGGCGTAGTACCGACAGGCTGTAGGTGGTAGTAATTGCGCCGGTGGATGGCGGTGCACCAGAGTGCGACATCAGTAATTGCTCGGCGGGGGACAGTGACAGTCGCCTGATGAATGGAGCCAGTGGAAAATTCACTACGCGGAAAAAACTCCCAGACATTTCTGTAAATTAAAACTGGAGCTGAAACCTGACAGCTTAGCTCTAAAAGCTCTCAGTCGGAAGCTAAGTAATTAAGTAAAGAAGCTCGATGTAAAACAGACATTGTTTGATCATGTTTTTTAACGAATTGATTAACAATAATGAGACTGTTGTCATTCCGCCCTCTAGAAGAAGGTACTTATCGGAATTAGGCAGGTATATTTTTAATTTTCCTGTACTGATATGGGTTTCATAATACTTAAATATTGGCTGTAATATTGGGAATCTACAAACTCAAATAGATATAGAGTAAGCGCATATGCTATCCAATAAAAATGTGGATATTCAAATCGTCGTACGACTGCAAAAATAAGATAATCTCTGGAGAGCTTGCATCCTCACATCCTCAGATCGGGTAACGTACCGCCTCGGCAGCGCTTGGGGTCAGCCGTGGTAGTTTATTTGTGAAAATCGAATAATGCTTTCTATATACCCGATACATTACGTACGGGCGGCGAGCTTAACCACGCAAAGGGTCCATGAGTAATAATTTATTACTGGCTTGGCTCTCATGGATGTATCTCTTGGAGCTTGAAACGTGAGTATTTATACGTTATTCGGCGTGTTATCAGGGAGCCGAAACGAGCTTTAATTTTCTCCCTAATTTTGTATGCTGGCTTTGTTGAATTGAATGTTTGTGGAATACGTGCTGATTGGTGGGAGATATTGGCATTTATTCACATGCACGATTATCTGATTATGATGCACGATTATCTGATTATGATGTTAAAACTATACCACTACGCACTTATTTATTACAGCTTACAATTGATTATGTTTTTGGTTCCAACATGTCTCTCTTTATTTTCTGATCTCTAAGACTTTTTATAAAGTTCGAAAGGTCCCCGGGACAACTCCTTCGAGAGTTGCAGTACATTTTTCAACGACAGACTTTTAAATGGGTTTTTACATTTCAACCATCTATAATACCTATGTAGGCAGCTACATATGCTTTGGTATTTCGTTTTTAAAACTATTATGGTTAGGAACATAATTATTGTTATCATATTATAGGGAAACAATAAAACTCAAAAATCATGGTTCTTCATCCCGTTGATAACAATAATTATAGGTACTTAGGTATTTGTTATCCGAAAGAGCCTAGAGTTTTGCTAAACATTTAAGTTTTAAATCTGTTTAGCAAAAACTATTTAATAAACCATCCATAAACTTAATATACACTTACACATAAATTGCATTTACCGACAAACAAGACGAAACTACCACGCCGGTGATAAATTAACATCAGGTCAATTCTTATCAGCAATTATACCTACGCAAGTATTTTGTTTTATTAGCGACATGTTGGGTTGGATACATATCTGTGATACGCAGAAACTATTCACACGGCCGTTCGTAGACAGCTAGATAGTCGACTAGAACATATTAGAAGAAATGGACGTGTACGTGGGCTGGTCTTACTTCCTATTGTTTGTTTCACTCAGGCATGCTCTGGTAAGAATTTAATCACGTTTTTGTTCAGTGCCAGCGTCGAGTTCTGTAGCTGAAATGATTGCGTTCCCTTTTACGATGTCTCCACTTTATTGGTTTTTCATTCATTTCTTCAAAGTAATTTTGTACCTGGTGAAAATAGTAAATCTTTGTTTTACCTACTCGTACTGTCACACTATTGTTTTATTTTTAAACACAAAACACGATTCAAATGTCTGCATAATAGGTTTATATAAGTACCTACATCTATATAATTTATATAGCAGTGTGTGATTTTGCAATAATGCATCTAATTTTGCAGGTGAACGGATTGGGGTCATCTTATAAACTAATAGATGGCAATGAAATACCGGCTATAGCTCTTGGAACTAGCCTGGGACATCTTCCAGATGTAAGTGCTTTTAATTTTTATGTAATTTTATAATTATGGTGTTACTAGCTGCGCTCCCGCGGTGTGACCCGCGGTCACTCGGGATTTTTTCATTTTTTCGGGATAAAAAGTAGCCTATGTCCTTCCCTGGGATACAACCTATAACTATACCAAATTTCAGCTTAATCTGTTCAGCGGTGTGGGTGTGAAAGCGTAACAAACAGACAGACAGACAGAGTTACTTTCACATTTATAATATTAGTATGGATATAAGTGATAACATTTTTAGTTAACTATTTAATAAGTACTCGTAGCGTATGATGCTTGGTTATTAGGTAAAAAGGTAAATGAATGATTGATCACTTGTGGTAGGTAAAAACAACGGACCACGTCCATGTTTCGGAAAGCACGTTTAGCTGTCGATTCCAGCGAACATTCAAAGATTAAAAGAAGGCATTTAAGTATACCTCTCCGTCGCTTGAGATAGCCACTAACCACTAGCTCAACGAACTTAAAAAGAATATCCTCGAATGAGTTCTTATGAATATGAATTTATGTAAGCCCGTCTAGCTGACATAACATTGTAGTGTCATGTTCACACTGTACAGACGAAGTACATTCTGTTCAGGGCACAAGGCTGCTCTCTGTGAACCACTCGGTAGCCCGCGCAGTACAATGGGCGCTAGAGGCCGGCTACAGGCACGTCGACACTGCGCCCTTATACCGAGTGGAAGACGAAATCGGCCTCGGAGTACGAAACTACCTCGCGAATACACAACACACGAGATCTAATATTTACATCACTACTAAGGTAAAGTTACAATACTATCTTATATATTTTTAAGTTATTACCTTAACTTGTTAGTTAGAGTGGATTTGCTAATTAGCGATGAGGAATTGACGTGATGTTATCACCAAGTTCTAAAGCGATGGAACCTCTTAACATAGGGCGTATTTTGTCTGCATTCTTCCGGCTACAAACTGATAAATTTTATGAACTTGGTTTAAATAGTCTGAGTAAGTAAATACTTCATTATTAAAACATTCATATAATAACGCGTGCCTACGAATAAAACAAATATGAAAATAAATATAAATAATAACAAAACAAAAATAATACTGTATTGTGTCAAACTGCCAAAGTTTTTATGCGATATTCCCGTTATCCTTTTACATACTTTTTGCTTTCTGGAACGTTTTTCGGGATAAATGATAGCCTTAATTTTAATCCAAACTTATACAACAGTGAAAACCGTATCCAAATTGGATAAGCCGTTTCTGAGATTAGCGCGCACAAACGCACAGACAAACACAAAAAGTTAAACATAGATCCGCGTTCTGTTGCCTTCATAGATACCTACCCCTAAGATTATTTTTGTTCAAATATCTTTCAATTACTTACCGACAACGCGCAATTTAGAGTTTTATTAAATATATATTTATATAGATTTAAACGTAACCTATGTATTTTTGTACTGAGTTTATTTAAATGGAACTTTTAGCTTATCTTGTCAATATAATGGAGCATTTGCAAGTTCAGTCAGCCAAAACAGCTTTACCAGCTGACGGAAGCATGAGCTTTGTGTGGAATGGAAATTATTATGAAAGTTTTATCATTTTGCGGTCGATCGCAAATGTTAAATATTTATTTGTAATACCTATTACTCGCTACATAAATAGCAAAGGTTTTTATGGCACGCTACGAATAATAGACATACGTAGTATTACTGCAGATTAGATGTGTACCTTTATACAGGGTGTAAAAAGACGTCTACCGAAGCCGAAAGGGGTACAGCATCCCAAAACACAACCAAATCCAAAAGGGTTTTCCGAAAAAATCATTATGTCCGGAGAAAACAGCGTTTGAAGATCACTGTTTGCGTACTGGGCGCGTTTTTATACGTAGATTGCTGGATTTTGAGTTTTAATTGTTTTTTTCTTTTATAAATGAAATGATTAGGTAGGTATGGTCTTATTATGTTGTACTAGTAGCAAAAAACTAGAAAATAAAATAAAATGACGTAGCTAAGTCAAAAAATTTTTTGAGTTTTATCATAAATATGTTCAGAATCATGGTCTGATTGCAATCCCTCAGTTTTCGGTAGCAGTCTTTTTACACCCTGTATATTAATAAGTATTTAATTCGACTATTGTTTTTATAATTTACTTTTTAGGATCTTCATAGGACAACGAAAGTAGAAGAACTCTGAAAGTAGGTACTAGGTGCTATGTACAAAAATTACTATAATTTATGACTCTAGATTACTTCAACATTTTTGATGTAATTGTTGCAAGAAATTTATTCAACTTGTTTCAGTTATGGATTGAGTACTACAAAAGAGACGAGGTACCAAAAGCATTGCGAAGATCACTAAATGACTTGCAGCTCGACTACGTCGATCTTTACCTTATGCACTACCCATTTGCATATAACGTGAGTAAAAAGAAATAGAGCCTAAAACAAAAAACACTATGGTAGGCATGACTTTTCAGACCTCAGAGACGCGGGGCTTTGCGCATTACGTTGAAGAGTGGCGTTTACAAAGAAACGCGAAACGCCACACGCGACGCGTAACGCCCCGCGTCTCTGTAAACGAGGCCTCATACATAGTTACTCTGGCAGGTGGTTACTTTAGCTCGATTAACTGAACGATCAGTTTTTCATTTCGTGCCAAGGATTTTTGCCTTGCCTGTTACTTGTCACCGACAGAATATTAAATACCAATGAATCCTCTGGAGATTTATTTCTCGTTTCGGTGTAAATTCTCCAAAACCCTACTAAGATAAAACCATAAGAAGGTATTCCTAAAAGAAAGAGTTTCAAAAGATTTTCTCAATATACCTACTTAATATGTAGACATAATTAGGTACTAATATCGCTGCCTCCGGGGAATAAACGGATAACTGCCATTATCTTAGTTTTAGTGTTATGCCATATTTGGGATCTCTGGGTGCTAATACATCTGCTCAATTTTTTTCGTAACATTCGTACAATTATTCACGGAGATACAAAATATTACAATACTTTTCGATGTTTCTAGACATGCCTAAACTTACAAGAATAAAGTTGTAATATAATATTATCAAAATGTACCCACACCTTTTAATATGACAATGAGTCATACAATTATATTCACGTAAAAAATATTCGTCTATACAATGGTAAACGCAGGTTATCATTTTATTCTCGTGAAAACATGTCCATACGTTTCGTATAATACCGCTGTTAGAGTCTGTGCGAAAGGTAACCGTTATAAGATTTGATTGTTAAAGCGGTGTATAATAACCGTATTTGTTAGGTTGACAACATTTAAGTGCGACTAACGCAATTTTGAACATTCTAGGACGTCAACTTGCAAAAAAATCAATGGTATGGATCAATGGTTATAAGATTTTGTTAGGTACCTAGTTCTATTTTAAATTAAACCAATCATGGTAGTCAACAACTAACATACAATTAATGGACTACCGTGGGCTGATTAATATGAGCCCAAACTCGGGTAGTTTACTGCTACTCACTGAGGAGTTCCATTGAACAGCTCCTGATTTAATCACCAGATCAGCTCATCGTCACCATATTTTTAAAACATTAGAGTTGAAACTCGAACGATGTCTTAAGTTCCAACTCAATAGGACTATTTTCTGAGTAGTTCTGTTGAACAACTCCTCACTCCATCAATATGGTGACAGCGAAATTATCAGAAGCTCACTGTCACCATACTTTTAAATTGTAGACTAGATTGTGAAACCCTATGTCCAGTCTACTTCGATTTTAAGTAATTTCCTTGATGTGTTCTCCAGAACGACGATAATATTGACTAAGACGTTAAAGAGGATGAATCCGTGATGAATAAAGTTGCCACAGGTCTCAGGGACGATATGCAAACCAAGGAAAAGATGGATATTAGGAAATGCAGAAGATGGATGAAAGGAAAGTGCATGTTACCGCGATGCAAATGAGTTGGATGTATGTATGCTTGTGTATCCCACCCATGGTTAGATAAGAAAAACTTTTACATCTTTAATAAATGATTTATAAAGCGCCATGAGGAAACTCACCTATGCCTACGCTCAATAGGACGCTGTAATGCCCGGGACATTGTTTGAGATGGCTTGAGGCTTGCCTAGCACGTATAGACAACTTCTTCTTATATTTACGTAGTTTAGAGCTGATTAAGCTACAGAATTCTTCACCATGTTTTCCGTCATCGTTAAGAGCTCAGGTTAACGGGTAAGTAAGATAAGGAATGAGTACCTATATACGGGGAGGGAAGTTTGAAAGTGGCACCTATTTCCAAATAAATTGGCATGGTAAGGACAAGTTATGAGGTGGAATATGAGTGTGGCTGGAGGTATGCTAGTATAAAAAGGCTAGAAAAGAAGTGGTTGCAATGTGTGAGAGATGATATGAATGTAAAAGGAGTGGATGCACAGCTGTTGACGAATTATAAGAGTGAGTGGAGGAATAACATTATGGCATGGACCAGAGCGTGAACTACCCCCTGTGTCGACCCATCTTATCATGAGATAAGGGCAGGGGAATGTTGATGATGAAATATGCTAATTGCTAATATTTTTATGTGATTTTATGTCTGATTTTTATCGTTATTATAAAAAAATCAAAGAAAATCTAGAAGATTTAATGCTTGACATAGCTGAAGGCTTGAAAAGACTTATGAAATAGTTATGGTTATTTCTTACTCATCATTATTTTATTTCAAGGCAAGGTAACCTTGTTCTAATACTTTAGAACAGTTTTGAAGGGGTTTGCTAGTTAAAAAGTACTCAAAAACATCTTGAAAATAATAAAACAATAGGTGATTACTTCTACCTAACTTGATTTAAAAGCGCTTAACATAAACGAAGTGACACAATATTTACGAGATTAGAATTATAATCACCTATTATCATATACACTTCGACCCTAAAAAAGCGTTGAATAAAATGGTAGGACCGTGGCACACGTGGTACAATATTAGGTTTACGCAAGAAAATACGGTGAATAAAATGATAACCGACATTAGGCAACATGGACGATGATTAATTTTGACTAACAAGAAGATAACTTCTTGTTTTCAAAATATCTCTTCTTACGCATAAATTACGCGTGTGTCAGCATAACATTCAGATCTCATAAAAAATCAGCTATGCTTAAAGCTATCAACCATCCGTCTACGTCCAGTATTAGTGAAGTTATTAACGAAAACATGTTTTTTGCTTCTCCTGAAAAGTTGTGTTTTTGCAGTTATCCTTTTATTCCCCGGAGGCAGCGATATATTGATATGAGTAATATTAGCTTAAAAGAATATTGTTCTCAGAAAAATGGCTCCATAAGTTCCACGGATTATCTCACAACTTGGGAAGGAATGGAGGATACGATGGAATTGAACCTGACTAAATCCATTGGCGTATCAAACTTCAACTTAACCCAAATGAAGAGGCTCTGGGAGAACTCGAGAATAAAGCCCGCTGTTTTGCAAATTGAGGTTGGTGTGTAAAAAAAAAGCGACTTTTTTAATGAAGTTTACAATCGAAACGCTACTGAGGTACCTAATCTTATCTTAATCTTGATATGCGAAAGTCCATTTTGTATTGTTCAAAATGTGTGTTGTGCTTGTGTTGTAATTGTAAACTGATTTTCATGATTTTTTTACTCATCAGGAGTCATCTTGTAGTTCTTAGCTAAAATAGTTGGACCCAGTTGATCGCACTGTTATTTTTATAAATCTTAGAATTAAACAACAAACTATTTCACACAAGTTTAAGAAACATCCATTATGAATGTTACATGACCTGAAATAATAATAAAACTTTTGATGTTCTAACCGAATAGTTCGAATAGGGTTCTAAAAATAGAAAAAATAGTGCTGGACATTTTCACACAGCATCATCTAGCCCCAAACTAAGCAATGCTTGTACTATGGGAACCAGATAACTAATATACTACTTATATACTTTTTGTTTGTAAATACATACATATTATTCATAGAAACACCCAGACCCGAGACAAATATCTGTAGGTCATACAAACTTTTGTCCCGCAGCGGGGATCGAACCCGCAACCTTCTGCGTCGCAGGCGGACCTTCGCCCACTGCGCAACAGAGGTCGTCTAGGGTGTAATAAATAAAGAAGGTCTCGAAAAAATAATTATTTTTTAATTGAATGGTAAATCTGCTAAACCACTAATTACCAAGTTTGTAAATAAAACAAGAGAGAGGTAAATACATTCTGTTTATACGCAATGTTTTAAAAAACGCTTATCGTTTCCGTGCCATGTGTCATCTCTACACAATGCTGTTTCCATTTTGGGCATAAATAAACCAAATTGGTTTTTGTTAAAATTCTGAAATGTCTAGATGAAAAATATACCGCTTCAAAATAAACCGATTATAATTCTCTTTAAATTCTCTTTAATTCTCTTTAAGCAAAAATCAAGAAACTCCAGCATACCATACTCCTACCTACCTATAATAAGACGTTTGGTACTACTTATCAGAAACCACGAATCAGAGCTATAAACAAGTAAAATTTACTTGTTTATGGCTCTGAATACCAATAGGTACATATTTAATTAGTACCTATTGTTACCTCTGTAGGTAAAGGTTGACATAAAGCATTAAAAGCATACCACACCGTCGTTACTCGGCGAACATCTCAATAAAGTATTTATTATCGTGTAAATCTCGCTTTAACCTGGTTATAAAATATTTCCGACACTAACGGGAACATTCCCATTGTAAAATTATTGATGCTTCTTTATTTTAATTGGAGAGAACGAATAACCGTATTTCGAGATAAGTATGTTTATTATTGACGCATTGTTATAGCGGAATTATGACGATAAAATAAATAAAATTCGAACCCAAAATATTATTTGTATTCCATAACAGTTTTGTTATCAGCGTATATTTAATTAAAAAAAAAACATGTAGAGGAAAACCCAATAAATTAAATTCGATTTAGTTCCAAATCCCATTATAACTAGTGACAGGTTATAAAATAACCTCAATGTTTTGAGGCTAACCCAAATCAGCGACTATTTTATACCAGTTTGCGGTTAAACTTAATATTTTACAGGTGAATCCAACACTAACACAGAACGAACTGGTGAATTGGTGCCAGGAGAAGGGTATTGTGGTTATGGCATATAGTCCTTTTGGAGCTGTACTTGGTCGGAAAAGCGACGCACCTCCGCCAAGAGCTGATGATCCCTTATTACAGAGCTTGGCTGCAAAGTACGAGAAAACCGTTCCACAAATACTACTGAGATACCTGGTAGGTACCTACATTTTATACGCTGTTCTAATACTTAGTAAATTTTGTCAAAAATTGATTAGGTAATCTATAATCATAATGCCAGTGGATTAAGCTAAAAATAGACATTTTTAGGTACCTACAACATTTTGAGGCCATAAAGTTAATTAAACATTTACAAAATACATTTTGAAGCTAGGTAAGCTGACTAAAACCTGCGCTAAAACCTCAAGTTGTATTTATTTGTATTGTATGACGCAGCCCAATAATAATAACAGCCACCTAAATTTTTAAATGCATTGCTTTTTATTGCTCTAATTTCATGATTACGAATAACTTAGTACCTAAACGACGTGGGGCAGCAGCGTGCTAGCTGTTTATATTATACCTAGAAAGAAATAGATTCCTTTTTCAAATTATATTGCAGTAACTTGGTTAAAAAAAAAAGGTGGAAATGTAAAACCTTAGGTTTATACGTGACATAATTCTGGACTAATAATAACAGAAAAACTTTGCGATTTAGTTACGGCAGAAATAAAATCGACTACGAGTATTTTACATTTTTGAATAATTATTTTTACTGAAAGTTTTGAATATCATGTAATTTTGTAAGCTTAATCGTGCGTGGAATTATTGTGCAATCTCCACGATATAATGTTTGTAAAACATAAATAGCATAATTCCATAAAATTGCATACAGAAGCGGCAAATTGAACCGTTATTATGATAATGAAATGAATATCATAAAACGAACAAGCTTTTATAAATAGTAAATTAATTATCATTTGTTCCAGCTAGATCGCAAGTTGGTTCCGATTGCACGTTCAATGAATAAAGAACGTATAGAGCAGAATATAGCTGTGTTCGACTTCACTCTCACGGATGAGGAACTTCAACAGCTCTCTCGATTCAACTGCGGTTATAGACTGAGAACGAATACGTACGTCAAGTTTTATAGACATCCGAACTTTCCGTTTGAGAAGAAGGATGTCACAGATGTGGATATTCAGCACGCTATCGACACTATAGTAGAGGACTGATTAAAGACTTCGCAAGTATGGTTCTAAAACTTCTAACATTCAATAGTGGAATTGGCATAAACTCTCGGCTATAGTATGCCATAGAGACACTACTGCTACCGGCTACTATTCCTTCAAGAATAGGTAAAGGAAGAAGTCGCTTTCAGCGATATGTTTTATTTATTTAATTTTGTGTTGTTCTTATTAGGTGTTTTTCAATAAAGATATTCTATTCTATATTATTATAATCCATACTATAATATTATAAATGTGAAAGTAACTCTGTCTGTCTGTCTGTTTGTTACGCTTTCACGCCCAAACCGCTGAACAGATTAAGCTGAAATTTGGCATAGTTAAAGGTTGTATCCCAGGGAAGGATATAGGCTACCTTTTATCCCGAAAAAATGAAAATTTCCCGAGGGATCGCGGGTAACATCCGGGAGCACTGCTAGTCACTTATATATTTTTTGAGTCGCTCATAAATGACAAAATGTGAGGCCAAGATATATAAGTATGATCATACTTACCTAAGTAGATAGGTAGAAATATGTGGCTTGCACTATATACCTACTTATTATTCTGTCAAATAGGTATCTCTACCTATCTAACGCTCTGGCTACCTTTTTAATATTGTATATGTATGTCTTTGTTGTACTACTTAAGTAAACCTATCTAGAAATAAGTTGTTGTGCCTTCTTTTCCGCATGTTGTGATATTCTGTTATTATGGGAATACTAGACATAAGACATTTTGTTTTAACTCTTGTATGTAAGGTGTACCCGTATTGGATATCCATACTCCATACTAATATTATAAATGTGAAAGTAACTCTGTCTGTCTGTCTGTCTATCTGTCTGTCTGTTTGTTACGCTTTCACGCCCAAACCGCTGAACAGATTAAGCTGAAATTTGGCATAGTTAAAGGTTGTATCCCAGGGAAGGACATAGGCTACTTTTTATCCCGAAAAAATGAAAAAATCCCGAGGGACCGCGGGTCACACCGCGGGAGCGCAGCTAGTTCTTAATAAATAAAATAAAAATAAATAAAACAAATCTTTTCAATGAACTGGTTTCGGTCAAAACCTACTTAGGTACCTACACTTACGCAAATTCAAACACGTAACTCCATAATACCTACTTATAAATAAACTTTTAAATCTTTTCAGCACGTAAAAGTAGTACGAGTTCTTGATAACATAAATATAATATAAAATATACCTAGGTTTTGAACTCGACGCAACCGCTTCTGATTTTTAATGCACTTAGCATGCATGGTATACGATCGAGCGCTCACATACATAGCTTATTGAAGCATGGAAATAAATAACGTTGTACTATAATATACCTACTTTCTTATTTGTTGTGTGCAAGTAGAGATTCGTGGTCTCTACCTACCCCTTCGGGAAAGAGGCGTGATTTTATGCATGTTTATACTTTCTTAAAATATCGTTGTTGTTGAGTTATCGCGGGTTGGTGATTAGTTGGTGCTAGAAGTACTCAAACCGAAATTACTTCTGTATTCCGTACTATTTGATGGGTAAAAAACTATTAAGTGCGATAGACGTTCTCATTATTAGGTATATCTAATCTAAAAAATATATTTTTTAAACTAACCTATTTCGTCCCACTGCTGGGCAAAGGTCCTCCTTCGAGATCTCCCACCATTCTCTTTCGAAGGCGTCGAGATCGTCACGCCAACGCTTCCTCGGCCTATTTTAAATACAATCGCTGCTCCAATTTCTGTAGAGAAGAAGCCGCCACCCACATTGATTCTTTGGCTGCAATTTAACTTGTTGGAATTCAGTAAGTAGGTATACAGATTTCATTAAATTAATTTGCTTCCAAGCTTCGAGCTTCAAACTTCCAATCAACCGAGTGAAGCGAGCGCTTCCAATAATTAAATAGCTACCTAGATTATCTCAAAGGAGTTGTGTTAGCCATTTTAATCTCTTTAGTATTATGTAATTGAATTC
The DNA here is from genome assembly GCA_951394285.1 of Epirrhoe tristata. NCBI lineage: Eukaryota > Metazoa > Arthropoda > Insecta > Lepidoptera > Geometridae > Epirrhoe > Epirrhoe tristata. The sequence continues at coordinate 4,850,939 of OX596147.1, forward strand.
TTTTAACCACGGGTATAAAGGAAACGCCGCGTCTTTTATCTAAGCCTCGAGGATTTCGGATCACCTAATTGATTCGAGGCTGGCTTTGTTGCTCCTTACGGTATAAGCCGATACCTCAATTTGTGTATGGCAGTGAACCCGGTAGGTTCGACGCTCTTCGAAATTTACGTAGAAAATTAATTAAATAATATTCTTAATTATACCTTCTTCTTTACATTATAAAATTGTAAATTTTTATCGGTTTTTTCGTGGTGGATGGCACAAGCTTAGGGAGGCCTATACCCAGCAGTGGGTGACGTTGGGCTATGGATGATGATGATGATGATGAAATGTTTTTAAACTGTATACGAATACTTTTTTTAGGCTACGCATTAGAAATCATTAAATAACGAAGGACGAAGCTTTAAGTGCCATTAAATGAAACTGTCCTAAAATTATTGCCACTTAGCGCAAAGCCATTCTGCGAGCCGGTGTTTTTATTTCAGAAAAACAAGCAGGAAGGTTTTTTTTATCTCTCACAAAGGAGCCTATTTACATATTAAATTTAAATGAATACCGGCTTCCAACTATATTCCACTGCATACAATTGAGCGCGGAGCCTAGAATAGATGAAATCAATATTGATTGGTCTACGGGTAAGGTTACGCTTTTGCTGTGTGAAAATGACCCATTTTAGCGAGTTATTTCAGGCATCGTGAAATATTACAATTGGTCTGTGGCCTGCTGGCAGTTGATCGTCAAACAATGACTCGGCGACAGCAGCTTTGTTGTGAGGCCACCTAATTATTCCAGCTTTATCATCGAACGTATCGTTATTTAGTTTTTTGTGAGTGGTATATTTATGAGAAAAGTTAAGGGGAGGTTCAGTTGGTCCTAACATAAATTAAGTGCGGTGACACGGACTAATTGGCGTCATTATGCGAGGATGGGCCGCGGCGACGCTGCCAGCCCCGGCCCCGCCTGCTCTGCTCCAAGACTGCTCGCTTTCAGTATCGTTGCTTAATTAAACAAAGGTGAATTCATTTATCATTTTCTAATTACAAAGGGCGTATGATTAGCCGATTATTAGTTGAGTTCGAGATAATTCGCCTGTCATGATTTCTGTGCGCGTAATTTAGTCGTTGTGCCTTTTTGGTGAGGATTAATTAGCGTTCTTGTGAACAGTGGGGTAGTTAGCGATCAGATTTTCTCAGGTAAATAAATGGTTGTGAGCAATGAAGGGGTGAGGGGAGGGGGGTAATGGCCCACCCGGGTGTCAGTATAAATGTGCGAGATCAGCGAGCGACCGCGACCGCCGCTAAACAGATATGTAGCGTGGTTCCACTGACTAATTACAGCTTCAACCTAATCTGAACCTTTAGATATTTTTATATAACCTAACAGGTATGCAGATTCTTAAAAAAATATTATCTACTGGATTTCCTTTTAACTTTTAAATCATAATAGCCGCGCTGCGCCATTTTAGCAGTCTTGCAACTGAGAAACAGCTTTGGGACTTCATCATATTCATTTTAAAACGTAGCCAGCGAAGCTCGCTTCGTTACTTTTGCAAATCGAATTTACATCCAAAGCCCACTTGACATAAAGTCATTTTGTTTATAAAATTAAACAGGATGAAAGTCAAATCCAAATTACTTTTGTATTATCAAGATGTCCGGAATTTTAATCACAAAAGACACTATTACTTTTATGACGGCGGAGGCTCGTTTTCCGTTGCCTTGTTGTCTTTAGGTACGTCAACTACTCAAAATTCAGGAAGCCTTTTGTTGTCGAGGCTTCTATTCAAGATTCGCAAGACAGTGGATCCCCGTGATGTCAGTTGGAATATTAACAAGGGACGCGATGGCGGACGACGGCTCTTGACAATCCTTTAAGCGTAGCACTGGAGTACTCTACCTACAGGTCTATTAGCGGTACCACAATACTAGTTTTGTTGTGACACTACACTAGTTTTTTTGAAACAGAACGTGGTGAGAGGATTTTAAGTGAGCCTCAAAGAGGTACTTCAACTAACAACGAATAAAAATACATAATAACAAACGTAAACGTTTGTTATTATTGACCTAACATTGACCTAATTATGCTGTTTCGAAACTTAGCCATACATAATAAAAGGTATACTTAAATGCAGTAAATGGAATATGTTAATTTTATAACATAAGAATATTAAAGACTTACACAGCCATAAGTAACATATATGAATAAACAAGTGAAAATATAATTATTTTCAATGTTTACCCAAATAAATCTCGTGTTACTTTGTCTCTACTCGTACTTAGGTATAACGATTTCAGTAGTAAGTGGATTATTTTTACCTTGTTAGTAAAAACACGGGTAATGATAAGTTACCCGCAGTTGACCCTTGTCCATAAACGAAGAACATCTGTCTCTCTACGGGTGCCTGGAAATGGCACCTAGGTACTTGATCCTAAATTGAATTACTTGCACAGTTGGTCAACTCCAGGCCTAAATCAAATTGTTGGCGTGAATTTATAGTCCAGTTTATTTCTATTAAGTCATATAAACAATTGGTATAGGTGGTACTAAAAAATAATGCATAGGTCACTATATCAACCGCACACAATATTAGAGGTAAATTCACTAAGGTGATTTTTACTATGACATAGGTACAGAAAAGTAACGACTAAATAGATTCGTCTTTCTTAAACTTTCGCGATCACTACTCATAATTTCGAAATATTGAAACGGGATTTATCGCGTACCCTATTTTTCTCAAAAATAAAATAAGGTGCGCGATAAATCCCGTTTCAATAATACGTAATTATAAAAAAAAAGATTTGAAAGAATGTCTACCGCACCTACGGGATACATTCGTGAACCTGTTTACGTTTACGTTTTATAAATAGATTCGGCTAGCATTTGACCACGTTGGATTAACAAACAAGCTAGGTTCTTTTTATCCCGAAAAAGTATTCCCCAGAGACACAGGAAATACCGCGAGTCTCAAGTAATATATGTAGCTACCTACTTATATATAAAGCAAGAAACTCAAAATAATGAAGTGCAATAAAAATGTTTTGTACCTTAAAATTCAGTACTGCTTCAATGAATTTTGAGCAAAATAAAAAGCCGCCAGCAGGCAATACGCTTTCCATGTAAAATGGAATTATTATGGAGGCAGAGACACAACAGACTTATGCGCCCTCATGAATTTATAACATACGTCTTACACTAAGAAGATACAGAGAGCACGTAAAGTCTATCTCTGTATGCATTATATGTATGTATGTGGAAACTTGTAAATAAAGTTGGTTCTCTTGAGCCCAAAAGCTAGGATTGTAACATAAATCCATCCTTTTAAGTTAGATCACGTTCAACAAATGTTTGCCAATCGAACACACGAGACCTAATAGAAAGACAAACGTATCGAAGCTTCGACTTTAATTATTAATTTCTTAGTTTATGTTTACGTTTTAAATCAATTTGATGTTATTACATGTTTAATTAACGATTAATTACCAAATTACCACTTTATAGCTTCGAAAAGAAGCCTTAAAGCTGGGAGTCTATTACTTACTTTAACGCTACCTAACTTTGAGTAAAGTTTGCATAATTTGAATAGGTGCGGCATTAAATTAGTTCTTCTGTGCGAACCATCTGCACCGTAACAAAGTGCAAGTGGAAATAGTTTGACGGAGCGTGTCTTCTCTGAATAAGGTAGGTAAGTGAGAGTAATGCTACTTTAGAAAACGGAATGAATCTTATATGTCTAATAGAGTTCCGTGTTAGGTAGCACGTACGATGCGATCCGCGTCTGTTAACGAATAACTGGGAATTTATGCGACAAACTTTGTTTGAGCTATGATTGAAAACTCTCCCTGGTGGCCGAGCGGTGGGCGTTTTATTTTCGTTGAGCTAGTTGATTTGAGTGAGTATGAAGCGATAGTACAACATAAATATAGAGTCTAGTCTTTGATAGTAGACACTACACAGTTTTATAGATTTTTTATTAGCACATTTGTAGAGATTTTGTAGATGTATACAGATGTATTTAGGTTCTTGTTTTTTTTAGAAATCAAATGCGTCTTCATCTTGTCGTTTCTCTAGTTATTTTGAACTTCTTCTTTTCGAGTCAATGGTACTCATATTAGGTTTAGACCAGTATTTAGCTACCTCTACGGCCTCGTCTGTTGCCTCATTGAGCTGTTCCAGTGCAACTAGTGGACATTAATTTTTTGCGCCTCAAATGATTGACGCATCTACTCAGAATACAAACACTGGTATTATCGCGCAACAGTATATTCTGTTGAAAAAGATAGTTCTGAACTATCGAACCTATTTCAAAGATAAAGTAACATAACGTAGAGCTACTTTGAATCACGAAATAAATCTTGTGTCGTGTAAATAAAGTCCCGTTGTGGGAAGCGAAGCGTGCAATGTGCATCGAATGGCGTCAATCGGCACTGACTGCGACGATTTGCGTACGTGTGGGTAACCTGCCTTTGTATTCGGAGCTTCCATCTACTCCGCGTTTCTATGGTTAAATTGTTAGTTTGCTATTCGGAAGCTTGTGTCGCAATTTAATTCGCACGGAGCATGCTTGGTGTCACGCTTCTAGATTTTTACGTATTGGAATTAAATTCCGTAGAGTTTAGTGCACCAAAGCTTTTGTATTTGGAGCTTCTGCTCAGTTGTTTCACGTGAAGAAGCTCCATCCATATAGGTTATGCTTTAGCTACTGTTTTAACTACTACAAACCCACTATACCCCTGGCCATACCCCTGGGGGTGGAGTAGGACGAAAAGTTTTTAGTTAGATCGTAATAGAATAGGTTCTCTTAGAAAAGAATAGCTTTTAAGACTTTTCCGTTGTTCAAATCCTAGCCGTGTATTAATCGGGCTTTTGTTTCAAAAAAAATCTATGCGCATTAACACGCATTCTAAACAGCAATAAAAAAACGCCGCGAGGAAATCAGTTTTTATTATAATATGCTATGGCCACGAGACACAAATGGTTCTGGGAATTAGTTTTATTTTTCATGTTATTGCGGCAAAACTTTGAGGTAGGTACTCAATCAATTCAGCTCTGTTGACATTGGAAAATATAACTAAAGTGATAAAATAAATAAACTGTTCGCGTTACAACTAGATAAACTGCCGTTTTCAACGACTGTACAACTCCATTATCAGCCAGGCAGTTGGAAATTTGTTTGTAATTTGGAACTTCGAAAATTATTCTCCGTGTGAAAGAAACTTTTGTGTCTACAAAAAACTGTAAACTAATTTGATGAATACTTTAGCGCAGCGAGGGTTGTAGTGTACTTAAAAGACTATTGTGTTGTCCTCGTATATTGCTTCACTCTGGCAAACGACATTTGAACTGCAAACATTCGGCAAGTGTACGTTTTTATGTAGCACAGTTGTCGAAAACTTTAACTATTTACATTTGTTTCGTTTTGGCGATGTTATTTGGTTAAAAATCAATGCTTTAACGAATTCGCCAAATCAATTTGTCTAAAATCAGTTGACCATTGCATTCTGCAAAGCGTTAACACGAAAAGCTTTAAAACCAGATTCACGTCGGAAATAAAAAATACTTCACAAACGCCATGTTTATTCATTCGCATCGGCACTTGATTTTTTTTGAAGTTGTAACTTTGTTACGAACACAATGCGCAGCCTATTTATTCTTGTCTAAAATGCATGTAAACGGTCGGCAGTACGTTTCAAAGCGTTGGCATTGGCAATAGCGTTTTATTGGAGCACAGGACCGCATTCCACACTTTTATGAAAGACTGCAGATCAAAGAAAAATTGGACTTCTGAAACCAATCAGAGTCAAGCGTAGTTTGAAATAGATTTTCCCTGAATCGTTTTTCTAGAACTCTCGAGTTTGCTTTAGTTTTTTCATGTTACAAGTGACCAAATAGATTGTTACTTGCGTTAAAGGGCACATTTTATGGGTATCACTTCGTCTTTATTTCAAAGAATTCAAAGAGTTCCCAAAGTTATTTACGAACAAATTTCAAACACTTTTAAAACTTTGCAAGCAGTGACTTTAGATGTCTTTGATACTTTCTTATCAGTAAAAAAGATTTAGAAATAGAACTGTAACTTATATGTTAGGTAAGAGAAACAGTGTTGGATGAAACCCTTAGTAGTTCTCTGGGCAGGGCCCGACCGTCTCGCCGCCCTACTGACTCGCGACACGCTCCGAAGTGCAGAGCTGTGCCAGAATTCGAGCAGTACATGCATTCTTCACGATTGACAGACTTTTCGCTTTAGCTCTCACTATAAATATATTTTTGGCTTTACATCAATTCCAAGTTTGGGCTGGAATCAGCAGGCTGACTTCTACCGAGTTTTTATTTATCCAGTAATCATGAAAGTGGAACACGGTTATTTTCGCAATCATAGCGCTGTATCGCAAGTGGAGCGCAGCTTGCGTTCGATTAAAATCCAATTACGTGCAAGAGTCGATTTAAGCTGAATTAGCAATTTGCATAAAAGAAGCGAATATTCCGATCTCATTCGGCCAGTGCGAAACAAAGGCCCGGATACAACTAGCATATTGCCGGAGGGAAACTCCTTGCGGCATTGTCTTTGCAAATCTTGTTTGGTTCGTAATTGTTTCAATACAAGAAAGTGTTTTTGCTTCTAAAACAAAACCACGCTAAAAAGATCTAGATAAATGTTATAGATCATTAAAATATACGAGTATGAATAGGTTCCTGTCAATATTACTCGAGGACAATATTTTAAGGCATTTCATAATTAAAATGGTTGCTAAACCGACGAAAGAAGATTAGCCGTTGTGAGTTTAGACCCTACCTACAAGTATTCAATATTCATGGAGCGACAACGGGGTGGTCGTTAAGCTCAACCGACCTCACAACTAAATGTATTCGAAATCAACTCGGCGCAAGTAATTTGCACACATTTTCGAGAACAGGTTTGGAGAATTTTAAAGTGTTTGACTTGGTTTTGCCCGTTTTGCGTAGAGTTGGAAAATAGAAAATGAAAAGGGGATTCTTTGCTGTTTTTTGTTTGTTTTATTTTGGATGTAATTAGAATCATAAAGTCGGATCCTTCAATTGTAAAACAGACCAATTGAATTGCGATTAGTAGATTTTTGTGCTTTTAACATGCTTAACATGGTGTTCATTGCCCGCGACACAATGTGCACCCTGCGCTTTCCTTCATCTCTGTACTGCTGCATCAAAGTGAGGGGCAGAGATTGCATCAATACGTAATACGAATAAGGAAATGATTGAAGGGAAATCAATACTGGAAGTACTGGAAATCAATTGTATATAGGGTCTTTCATTTTAAACTACACAAACTGACAGGACCTCATTTTTGGGTTGTGAATAGACGAATGACCGTATCAATTTAATTCCTTAGCCCATTTAAGTTTTCACTTCAAAACTCATTTATTATTTTTTTAGAATTGTTGCATAATGATTTTCAAGGAGAACAGGCGTTCCACCAATCGCAGCGCAGCTACATCACAAATGGGCTAAGTTAAACAAGAAGCAACAATCAATTGAAGGGATAGTCTTTATCGATTTTCTCAGGATTTTCATAACAAAACAAAAAAAAATCATTACATAATTTTTTTTTCATATATTTTTTTAACCTAATTCCGGAATTAAGTTAGTATACAATGAAAGACCCTATATAGATTTAGATAATGATTGAATGTTTTTATAGTGCGGTCAAAGTCACAAAGCATTCATTTATTAGGACCGGCTGCGATCACTTAGTAGAATAGTCTTAAACTTAAGTTAGTTAAAAATTCATAGGTTATTAAAGCTCGTAGTCAAGATGTCGGTACCTATATAACCAATTAAACTTTCGTACTTAATTAATTAAGTGTATTCTCAAACTATTACTACACTTAAAGCATGAGTTTTGATAGTACTCTCAAATACTAAAATCAATGCGAGTAAATGTTGGTAAACTCAGTTTGTTGCTGAAAATCGTAGTACTAAAAGTTGAAAGCACTCTGTGCGACCGCTACAATAGCAGTTCTTACGCTGTAGTAGGTACAGCGATTGCCTGATAATAGCCCACCGACACCCGTTCCCGGCACACGTGACTAACACACTCTAATGTTGAATCTATTAGAAACCTATTCCGTAAAGTGCTAAGTTCTTGATAGCATAGTAATTTCTTGGGCACGGTTTTATTTAATTTGTTGCTCATTTTGCATGTGATTACCGATCGGTTTTTTTAACAGAATATAAGCTCCGGTCGTTACAGGCTTCGTCGCCCATCGCCTACTTGGTCTTCCAATTAATTAGTGTTTGCTTAAATTATAACGCTTGGAAAAAATATCCTTGTTTTATAAAGTTGTCTCGTAAAATGGAAAACTTTAACGAGTTCTCAAGAGATTTGATGCGTCAGAATACCTCTCAACTGCAGAGATGCAGAAGCTACGAAAATCAATAGCGCGTCAACAAAAAACTCTCACAGAGGCTGTTTTATTCCTGTGGGCTTTTCACTTTAAACTTGGTAACAAATTCTTCAGCGCTGTTCTAAGTAAAAAGTTAGTTTCCATTATTTTTTGTGAATATACAAGGACGGGCGCACTCAGAGACATTGTACCTAGCGCTTGTTTCGATAATGCATTTTCAATTACTTAGCATTCCGCTGTTTCGATGCGATCCCAGAATATTGCTTACAATAGATTTTAAGAAAATTGAGGGAAGATTTCTCAACTCCTGTAACAATAAATATTTTACACTTAGGCAAGTAGGTATATCAACATAGCTAGGTATTTCTTTAGGCGATGACTTTTGTACGCCCCGGTGGAAGAGATTCAGAGACCTACAGGGATTTGTACATGCCTAGATTTTGGTTGAAAATGTATTTCAGAAGATAAGAGTAAATGAGTTTTCGGTGTGTATACTAAGAAACAGAGATAGGCTTGCCACATGACAGGAGTGGAATGCTAACTATGTACTTACTAAGCAGAAGGTGGGCATGCTAACCACATTGTTTAGTCGTGCCTCTAATTATCCGTGAGTAGGGTTCTCATTATGTGTCAAGTTGTAGGTAGAAAATGTTACAAGTTCAACAGATATTTTGACGGAATTATGTTGCTGCAACGTTTTAATAAAATGATTTAAAAAAATGTGACTGCTGTGTAGAGAGGGAATAATATCAAATAGGATTTTCTAAAAACATAATTATACATTTTTCAACACCCACGGCCCACGACTGTCTCAAGATATTCTTGGCGACATCGTCTCCCGTTTCTTTCATCGTCTCCCCAACTTTGGAATCTGACGACGGCCAGTGTCCTAATTAGATAAATACTTTACTTTTTTTTAGAAAGAATTTGAAAAGATAATTAAATGATAGCTTTTAAATTAAGCCTGGGCTTATAATATAGTAACTCGTTTGCATTTTCATTGATCATAATTATATTATAGTTGTTTAGTCAGTAAGCTAAACGCGTTTTAGACCAGTGTTTACTTAGTTAATTTTTGTAGAACGACCGTTACATTTTGACAAATTAGCTTTTTGTAAGAACGTAAACAGAATCTTGCTCCCTCATATATCAAGAATCAAAAGGGTGAAACCAATTTTCCTTTTCTTTTTTAGTTTGCAGTGAGGTGTAGGTTGTAATTGCCGGTGCTTGCGGGGAGGCTGTGCCGCAACTGTAATTACTAGATCCCATTGTATATGTACAGTATTGCCCACATAGAAGTTCCAGACGATAGCTATAAAAGTCCACGTGGTCCACAATATGTTCACTTTGATTGTGCTACGCGCGTCTGTGACTGTACGGACTGTCACAACTGTAGGTACAGAGAAAATACTAAAGGGCATTTAAAATCACTAAGCGAGTGCACAGACAAATGATGGCAATGCATTCTGTGGCGGCTAGCCACAAGTAACAAATCGGGATGCCGTGCAAAGTATGGTGTCACCATTTTGTACTCTCCGCTCACTATGTCCAGACATGCACTAGAGTGTATTCATAGTAAAAATATAAATCAGTAAGTATCCGGAATATAGAACTTAAAAGTAACCGTGGTGACAGCAAAAAACAATCACTTCGGATTTTAGCAAAACTAACGAGCAGCAATTCTTTTTTTTTAATGAGATAAAAATATACAGTGATACAATACATTTTCAATTTATTCATGAATTTAAGAAGCTGACTGTACATTGCGTTCGAAAATCAATCCGTGTTCTGGAAAACAATACAATTTATTTCAAAGAGCGCTTAGGCGCTTAGGCCCCGGCAAGTTTGTGTTGTGTTGCATTGCGCAGCACCCATTGTTGGTATATGTACGCCCTCTAATTGCTACACACAGCGGAAACACTGATGGAGGTCGTTTATCCAAAGCTTCGTATCTATGCACTTTTTATTGACTAACAAGGATTTGGAATTGCTTGGAACTTTATGTGGGTATCTGGATGATCGAGCAAGTGCACAGAAGAGTAACTATTCGTATTTATAGACCGTTGCTTTGATAACGTGTGTTTATATACATTTACTTTGATTTTCTTTCTGTGGATTTAGATAAATCAAAAAAAAAAAAAAAGAAAAATCAAAAAAAAAATCTTGGCATTATGTCTCGTCTCCTTTTTAGGTTATAATTATTTTTCTCCATTTTTGAATTTTAACTACATAAATGTGATTAGTAACAGACACCGAGACCATGGTTAACAATTTTTGGTAATTAAAAAAAAGAGGTGTAGATAGCCCGTTAATATGGTCCAGTAAATATTTTTATGAATTTAAAATGTGTTGCGGGGCTGAAACACAATCAATTAAAGTCCACGGCGTGACTTACTTAGTTTTTTTATTATTTGATTGTTTCCCTATTATTTTATACTCACACCATGGTTTTAAGTCGGCAGATAAAAGTAAATAGAATTCAAAATGTACATAAAAGGAAAATGTGTACAGAATTTTCCAAAGTTGGGTCCACTCGTAGATACATAGAGATAACATGTACACAAAACAAAGTACAATCTAATCGCAAAATACAATAGAAACTGAAACAGTTGCCTTTATTACTTGACCCTCTGTTCTCCGAACATGATTATTTTATCTATTTTATGTTCTATGCTTGGGATATAATAGATAATTAGGTTTTCGGATGAAAATCCGAATGTAATGGAATTTATTCCGGGTAGTAAAATGTTGGAAGAATCTAACTGTCTTTGTGTTTCCTTAATATTTCAGGGGTAACTTCGAATCACAGTAAACTCCATAAAATATTTCTAAGCTATAGTTTTTGAAATAAGTTTCTTGTCACGCGACAAAGGTGAATAAGGATAGCACATTGGTTGATCTGGTAATAACACTTTATATTCCGATACAGTAAAGGCCTATATTTTGCACAAGATAGCAATCTATACTTTGCAAGTCCATCGTTGCATATTACAATGCTCATTGGTCTTCTTACAATGTTTTCATTGTTCAAAATGATGTTTACTATTCAGGTATTACGAAAATGAAGCCGCAAGCAGAGAATATCAAATAATACGCAAGCATGGCTTGTTTTAGTAATTTAAGCTCTTTACACAATTATGGGTGGCCGAGGATAGGGTCGATATGAAACTAAGTGAAGCTGACAGCTTTTGCAAAGGTTCAAAAGATGAAGCAGTATTAAACGATCCATAATTTTCGGGACACCACGAGTGTCTGTAGATTTTAATTGTATACCTACTCGTATACGCAACTAAACATTGATTGATGTTCGTCCATTCATCCCGTTCGCTGGTACGGATAGACAAAGCTTTTAACAAGCTACACAGTAATTAGCCAAACCACCTTTACGGAATGATTGATAGTCGATGTAATGTTGTTTTCAGTAATAAAACTAACTTTTGCTGGAGAATTTATACTTACACAGAGCTTAGAGAATCTTAATATTCTCAAAGCGACTTTACAAACGATTTGGACGCGTATCTCCCAGCGTTATTTACTTCAGATAGATATTATACAAAACATTTATAAATAAACATAAACATTTATATAGGAAGTTCGATCGATATTTTCACGGAAAAACACCAAAACAACTTGTTGTTTTTGTCAGCATTTCGCAAGTCAATAATAATCCTACTCGAGCTGTGAATAGCTTTTGAGTATTATGTTAAAAATAACTAGATTTTTCCTCTTATTTTCAAATTTAGCATCACAGTAAAGATATTTTTTTATCTTATTATGATTCTAATAATCTCTACTTTTCGAGTTTATAAGTTAATTTGAATAGGCGACCAACTCGCCACGGAGTTTTTAGGCCGTCATAAGTTTATAGGATATCATTTTATTGTACGAATATGTAGAAAGTTGTACTATCAACATATCGTATGGAAAGTACAAGTTTATATAAATTGAAGTCAATCTAAAGCATTTTCCAAATATGGACCAACATTATTAAATTTCGTATGCCAAGCTGAACATTTCCAATGTTACAATACATTGCTCTGAATGGTTCGACAAACAATCGTCTTGAAACAGGCTCTGCTGATTGCAAATTGTGCTTACAATCGAATACAGATTTAAGCGAGTTTGCTCCTAAGTTAATACACGGACGATGAATTGACCTTAAGTAGACACTTTTTATAGCTCCGTTTTAAATATAAAAGAAATTAAAGAGAAAAACTCAGCGCAAGAACTTAACAACGTCAAATATCACAGGTTGATTAGCAAATTAGAATTAATTGTTTAAAATCACTGACTTTGCCTGAGTGGCGAAGAATAACATGATTAAATTTAATCTTCTACGTGAATAAATCAAATTATGATAGTGTATTATGTCTTAAATTTAATACCATAAGCAAAATAGGCGTACTTACACTACCTGTGAGAGAGCGAATAAGTAGATTATCATGGCAAAATATAGGATAATTATCACTAAATTACCTGACGTGAATATTGAAGAGACAACCTTATTTATTTCGTCGATTTCTTTCAAGTGAGGCCAATGCAACAAAGCCTAAACTCTATTTATTGGTTGATCGTCGATTCATGACTGTAACAAATACCTTGGATAATTCCAAATAAGGTTATTTAGAACTAGAGGTCCCGGGCGCGACTTCGTCTGCGCATTGTTTCATCATACAAACTTTAATGATATAACTACCTTGTTCCAATCCAACCCATGAAAACACTGAATTCATTATATAAATAAGTACCCATCTCTTGTACATTCTTATTATAAACGAAAATCAATAAACGAAATTTTTACTTTACTTTTACTTTATCTAAGGGGTTGGGTAGTTTTGAAAAAATAACAAATACGTCTTTCGTTAATTATTAAAAAACTTATTTAGGCATCAGAACAACATAACACAATAAATAGTCTTTTAATTGTTCAAATCATAGTAAAACGAAATGACATCGCCATTTTGAAGAGTCAAAAATTATTGGTTGTCATGGCAACCTTAGAGAAGTGCTCTTTGTGTCAAACAGAGTACTACTGCTAAAGTTTTTATGCAATATTCCTGTTGTCCTTTTACATATTTTCTGGTTTTCAGGAACGTTTTTCGGGATAAAAAGTAGCCTATATGCTATTCTGGAGTTATACCTTTCACCTTACCAAATTTCATTGTAAACTGTTTCGTCGTTTGAGCCTGATCCTTACACAAACATACAAACATCCAAACATCTAAAAAAACTCACAAACTTTCAGCTTTTTTATATGAGTAGGATACTAGTAACAATCGTTTAATCCAATCTATATCTCCGAGATCTCGAATCCAATTACGAACCATCAAGCTCAAAAGTGCTACTGAGTCCAGATACTCTGATGTTCCGGACTCAGTCTATGGCGATGCCAAATCAATGCTCTCTTGTTATTGCACGAGCGGGATTTGCTGACATCTAGGGATTTTATGGAAATAAATCGAACAAACAACTGTTCTCCAGTTTATGTCCGTAATAAACAAGTGATGATTCTTCTAGATATATGAAATCGTAAAACTTTTTGATGATAAGACTGTTATTGCATCTAGACGAATGAATATATTCATATTAACAAATAATCCTATTTACTCAAAGTTTACTAGTTAATTTATCATGCCCTCTATTTATTTCAAAATCTCAAAAAAGTGTGAGTTTGAATCAACATTGCCAATGGGGGCAATAACAAAGATTTCTCTGTCTGTCCGTCTTTTTAAACAGTAATAGAAACACACTAGGTATTATATTTTATCACGTAAAACCAAAAATAAATAAAATGTAAGAACGAAACTTCGTGTGCTAGTTCTCGCACTTGCCAGTTTATCACGCCAACTGTATGTACCTACCATATTATGCAAAGTGATACCCATAGAACAATGGGGCATATGAACATGAATAGCAATGCTTGCATTGACAGAAATGTAGTTTGATTGCACGTCGAGACCTCGTGATCGCATGCAACTATGTATTAGCCTATTACATCGAGTAATCTGAATTGAGAGCGTAGGTAGCCCGGTGGTACCGACTGTACCGAGCAGCTCACGTTATTTGCATCATAAGCGAAAGTAACTTGTTTTATGCTTTAATAATTAAGGTTTTTTTTCTAATCAATTTTGTTTCGTTTTAATAAAATTTTGAAAAGCATAACATTTTCTAGCCATCAAAATTTACAAGGGCATTAACTTTTGTTTGCTGTACTACGAGTATTTCTGATAACATAACGCCATCAAATCGAAATTGCGTTTGGGTTAATTTATTACGTACATTTAACTTTCGCTTTAACTGAAGCCTTTTATGAATACTTGCGGAGTCCTCGACTCGTAAGATTTCTAAATTGTGGAAAACTTAATAAAAGCAAATGGGTAGGTATAATCTCTAGCTGAGGCTCTGAGCCGACCATTGATTCGTCAACAAATGGAGCATTTGGAATATTGTGGTAATGTTAATGTGCCGGCAGCCGAGCGGAAAAGCGCGATCGTCGACTGCCTTCAATATTCATGAGCCAACTCAGACGGAGCCCTGTGGCTGAAGTGAGTGGCCCTGAAGGCCGAAAACAAGGGAATTAAACGTTACCTTACAATCTATTTATTTTTAAGACCTCATTTTGCATGAGATGCTGCCCTCTCGTTAATATTAACTATTTGGTTAGGATGGCTATTCATTTAAGGCAATCTTTTTTGTAGCTTTACATATTTTTTAGATTGGAAAGGAAGGTAATTTGCATTGTAGAGGGCACCATTTCAAAAATAAATTATATTTTTTGTTTTAGTTATAATGTTTTTGAAATTAGGTTATTCATTTAAAACTAGGTACAGAATAGCGTGATTGCAGTATTCACTAACTAGGTATCACATTTCAATTATAGAAGCAAACATTTATAGAACGGCTTACAGAATACCTAGGCTTAAATCTACCAGCACGTATAACCTGTATCCACGCGTACGTTCTAAGCAGATCATCTACTTAGTTGGTAATGCTAAAGGATTCCAATCTATCAGGCTGAATAATTTGTTTCAATCAAATCGAACCGGTAGTAATTAATTTCATGGTCAACCAAGAAGACATCTACTGAGCAATTGGTATTATTAATCAAGGAGATGTTCAGGCCTCTACATCTGCTCTAAATCCACCCTTATATAATAAAAAGAAGTTTGTTTGGATGTAGGAGATAATTTTCGAAACTACTCATCCGATTGAAAAATCTTTCCCCAATAATAATTAGAATAAACTTTCAAAAACATAATATTTATGGGGAATCCTCGCGGGCAAAGTCGAGGGCAGAAACTTGTGATTTATACAGAGTGATATAAAACTTCGTTGCATTGACGGGCGAATGCTCAGCTGGGACGCGGTTGCGTGTTCGATTCTCGCGGTGGGACAAATATTTCTTTGGATCTGCACTTTAGTTTCTGATCCCCGCGACTAGTTAAAAATACTGAGATTTTTTTATTACAAATGTGTATTTAGACGTGTCTCTGACTACCACCTTAGGTATCTATAAAGGATATTGAATCCTAAAAATCTAGAGGAAGTCTTCTTTTTAGGTTTTCTGAATAGATAGCAAGCGAAATCTAATAGAAACAGCTGAGTCATCGGTTCTAGAGAAAACTCGAATTTCGTCTCCTGTATCAGTAGACTGTAGCGTCACCACGAAGACCCAATTTGTGTCGTTCGCATTCTCCTAATTAATTTCACCTTCCACACGTGTACATATTATTGACAGTTTGGCAACACGACATTTTGCAAATAGAGACCTTATTTGCTAACAATTTAGGTTGGGAATCGTAATCAGCTTGATTATAGGGACTGTAATTCTTCCGTGAACCGATTATTCATGATTAGGCATGCCATTTTCCAATAACAATATACAAGTCAAACACGAAAACAAAATATACACACAAATAAGGAGACAGCTCTAGGGTGTAAATAAATAAATAACACCCAAAGTCACTAGGGATTTGGTCGTGGCTATCAGAAACTAAGTATGAAAACTATAGAACCACAATATATTTAATTTTTTTTATTTTCTATCTATCCAATCAGGATGTCTCACGGTGTTCAATCATCTCAGGATAAAATCATATAGAACTCTCTTCATTTAAACAGCTGAAATATTTTGTTGTCAATTATATTTCTTTTATTTCCTGAGACGCATAATATAGGGTCTATAATTTGGGTTCAACAAATAAAATAAATTTATGTAATGATTTGTTTTTGTTTTGTTATGAAAATTCCGATAAAATCAATAAAGATTATAATTTAAATCGATCGTTACTTCTTGTATAACTTAGTACATTCGTGATGTAGCTGCGCAGGAGAACAGACGTTCCAGTTTTCACTTAAGAAAAAAAATTTTTTTTTTTAAGTAAAAATTTAAATCGGCTTAGGAATTAAATTGATACGGTAAAACGTCTATTTACAACCCAAAAATGAGGCCCTGTCAGTTTGTGTAGTTTAAAATGAAAGACCCTGTATAGATTGATTTATGTAGACCGAGTATTGAGAGTAGGTACATTCCACAAGACAACTATAACTTCAGACACAAGGATACTGAGCTTAATTCAGAGAATCCATAACAACAATCACGGATATAATTATGAGGAGGAATAATAGGAAACTTGATGTGAATTGTGTATAATTTGATTTCCGATAGGAATTTGACGATATCCGATATTCTTGATGTCTCTATTCAAGTAGACTATCTAGAAATCACATGTCACATTCTCTACATACACAATTGTTTAGTGGGTAGTTCCAGATAATCTTCCAAAAATCTATTGATGCACGTGATAGAAAGTGTAATATTGTGTGTGATAGGTAAACAATTAAAATAAACCTTTAAAAAAGTAGCAAATTTATCCGGTCTTAACGCATCTTTAATAATAACGAAACGTGCTGAGTAGTTTGCTGTTCATAACCCAGCTATTTTTCGCTAGAAAGATGATAGAGAATGAGAGTTGCGGAGGTGTTCTAAGTAATTACTCCCTCCAACAATTACCAGCCCAAACCTCGCGAAACAACCACGCGATTTTACAATGAACTATACGGAAACTTCACCAAGTGCCTACCTGCATTAATTTAACTTGTAACAACTTTGCAGTTTTATCTAGACTTAGATAAAATAGTTGGAACTCTTGTAATTAAAATTATTCTTTCGTTGAACAGGGTGTAACACGACAACTTCAATAAAAAAAAAACTTTTTTTGAGGTTAGGTTTACAGTTTTCATACAAGATAACGTGTAAGTATATATTTACGACCTCTGTAGCGCAGTGAGCGAAGGCCCGCCTGCGACGCAAAAGGTTGCAGGTTCGATCCCCGCAGCGTGACCAATGTTTGTATGATCTACAAATATTTGTCTCGGGTCTGGGTGTTTCTATGTAGGTACCTATAATATGTACGTATTTACAAACAAAAAGTACTTATGTAAGTAGTATATCAGTCATCTAGTAGGTACTCATAACACAAACTCTGCTTACTTTGGGGCAAGATGATGCTGTGTGAAAATCTAGCATTATTTATTTTTAGTAATATTAAAAATATGTGCCCGTTTGACCTTAATTTGCAGATTTAAAAATTAAACCAGATTTCCTTGTCGTCTATATGTATTTAAATAAATCTTTCTACTATGCTATACGAAAGAGCAGCAAAATAGTAAAACCTTACTTATTCTAACAGTAATCCTTACACTTCCTGTACATTAATTTTTAAAAGTCTTCACCTTACAGTTACTTGAGGTGCTGTGCAGTGTCTTCAATGGAATATCATATTATTTTTAATCTGAAGTTGTTAAAATCCACCAGGATGAGATCATATAATAAGGATTACACTTTCATAACTTTACTTTGTGCATTTACTTTATCTTTAGAAGATTATCCGAAACATAGCTAGTATATGTAGCCTAGGCTTTGCTCAAGCAGCACCCAGATAAGAAGTAGCATTTGTGCAGGCATTTATCAATTCCTAGGCATTTAGAATATCTAAATAAAAGCAGTTACCATTGACATTTAAACATAAGTAAAACTCTTGAGTTTTAACTTTTTCTAATATCATCTGAATATGAGTTTATGGTAGCTTGCCTAGTCGTTCTTGTAGATTGATAAAGTTAAACGACGCCTATCAAAATGGTTAACGGCATAAGCGCCTCTTATGCTTCGGAGGACACGTAAAAAATTGCTTTTGGCTTTGAAGTAGTTAAGCCTAGATAAGGTTCTTGTGACTTAAAAACGTTGTTACCAGAGTTGACAGTTTGTTAGCTCTTGTGATTGACTTTAATGGGGTGGTGTTGCAATGGATTTGTCTTCTTCTTTTCGTGTCACCAGTTTTAACAAACCAAGGTGGTGAAAGGATTATAAGTGCGCCTCAAAGAGGCTCCTTTCGTGCACTTTTTAGGCTCAACGACATGCCGGTTTCCTCACTATGTTTTCCTTCACCGTTTGAGAGTACTGGCATAGTTCACATACATTTTTCGGCAGAAAAACTCATTGGTGCACGACCGGGATTGAACCCATGACGTTACGATCGGAAGGCGGGGCTACTACCACTAGACCACCAGTGCTTTTGGATTGGATTGTACTCAATGGGTTTGTGGAATGTGAAAAGAAACCAGGACCAGGACCGACTCGAACGCACCACCTTGGGGCGAAAGTAGATGCATTATCCCATTTTACCAATACAGTAGCTATCAAATTTGTTGATTGAATGTGTGTTATGTCGAATAGTGTAAAGCTTTTCCACTTTTATCTGCAGCGTATTGATCTGATTCCTTTTTATTCCATTACTGAATTGAATATAAGTTAGGGTAACACTCTCGGGACGCGGCGCAATCTCCTCGGCTTGTCACAACCAATTCAATTGCAAATGCAGTGCACCTCGCATACTGGACACAGTATCCTAACATAAAACTTCAGCTCACTAACTCTGAAATCCCCAGAGTTTAGGAAGAGAACATCTCTTACAAATGTGTGTTTTGTAAATCCCGACCAAATTCCGAAGCAGAAACAGGGGTCTCTCTCGTGCAACAAGTTTTTTTTAAACTAGTGTGGTGAAAGGTTTTTTTTAGGTTTACCTACAAGCTGGTTTCTCACGATGTTTTTTATAGTTACGAGTCCATATCTAAACTTATCAACACTATCACTAATGCACTTTTATTTTCAAGGTGCTAGTACCTATGTAGTTGAAGCATTTTCCCCTCGGAAATATCAAAGAATAGCGAAAAAAAAAAACTGTTAGGAACAAAGACTCGTTCAGTTTCAAAAACCACAAAAGCATGTGCGAAAAATCTATTCCACTCCTATTGTACGGCGTGCGTCCAAAGCCGTTTTCGCGCGAATTCCCGGCAATATGAGCACGGTTTAGTAGTCTCGCTAGTTCACGATTGTGCAACTACGGGCTTTATATGAATAGAAAAGCTTTGGATTGATTAAGAGAAGGATTAAAAGCAGTTTAGCAGTAGTCTTTCTTAAAAGTTCGCGATCCCAACTTATTGCATTAGTATCTATAAATCACGACATTTAAATTTATTATATCATTTTCCAATTTCTCCAATCAATATATTATTGCAACAACCGAGGTCGTGGACAGACTGGAGAGTATTAGCCTCTTGAAAATGAAAGATTTTAATTTTGAAAAGATAAACGCAAAAAATATCCACTCTGCTCTACCAACAACAAAAACACCATTCTATTAACCAACTTACTACATTTGTTAAGAACGCAGGCAAGCTATGCTAGAGCTCAAAAGCTTTTTCATTCACATGAAATCGCATATTCTTTTGTTCGCTTTGTCCAATTGACTCGGAATCGGGCTGCCTTCCAAACATCCATACAATCCATAAAGCTCTGGTTCCCTACACGAAGGTAGGTATCGATAAAAGGCGGTCAATAAATCGGACTGACAATATCGCTCAGCCCGAAACTTGAAAAATTAAAGGTAGCGTACATAATAAGAGGTAAATAGGTGGGCGTTATTCAACCAATGTACCTATTAATAAGATACTTTGTTGAGAAAGGAGTTCCTGAAATTATGATCCAAACACATAAGTTTCTATTGGAATTGTTAGTATTTAAAACTAAACCAAAAGCTTTAAAAATATTTATCAACGTCCGTTTGCAGACGGCCGTCTAGGAAACAAAGCATAAAAGTTCACCTCTCGTAGAGGTGATAGGTGAAGCGTAATGCTGCCGGACTACCGCACTGATTACCGCAACTGTGTCGTGACCACTGCTTACCAATGTTGCATGCGGGTATAAAGAGTTCTTACACTGTAGGCTATGCTCACACTAAATTTCCTTTTAGCAGTCGGGTAACAAATTCACGTAGGGAAAGAAGCGAAACCTAGAAGCCTAACCTGGTTTACGGGTTAGGGTAGAGTTTCCCGTTTCCTGACACACATTTTTTACTTCATTCAGTCTCATCACATTTATCATACTTACACGCTCGCCAGTTATGGTGCCTAGTGAATCAAAAACTTTTATTTTCTTAGAACGAAATGTAGGTATACACTTTTTTTCGTAAGCGATGAGAAATACTTATTCATTGATAAAAAAAATATTGTTTTTAAAATAAGCTTAGTTAAAAGCGTACAGAATCATAGCATGAAGTTTGATGGCACCTTTATTGGAATGCAGACATATCTTTTGAATTGCCAATGATTGTGATTTTTCAAATGGTTTTCATTGTTGAAGACAATTTTGGATCTAAGTTGTGGTATTTTTATATCTTATGCTTGGACACGATTTTTTACTTGGTAAAAAGGACACTTTGCTTAGGTATTTGTTGGAGAGCCAGCAATGTCGATATATGCGGTCATTGTTTAGTGCGACAATTTATGCGTACATTTGCATAGCGGGTCAAATGGTTTTAGCAAATATTTCATCTATTTAAGCACCCAAATATGATTTTGTCGAATAAACATTCCACAATACAGACTAAAGCCAAATTTTCAATTATGTACCGGCTTACGTGCTACTGGAACTAATTGTTTAAAGGCTACAGAGGAGTAGACACGAGAATGTGTTTAGGCGTTATTGTCCCAGTAACAGGTTTCGCAAATTAATCGGATTTCGCATATATATCACGCCTTTCCGGAAGGAAGGCTCTGCTGCAATCTCAGCTTACTGTTTACCTCAATAGCCGGCATTGTATGTCACGTGATTGGAGATTAATTACAACAATGCGCTCTAAATGTTGCTAATTAGTATGCAATAGAAATACCTACTCAGTAAGCGCAGTCCATCGTATCACGTTTACATAAATCGACAACGGAGAGAATATCAATGAATATTCGTATCATTTTTTTATTTGATTGAATTTGTAGTCAGAAGCAAGCCTGAATACATATATTTTATACATTGGTTACTACACCCATCGGCCGGAATACCTACCAACTAATTAAGTCATACGTTGCAAATTTCCGGATAAAAAAATCCCTACGGATCGAACCATATAGGCACTACTTACCCCACACGGATGAACATCGACAAAATATAAACATACTTTACATTTGCCGAACAGTAGGTAACAATGTACAATTTCCCTAAAAGCTCGCACCGTTCCTATTGATTCCGGTGTTGGCAATTCGTTAGAGGCAGTTTTTGGGTCCAATAAGTTTGGTAAGACGGAACCAGGATCTATAACAATACAATAAATTGTTTGTATTGGCGGTCGCCGGCTGTGTGTAATGTGCGTTAGACCGCCGAGTTTATTTCGACACTCGATAGCGAGGTGAGAAACGTCCTTTCCCTAACGAAAAATGTAGCCAAAAGCCAAAAACGTACTGCAATATACTTATTACAAAGCTGCCACAAAGTAAGATCAATTTTGCGAGCTCAATAAAACGTTTAAAAGAAAGGTAGGTATCATTATTAGAAAATGTATCACATTTTCTTTAGTAGGATGAATTTATCATTTTATATGGGCAGACAGAAGATTAATTTTATTAAGTCAAAATAGTTGAATTTTTGACATTGATGTAACAAAAAAAAAACCACACATTAATTTATGTAATTAAATCTAAATCAATTTTTACACATTACGATAAAATATTTGATGTATTTCGGTATTTGGTAAAATAATATGTACCTATTGTGTTATTAAGCGAAGTATCGTAAAACAAGTATACTGAAAACGTAAATTTTCTGAAGTAGTTTTAAAGCGTGTAAAGCTTAAAACACTTGTGTTGTGAACACCTGTCTCTGGGCTTGTCAAGCTAGAAACGTCGCCAGGGAGACAAAACTGTATTAAGAACATTGTGTTGAAAGGCAATAAGCAACACGTCTGCCTTCGCACACGCCTCGGGCACGCTCACTCCCTTTGAAGAAGGTCGTCGCCGTCGTGTTGTTTTTAAAACTGTTTCATTACGCTTTTTACTTTCGTTGCTCACGTACTGAAGGTATTTGTAATGGATTGAATCTTTATATTTTATCTTCGCATCGTTTGTCGTTCTGGGAAAGGAAAAAAAATCTAAATTGAATTGAGTTGCGCCATAAAGACGACACAAAAATAAACAGCTTATTTGTGGTCTCTGCCTAACCATAAAGTGGGGTAGGTAATTTTTTATTTCTCTGTATGTGTGCTGTATATAGTATGTCAATAGTTTCACAGATATTGCTCGTTTAGCGCCAGTAAACTCGTTTTGATATTTTCATAAAAGCGTGGTGTTGAATAACGAGTATTTTAGCAATTTAGTTTTATTACTCACAACAAAATGAATAATCTAATCTAACAAGCTATATACTATACAAGTATAAAAACTCTTTAATTTGTAAAGTAAATCTGACGTAGGAAGGAATTCAATCCTTCGTATTATTTGCATTTATATCATTTTAAATACTTTGCAATAAGTAGGTATCTAAACATTTGCAGAGCGCGACTGCGACGGAGCCGCAAAAACGATACGATATGCCAATATATCACTCGAACACACCTGAACTGTAATAACGAAGAATAATAGCAATTGTTTTGTGCCAGTTTTTATGGCCTCTTCATTCAATTACACCGCTCCGTATATTACATTTGTACACTCAATAGATACTTTACTTACTCCTGCAGTTTGATTAATTCCCTTCTCTCGGAGCCCACAATGAATTATTTACTAAATCTGCGGGACCGATAGAAATTAATTATAAGCTCTTCATTAATTAAGCAGAAGTAGAACATAATTTTTGAAACCCTTCTCAGTGGACAAACGATATTATCGAGTTTCATTTTCTTTTTGATGAAAATTTAAAAGCCTTTGTAATAATTGAAAGAAACTTTTTGAAGGCGGAAACGTGACGTTGAGCAAGTGCCGGCGACGTTTTACAACAGTCTTGCGACAATTCCCAAAATATCTTGGATATTTGCGATGGAAAAACACTGACGCATGATAGGTATGTTCAAGGGGCCCGCGTAATAGCTTAGTTCTGCCCATTTTGGCATTACAAAGCTCAATTTAAAATCCTGCTTGTACGTACCTAGTTTAAATAGAGTTCCAAAGCCGTGTGCAAATAATGTTCAAAGTTTAGTTAGTTACGCTGGTTTATAAAAATGTTTGTACTATTTTTCATTTGCTGCTCTGTTTTGTGGCCTCAGCAACGCGGCTATTTGTAGTGACAACGCCACAGCACTGCAGCCACAATAAGGTTAAACCAGCTAAACTTGTAACCAGCTCTAACCCGTAAGTAGAATTAGTAACTAACTAGATTTTGAATTGTTAGTTAAATATATAATGTAAAAAGATATTGCTATTATTGTTTGTGTATATTTTCCTAACTAGTGAAGCATGCAACTTTGTAAATGCATCTAACGATGCTTTGGCAAAACTTTTTTCTAATGTTATATCCATGCTGAATTTTATATAAATCTTTTCAGCGGCTCTGTCGTGTTAGAGAAGACAGATGAGAGAAATGTTAGAGACAGACAGACTTATAGTTACTTTCATAGTTAGTACATATAGTAGGTATAGTAAGTAGTATGGTGAGAAATATGTCTCAACTTAAGCTGTATTTCGGGAAGTGAGCTCGCCATCTGAGCGGTCAGCGCCGGCCGGGTCGGTTCCCATGTCATGTGGACAGGTCGTCAGGGCAGGCCCGACATTTTATTGTTTGCCACGCATCCCTTCGTTTCAATTTACTGTAGAAATGTCGTGGTCGAGCTGATAAAACGTTTTGTACAAAGTTTTCTCGTTACGTTTAAATCAAACCTATTGATACTGTATCTAAATTAAAACTGAAATATTATTTTTCATTTCTTTACGCGTTTTTTTAAATAATAAAATTTGAATTCTTTCGAAACTCGCACGCTCGTTAGTATACCTTTTAAATGCAAAAATAGGAAGAGACAGTATTAGCATCCCATTTATGAAACACTCGTGTTTGACTCTCGATTTTCCATTCAAATTCACCTCCATCAGCGTTGTACGAAGATATGTTCCATTCAGCGGAGCCGAACACCGAGAAAATTGTTCCTTTACGCATTTAACAAGCCGAAATCATCCACTCGCAATTCTGATAAAGGAAATTTTCAACGTAGGAAGCTTTGTTCGATAAAATTATTTTCAATTTACAAGGGATCAATATCTTGATACCTCTTCAAAATATTTACTCTAGTGAACGAAAACAGAAATGTGATTTAAACTTAAAAGATAATTTTTGATTTGCTTGGCTTTGCTTATTAGTACTTTATTACAATTATATCAGAAGACTCAAGCTTAAAAACATGTTAACCGTCATATTTTACACTAAGATTTGCTTTAAGCAAACACAAACAGCAGTGACAATGTAAAATGAAACAAACAACTTTCTGCTCGGTACACCTAACGAAATCCCAGAGGATCCCGGCGCCTGCATCGCCTTTGATAACGGAGCCATCACACAAATTTTATTTGTTACATGAACCAAAAAACGCTCATTTAAAATTTAAAATCTTATTATACCGACTTGCAAACTCTTGCAATAAGCTCAATTTATTCATTTACATTCCCAAATAAAGGCAGATGGCGATGGAGATTTCATGGAAAATTTCTGACAAATGTAAATCTGGCTCGTTACAGTTATAATAAAATTCTCTGTACCTACGCTTATGAATAAAAAATAAACCGATCACAAAATTCGTATTCAACCTGTCAAATCTCGTCTCAAACCGGTGTTCAGAGTCTTTTTTCAACATTTAGTATCCAACATACTTATACTAAGTTTAAACAAACTCTGATGTGGGCAAACTATTAGATAAATAAGAGTATAGAATACCTTTCTATAATTTTATATACATTATACAATTTATTATTACGAGTATTCTATTCTATGTCCGCCCACATTTAGCTTTGAAGTTGCCCTCGAGCTGAGAATCAAAAGGCTTTAGGATTTGAGGAACAGCCTTTATCTTCAATCAATGTATTGTATCTAGTTTGATCCAGTTAGACAATGAAATTTATTTTTCGATTGTGTGTCGTTACTTTGCCATACATTTGTTTGACAATTCGACCCTATATTTCATCATTCTGTCTTTGTCAATATGTAATTTGTAAACTGTAACGATAGATAATATTTAAATGCAAAATGCCATAAAATTTAAGTAATAAGCACACCAAACTTACTCTAATAACTTATATCGTGATTTGGTAGCATAACATTATTAAATAACGGGGTGTTTGTCACACCTATTCGGTAAAATAAAACAAAGCTAGGTACGTGAGAAAACTAGATACATTTATAATCAGGAAAATGCTAACCAACATTAAAAGACATGATAATGTATGTGAACGTTTTAGCACTTCACGTGACACTTAAAACATTTAAAGCAAAAAGAAGTAAAACATGGCTTGGCAGCGGTTCGGATCAGAAGCGCTCGTAATTCTTCTACTGCCAAGTACGAGTAGTTAACGGCCGTACGACTTAATATATGGCGGAGTAGTCGCTTCTGATTTTAGCATTATCTTTATAATATTAATCAGAACATTTTGAGAATGTTATCACAACATTTTGGAACGACTTTATAAAGCACAAAACACGATGATAGCGCGATCTAATTTAAATAGTAATATGTATAGTGTAAATAATATGAGTTCGATTTCACCATATTCTAATGGCCTTACTAATAAACGTGATAATAAAGTTATTCCTGAGTCTAAACTGTCAAAATGTATGATTATTCCTATTTTATTCCGAGGAATAACTTTACATCACGTTTTTAGTTCGATAACAACCTTGTCATTTTGATCAAATATAATTTATGGAGACTTTGTGCCAGCTTGACAGTCTGATAATTTGACAAGGCTATTATTGAACTAACAGAGTATGGTGAAATTGGATTTTATTTTTACTGACGTTCTGCGATATCACAAAAAAGATATGTGACCGGTAATGGCAATGGCAAAATTAATAAGTGAGGGCTCCCGCGTTTTGTAGGGCAAGATTAATATGCGCGGGCTTTTTCACGATGGTTTCCTTCAATTAATGTGCAAGTAAAATATTTCAAAGCGCTTTCAGGAGTGACTCACCAACATTAAAAGTATAAAGTAGCATTTATCTTTTTCCCCATTCATACATGTTTACATCTGTATTCTTGAGGTCGAGTGTCAAAGTCAAAGTCAAAGTCAAAAAGCATTTATTCAGTAGGACCGCTGGGATCACTTTGAAACGTCTTAAAACTAGGTGATTCTACTCCTGTTCCTTCGCGACCCACCAACACCTGTCCACCTTATCTCGGTGGGTTAAATGACATTTGAGTTTTGCATTTTCCTAGCTCAAATGTCACTCTATTCTACCGTAGAGATGGTCACGCTCGGTGCTCGTAATAGACACTTACTTCTAGATAATACAAGAAGTCAATTATTCTTCTTGCACCGTCCCACTCAGATAATTTTCATAATAAAACATCCCTTTCTGGGGCACTTTGCTGTAAATCAAGTTTTCCGGCCACCCTTTCAATTTCCTGACCGCAATGCAGCCGTATTAACTGTTTGATAAGCTGCGGTTCCGTTCAAACGAGATTTTCATTAGACGTTCAAACAACCTTCGCGAGTGGGGTAATATTTTTATTGCGACGATTAACACTCAACCTCGAAACTTATAAAACAATATTATGTTACGTACAACTGTAATATAACTTTATGGAGAAATTAAAAACGTTTTCTACTGGGGCAAAATTGTAAATCATTCCAATAAGGTTCAAATGCAATCTATAAACCAAAAAAAAATTGGTTGTCTGTAAAGTCGGTTTACTGACGATAGTTGGACGTGACAACGTCTACGCATCGCTCACTCAAGTAGGAGAGAGACGGATGTCGAACGCTGCCGAACGCAAAGGCCGATTGTGCTTCTTTGTCGCTCGTTTCGCGCTCTCGCTTGCACTTCAAGCCTTACATGGAACGCCTCAGAGCGAGGTATCGCCACATGACGTCATGTTTTTTCGTGCGTGCAGCTGGCTCTATCGAATTATAAGACGTAGTCACGTCAATAATGTGTGAAACACTCTTCTTCTGTAGTTGTGATAAAAAATGGGAGCGTCGCAAAAAACCTAACAGTACCTCTTTTTTTTCTATGGATTAAAATTAAGACCGGCCAGCTAGTTCAAAATAAATGCAAATTGGAAAGCTTGTTTATTTAATGAAGACATTTAGTTACCTGGGAACCTAATTTACTCTCGCTTCACCTGTCCTACTTTTATTTTATCAGCGCGCTAATTGGTAGCGCAACAACTTCATTCACCTGTAATTTGAAACTCTCAGACTCCCAGTAGAGATTTGATTCTGTGTTCAGCTAAAACTACCTTTGGTTTCGGGTACTTTACATCATGAATTCGTAGTTATGTCACAGTTATGTTACGTGTAAGGTGCTTTCTGGTAAGACCGGACAAGTAGTAAGTCCGGACAAGTCATGTAACTACTAAATTCAGCAATATTTTTAAATTATGGCAACATCACCGTACGCGCCATTTTGTTGTGCCCCTCCCTACAGTCTGCTTTTTACGCTATGCCCAGCAGAACGTGTGCTATTGTCGTTCAAAAAAAGGATGTACCAAAAGTGGAAAAAGACATGATCCGATCTTCCACCTGAAACGTTCTGTGAGCAATTTGGTAGGTAATTTTTGTTTATTTTTGAAGTTTTGCTGTTTTATTACCATTTGCGATGTTAGACTAATTGATTAGTACTATACAATCATGTCTACGACGTTTGTAGACAAAGATCCGATCTTTAACCTCGTAGGTTAAGATCGGACATAATCCGCCGGTCATTCACTTTAAAGTGTTTCTCAAACTTTTTACTTTACATGCTTTTTATTTTACTTTCAATATTCGATTTGTCTGTATCAAACGTCTCACTTTCGCAAGCTTTTGTACGGATGTCTTGGCTGTTTTTGCCTACAAGTAAGTAAGTTATCAAAGTTACCTAAATTTATGATGTTTAAAATGTAACTTGTTTTACTAATAATGTTGTAAAAGTACTTACTTTTTTGTTTTTACTTAAAGAAGTATTTGTTATTGATTTCTTGTTTGTTCTGGATTGTATAAAATACGTAAGTATTAAGATTTGTTGACAGAATGTGCTATAATACTGCATATTTATATTACTTAATAATAATTTAAGTGGATTGACCGAGTTTGGAATACCACGCTGCGTTCAACGACTGGTATTGTCGACGTAGGGCGCAAAACAGTCAAGTTGAAGTGGGACTGGGCAGGGCACGTGAGCCGAATGCACAGCAAAAAATGGGCAAACATCTTAACACCCTGGAGACAACGCCGCGGACGGCCAAGGAAACGCTGGAGAGACGACCTCGACTCCTTCTATAGTGGGTGGTGGAACCTATCAAAGGAGAGAGATGGTTGGAAATAATTGGGGGAGACCTTTGCCCAGCAGTGGGACGGTATAGGTTAAATAAAAAAAATAATTTAAGAGTAAAGTGCCCACCTACAGACTGAAATGTTCGTCCTATTAAACAGTAGGTATTTAGTTATGTTCAACTTTACATAAAGTTTTTTGATTTTTTGCTTATTTGTTTGTAGATTAAAATTTAAGCTTATAATGAATAAAGTTGATTGATAATATTTTTTTTGTTATTATTAGAGCTTGAAAATGCAAGTTTCAACTCAGAAAACTGACTTCTATTTTGTTAATTGTCTGCCTGCTGTAATTATGAGTCTAATGAGCCTTTAGATGTAAAAGTTTGAGATACACAAAAATCTATGTTTGAAGCATGCGGGGTAAGATCGGACATTTGGAGTAAAAAAATGTATTAAATCTTCGCTAAAACTTTAATTTGAAAACCAATTCAATAACAATTTGTACTATGTTTTTTATTAGGTAAGTCCGAATATTTTCCTGTGATAGAGCTTATTCTAGCTGTTACAGAGGTGATTTTATAAGGTAGTCCGGTCTTACCTTAACACGGTCCGATCTTTTACTTGCCATTCTGAAAAATTTTGCTCTGTTTGATCATTCATAAAACATCAACCGTTGTGTTTATCTAATACAAATAAGAAATGAAACCTCTGTATTTTTGCAACAGTTTGGTTGCTATGGCGTTGTAAAAGAGTCACTAGAGGCGATACAATAAAATATTTTCTAAGACTCTTTAGGTTTTCTCAAAAATAGTCCGATCTTACCAGAAAGCACCTTACCGACGTCTTTTTTCTGAGCCGAAAAAGAGTAGACAAAATGTAGGGTCACTCCGCCTTTTCTAAACAGTTTTACTTTTGGAAATAACAATAAAACTATGTACCTACCTACCACCTAACCTATCACAAAATAAATAACGTATGTCTCGCATAGATATATAATATGATCCGAAAGTATTTTTTTTGTTGATTCCCTTGTACCTAATAATTGAGTGGTTATGGCAGTTGTGCGGTTTTCACGCCGATTCTTGCCTCGCACAACAGACCCATGGAATCAGCTGTCACCAGCGGTATTTCCAGTCTGATACGACTTAGGCGCCTTCAAGAAAAGAGCCTATTCCTACCTCAAAGGCCGGCAACGCATCTGCAGTGCTTCTTGATGCTGCAGTTGTCTGTGGGCGGTGGTAATCACTTACCATCAGGTAGGCCACGTGCTCGTTTGCCCCTCTTCCATAAAAAAAAAGTGTTTTGCAAATTCAATATGACGGTCAAATTATGTAAGATACCTACGCACTTAAAATTAAAGCAGGAAAAGTAATTAATTTAATTTGGCTCAATGTGACCAAAACAATAACTAATTACTGTACTGTAATCATTGATTTGAAATTTAAAGCAGGATCAGTGAAACTGACGGTTGATGTGATTGTTAACAGTTATGACTAAATTAGTTTTACGATTAATATTCAGAACTAAACTCTATCAATATTATTTGTGAAGGTCTTAGTTTATTTTGAAAGCGCTCTGTGAAGTCGATAAACGACGTAAATATAAAATGTTTTATGGACAAACAATGAACCTTGATAAACGAGTACCAAAGTAATGAGGGCCAATCGAATACCTACTACGAATTAAAACACACGTCCTTGAGGGACTTCGATTGGAAGAATAGAAAAAATGTACTTACTTATTAAGCATTTTTGAAATAAATTATAATATTCGCTGACATTAAACAGTCTAGATCATATAAGAAAAATATATTACGCTAGACGCAAAAGGTGCGTGTTTGGTTCTTGCGGCGGGACAACATGTTTGCGTGATCTCTGAGTTTTACTACTCGTAGTTTCCAATACGTATTTCCAATACAATCAGGACAATGTGACTATTGGCTAGATCTTGATAGATTAATTTATTGAAATAATTTATTCTGGAACAAAACTTTCATGGTGGGGGGTCAATCCAGTCAATACTGATTTATTTTTCAATAACTTGTAAAATAATATTGAAATGTACATTTCAAACGAATATTTTATATTATGAATATTTGATCAAATTAAAAAAGTTAATAATATAATGGTAAATTGAATTTGTACTTTGATGTTATAAAATCTCGAACCATTAAACCATCTTTTAAGCACGCAGGGGTCGTAGAGTAAATTGGAATTGACAAGTAACCTCACTCTACACTCCGGAGCTTAGGGGCATAAAGGTGTATTGAAACTGTGGTATCATAATAAAGGGATCGTTGTAAGACTATAGTAGGTAGGTATACATATTTATAAAAAAATTAATACATTTTTGTGTGTGTGTGTGTCTTTGTGTCTACCCCTAAGGAATAATAGCGAGATTTTGTCTAATGTTAAAAATTTAGTAGCTACTCGTATTATATTTTTTGTTATTTATGGCGAATTTCAAAAGTGTGTTAGTAAGTGGTAAGTACCATAAACTTGATAAAAACTAAGGATGTTAAGTAAAACAGTATTATTCGACCTAAGTACATACCTATAATTTTCCCGATCCAATCTATGAAGGGAAGGAAGACAGACCTTTGCACTGCAGTGGATAGGCTACTAATAATAGATAGGGCCTCTGTGAGTTGGCTTCGGCCTCAGGCTTGCCTATCCGTCCGAAACTCCATAGTTCCGAGATGTTCAACTTTGACAAACATATATTTATATCTGGATCGTATCACCGTATTGGTCATAGAATAAATATAGGTGGTCATTATAACGTGCCGTATTTTATGTATCCAGTGTTTTCGGCAAAATGTTCTACATTTTTTTCGTGTATTATATTCGGAATTATTTCGTATCTTCTAAGATCGGACAAAAATTTAATCGACTTGTGGAACAGCAACGATGGCGACGTATTGAAACTGAGTATCATGATTGCGTATTATCATTTCCACGTTAATTATACATACCTTTTAGCTAAACTTATTTGTCTATGAACTAGTCAGTCCTGCATGATTATCATTACCTATCTCTAGGGTAGAATATAGTAATTAAAATTATAAATAATTAAAAAGATATTTGATGCAAAAGTCATAATCACTCGTAACATGAAAACTGGATTAGCTTTTCACCAGAAAATGTGCTTATACATTTGAAATGAGCGAGGGGTTCATCTTCTACTTAAGTTTACTTAGTTTTTTATTTTAATTACAGGCTTTTGGCAATGTTTTTGTACATTATTATTATTTTGGCGGTACTAGGCCGTTTTGCAGGATAAAAACATCTTCTCATGCATTTCATAGTGTTCGAATTCGACAGAGAAGTAAGCGTGCGATGTTTGGACATATTTTATCTTTTATAATGAATTTGAAGAAAATAATAAACCTTTACAAATTATCTAATCTAAGAAAACCTTTTGATGAAAATGATCTCTATTTCCATTGCTTTTACAGGACCATTTATTTAAGGCCAGTAAAACCGCGGGCGAAAGTTAACCTTGAATTTTCTTTTACAAATCTGAACCCAAAAAATGATGACTAATGTTCTGTATAATGAATTTACAAAACCATCTAATGTGTATCGGGCAGCAGCGACACTTTTATTAGGAAACATAAAAGGGCCTACACCGAGGTGGCGACGGGCCATTACGTCCACTCGCCCGACTGAGTGCTTAATGCAGGATAATGGACTCTCTCACTATTAATTTTACCGTTTTTGTTTGGGAAAAACCATAAACAAGTGTCCGTTCACCATTACGTCGCATAGAATTATAATTTGCTTACCAGTTTACTACTTCATCGGTGGAAGCATATGTTCAGTTTTACGGGATACTTCACATTATTGCGTGTTTATTTAGTACTTATCCGAAACAACTATACTGCTGAACATAAATTGATTGAATAAATTATGTCATACTAAAACTTTGTTAAAATTGTATATATGCTCGGAATGATAACAGAAGGATATCTCACTACAAATTCACTCTGTATGGGTTCTACGAATCTAAAATCGATAAATACTAGGTATTTGGTCTGCAATGGCTTGCAAATGATTGTGTTTATACATCGTTTTTTTTAACGACAGATCAAGTTTATATGTCTAGATACTTTAGGTTAAAACAGGAGTCGTAAACTAAATTGATTTACGAACCCGAGCGCACTCAAATATTGGTGGAACGTGGTCTCAGGGATACCACATGGGATTTACTCCGCTGCATTAGAAATATGGGTATAGGACTATAAATTGTCGAAGATTTTATATATGGTAATTCACATCTTTTGAATACCTACCGTAAGTAATCGATATTCAAAAGCAATTGATCTTAAGCAACTTCAACAGGTTCCAAGGAAGGGACAGCAATAATGATTTCCTTAAACGTTTCCAGCACGCTTCCGACAGCGACTCCATTTATTCAGGCGAAACATTGACGATTATCGTTCATATCGAGTGCTATTAGAGTTTATGGTTGAAGGAGATAAATCGTCAGCAATACACGAAGCGTGGCGCGACGGACCAACAAATTATAGTCGTCGTGGGAGCACGAAATATCGGCCGGCACGTCGGCGGGCGCGACCTACCAGAAATATATATCTGCTTGGACGAGAGCGGGGCTATGCCCAGCGAATATCTGCACCGCTCGCTTTTGAAAAGCGGGCATGCTTCACTACTATAATATTTCTCGAAGTTTATCTTGTATACGGCT
Organism: Epirrhoe tristata; assembly: GCA_951394285.1. Lineage (NCBI taxonomy): Eukaryota > Metazoa > Arthropoda > Insecta > Lepidoptera > Geometridae > Epirrhoe > Epirrhoe tristata. The sequence continues at coordinate 4,884,802 of OX596147.1, forward strand.
TGTCGCCCAGAATTTAGATACAATAATACTCGTATTGTGTGAAAAGTTACCGTTATTATTCTCTGAAAACCGCTCACAGTTATTCCTTTTCCTTACAATTCGTGATGGTACCTATATTCATAGCTGAAGAAGATTCTGTAACAATGAAAAAATCACTGAGCCTTCCTCATTGATATTCTCGTTTCTCAGTTATGACATCTGTCAAATTCACGCATAATATTGTTGACCGTCGTTAACTTCCTCAGTCAGCGAACATTATTCAAAGCCGGTCGTGTTTTCATGGCTCCCTGCGTTTATTGATTCCGACAACATTTATGTGAAAATTGAGGAATTGGTGATGTCATTGTAAAAGTTTCTGCGAACTACGCGAACTCGTAAAAGCAGCACGATGCGCAATATAAGGAAAGAAAACACCGTAAAAAGGTAAGTCTATTTGAACGCGTTAATGTCACGAACTAGTTCTGCGAATTCAGGAAGCATTGTTTTATTTCTCTTTTTCCAGGTGATATCTGAACTTACAAGTTCCACGTAGCTTCACTATACTGACACGATTTTTTATTATTTACTAATCAGGGTAAATAATAAACTACTGCAGTGAAACAAATGTTTTCACACAATATTCATTAGGGGTTCCGTACTCAAACCTTATAACTAAGCCTTAGCTGTCTGTCTAGCCGTCAGTTTGTTTGCCTGTGCCTCTGTCTGGGCTAAAAGATGTCAAAAGTCAGTATTCTTCATGTAACAGCCCATCTGAACTTATAGGTACTTGTAGTCGAGTTCCGTGGTTGTTCGAATGCTGCACCTAATCTAATCATTCATAAGATTTCATTTTCCTCTTGTCAGAATTTACTTGTACAATTCAATTAGCGTGGTTCTCTGTCAAAAGGAATATTGGTGTATAAATGGCGAAGGCTGGCATTGTCACCGCCGCGGTATATCATCGGTGTGCGGAAATTCAAAGGGCGCTCGGAAGTACTTGATTTATGAGTGCGACCGCATGTATGGCCGAGTATTAAAAATTTCATAAAAATATTCTTTATGAATTACGTGCATTGTGTCAGATGCTAAATTATGAATTCATTTCTCAAACAACGCGATCGTGGCTATGAACACATGGACGCCCACGCCATCCGAAAAACCAAATTAAATTAACTCCGTATTACTTAGTGATATTACAATATTAAATTGTGTAGGATACTTGAATTACTTGTAGAGGTCCTTTGAGATAGATAGAAAAAGTTAATTTGCTGAACAGCGAGTTTGTACCCTTCATTTGTTAAACATTTTGTTGACACAGTATATTATACCCTCCTGGTCAGTCCGACGTGCGCCGCACTCGCATCGGTACTTTGTGAATAATTTGCAAGAGGTGCGGGTGGCGGGCGGGGACAGCGTGGGATTTAGGTACACTTCCGGACAACGGTTTCTTGGTGCATGTCTTCTGTGTCCGTGTCGCAAAAGGGTGTGACTGATACTAAGATCGACGTTGTATCTTACCCCAAAATTTCTGACACTATTATATTCAGTTTGACTTTCAATTCGTTTAAACTTGACAACACAGCTGTTGCTACATAATATATGTACTACCTGTCAAATTACATAATTAGTTTCACAAGAGCTTTTTTTATTTTGTTATGAAACGGTCAATAATGGTTTATGCAAGAAACCCTCAACAACATTTTCAACACATATCAAAATTATTTTTTGTAAAAAAATTCCCTTTTCGGACGGTATCGAGGATGGGGGCTAGAAGAAGAAAAAAAAGCGTTCGATTTTACCGTCACAACACATACATAGATCAAAACGTCACAGTGCGAAGTGCGCGCAGTCGCAAATCAGTCCATAGATTGTTACATGGTTATTACGGAAGAGCGTTTCTAGAATACTACGTTACTAGGATACTCGATAAAATGTCAAAGTTGAAACTTCGTTCTAATCGAGTGTTTCACGACTTTACGTACTTTTTTCATCCAATGAGTGAGATGATGAATGACAGAGGAAAAACTACATTATCGATAAGAGCAAGACAAGGACGGGAACTATTTCCGTGCTCGCAAGTGTACTCGAATAGGGGCGCTTCCAGGATTTAATGGTGAGCATGTCTGCTCGATAGAGATATACACATTCCTCGAATAACTTTAACTACCGTCTTGATTAGCATTTGAATAACAATTAGCTATTCGAATTCTTGTACATCAATCAAAGCACCTGTATGTAAACTATGAGAGTAGAAACTTTTACGTAATTTTAATACGCGTACTGCAATTTATTGTAATATAAAGTCTTTGTATTATAAGGTCTTTCATTTTAAACTACACAAAATTACAGGGCCTCATTTTTGGGTTGTGAATAGACTTTTGCCCGTATCAACTTAATTCCTAAGCCCATTTAAGTTTTTATTTCAAAATTTATCATTTATTGATTTTTTAAATTGTTGCATAATGATTTTTAAGGAGAACAGACGTTTCACAAATCGCAGCGCAGCTACATCACGAATGGGCTACAAGCAATAATCAATTGAAATAATAGTCTTATCGATTTTCTCGGGATTTTCATTACAAAACAAAAAAACATTACGTAAATATTTTTGAACTTATTTTTTGAACCCAATTCCTGAATTTAATCTTATAAAATTTTTTACTGATTCTTTGTGTGTAACTTTAAATAACAATGGTATGGACTTTAACACAGCATCATCTAGCCCCAAAGTCAGCAGAGCTTGTGTTATGGGTACTAGATGACTGATATAATACCTACTTTATACTCTTTGTTTTTAAATACATACATATTATACATAGAAACACCCAGACCCGAGACAAATATTTGTAGATCATACAAACATTGGTCCCACCGCGGGGATCGAACCCGCGACCTTTTGCGTCGCAGGCGGGCCTTCGCCCACTGCGCTACAGAGGTCGTCGAGTCGTAAAAGTTCATACTTTTCATTTTTAACATAGGAATCTATTTACAAAATATTTACAAGTTCATATTTTAAGTAAGCAACCATTAAAGGTTGCTACTATGGTATACTACGTTACTATGGTATTTTTTATATTGGTTACTAAAGTTGAGAACAAAAAATACCTACACATTCTTTACATTTGCCTAGTTAAGTACTCGTAGCTACAAGCTCATATTTTACACTGTTCTAGTCCATGCATTTTACCGACATCGGAGCGAGCAACATTATCACAGAGAAATTGATTCATGGAGGAGGTCGCGCCTTTGGCAATATTACTTAGGTATAGACAAATATGAATTTCAGCTAATAACTCTTAATGACTTGATATAAATAGGGACAAAAAAGTCTAGAAAATATGTCTTTGCCATGTATCTAGAAGGATTAAAAAAAAAACAACTAGACTGTGGTGCAGTGGACGAAGGCTTATCGCGGGACAAAATGTTTGTATGATCTGTAAAATATTTGTCTTGAGTCTGAATCTTTTCTATTCAGCATTATATTTATTTATAATTATTTGTTAGACCAATTTGCCAGAATATTTTAATGATACAGCATGATATTTAATATCTTTGTCATCCTAATGGTACAATAAAGACTCTGCTTTGTAATGGCTCTATTCAGTATTATAAAATATGTTAAATCGTTTTGACGCTACCTTCAAGGTGGGTTGCTAAATCTCTACCCTATAAATATTCAGTTTACGGTCACTCAACCTTGCGGAGGCACTGATTTAAGTTTTACAGTAAATGTTTACACTTAGTTTACAGTAAATGGAAACTGTTCAGATGCCCCCTAATGAAGAAGCAGATCTCTATTGAGAGCGAGGACATACTTAAAGAGACTATTACATTGTTGATTAAGACCATTCAAAAGATTTTTCTATAACAAACTAAAATAGTACCACTAGCTAAGCATAGCCTATTCGTTATTTAGTTCAATTACTATAAAATTGGTTCTTCTTCTTGTGGTGTCACCAGTTCCTTCGAACCAGTGTGGTGAAAGGATTAAGTGCGTCTCAAAGAGGCTCCTTTTGTGCACTTGACACATGTTTTGAACTTTGTAGATTCTACGACATGCCGGTTTCCTCACGATGTTTTCATTCACCGTTTGAGAGTACTACTGGCATAGTGCACATACATTTTTCGACAGAAAAACTCATTGTTGCACGACCGGAATGGATCCCACGACCTTAGTGCTCTAAAATTGATTCGTAATAGTTTAAAGTATACATGATTGATTTGATGCTGACTGTCTTTGTTGAAGTTTATCCCACCTAAACAGAAGGTAGGTACAGCCGGAAACGAAAGTCAAATTTGACGTTACACAAATCACAATATTTCCAAAATACGTTACATCATGACCAACATTTTTTCAAATACTCGAACAGTCCATAATAATTCCCCAGGATAAGTTTGTTTTTCTTAGAAATAAAAAAAATGTTTAATGAAACTATTAATTAATTTTCGTTGCTTACTGGACAATCGAATAAGTAGCAGATGACCACGTACCAAAGTTAGTAGGTACTTAGTGTGCCTATTTGTACTTAGCAACTATACGTGTAGACAGACATAGTTGGAAGTTTTCGCTTGCACATGCTTCGTTACGTCCATACCGTATACGACAAACTCATAACTCCACTCTTGCATTCATATTTATGAGCTGAAATATTTATGAAAATATTCATGGCACTCTTCTTACATAGTTTTAAGTACCTACTTGCTTAATATGTAATAACTTCATTGATAAATATTTGGTTTAATAATTTTTATCGACTGTTTACTAGTTCTAGTTACGTTTTCGTAATGTAGTGTATAACTCTAAACATACGTTTAAATTCATAATTTAATACAAACTACATGGAACAGGTACTGCATAGTAATATCGCCGCATGTTTCGCTCCTTCGTATAATGAGATCCCGTACACAGGTAAATAGGACACAGATTTGTATCTCGATTTGCATAGTTTAAGGGTAAAACATACACCATATTATACATACGCAGCACCTAACCTAAAGTTTGTCCCATAACTCTCATAGTCGATGTCGACGAGCAAATAAGTAACTTCCAAGTTCGAGGCAAACACTATTAACTGTTTAGTAGTTTAAGAAACGGTCTCAATTTACCCTTAGCATAATCTAGTTTACGCGTAATCAAAATTCCGGGTCGAGCTCAATATGGATAAGAGATGGAGACTGTAGTATAATAGGCTTGTACCTTGGTAGGTTCACACCTACGTATAAATTATTAAGTACCAACCTTATACATATCTACCTACACAAATTATACTCATTCTGGTATGGAATATTTAATATTACGACTTGAACGTAAACATAGGCGCTAGGGATGTCTGAAGTTGGCTTGTCTGTAACGCTTATGGGGTCAGCCTGGATAAATATTCATCACAATAACAATAACGTACAAAACATGTCATTGCAGAGCCAGTTTGCGTTGAGTGAACCTAATTTTACCGCTGGAGGGAGGACAACAAGTTAATTCGTTTTAAATTAGTTGTGAACAGTAAATGCGCATGCCAGACAAACGCGAATAGCTTAATCTGGTTTTAATTATTCGATTACAGATTTATATATTCATTTTGCGGGGCAATGAGCTAATGCGCATTGGCTGTGAATCAAATAAATATTGGATTCACAGCAGTGAAATGGAGCGATGCTCAAAGCAAGATGTGTGAGCGTGCTGTCAAAAATTCAACACTCGCAGGGAGAGCAGCGCGGCGCCACTTAAAATTTCAAGAGCAGGGCGCAGGCACCTCTACTGAAATATCACGAGTTCATAAATTAGTTACTTTACGAGGGAAAGGTCGCGCCCCAAAGCGTTGGTCCCGTGTATAATTTTCATTTAAACACGCACAGCCACAGGTCCTCGCAGTAAATCAGAGCCTCTGTCCGCCGGCCTCAGCGAGCGCCGCGCGCGCGCCGCCGCCGCGCCTGTCACCTCGCAACAATGTAAAGACATTTCCATTGTACCGTAATAGGGCATTGTTTGTGACGTAAATTTTACTGCTGAATATGCAAATTTCGTTTTGCGCCGACCTCCAGGAAGAAATATTGCAAAAGTTTTGTGAAAAATTAAAATCACGAATCGTGGACAACTTTTAATAACGATCGTTACAGCTTCGGGATATTTTTATTGCTTTCAAACAAGATGTAGTTTTCACATAATTATAAGAAGACGTCGTTTTCATGCTGTCTGCGTTAATACTTTTTGTTTATTAATTGGTGAGGTAGGAAACAATACCTATGGTATTATGTTTTTAGTTGACGGAGACATTTGAATAATTACTTTGTCATAAATATTCATAGAAAGGAATGTCAGCACACATCTGTTTCGTGAAGGGTGACAACAACGTGAGATTCAAACAAGGGCATTAACATTTAAATATTCTCACATTCACATATTAAGATCAAGGGTCGGAAGAGTAGACATCTTCTTTGTTAACATGTTTAAAGGTAATTTTCCAAATTGGGTCTGTTTTCTTAAAATCAAGAAGAATAAAGTCAAATACTGCATTTCTCATTAAACTTTAGCCATATTCAGACAATCGTAAAGAGCCTCTAATCATTCAATTTTTTTCTGCTGATCATGTTTGTTTATAAACAAAAAATACCTAACGCATTTTACATGTCAATTCAATTTGCCCTTAGCAAGCCCTTAGCTTAGCCTCTAGACTCTAGCTAGAGGATGGCGAGGCCCTGAGCGGTCCAAAATATCTGAGATACCGTCAAGGACCGCTTCGGGCCAGACCGCTCTGACCAATTCAAACCTTATTTTCAAGTGATAGAGGTCACTATGGCTTATAATCTATATCTTATTCGGTTTTGAATGAACGTACGATTATTTTACTATGAGATACTCCATGGTTATCTGCTTGCCAACATTCAGAAAAAATGGGTTTGAAGTTGAAAGCAAAATCATGCAATTATTTGCAATTAGCCTTGTGGGCACATTCATTTTCAACTTTATTCCTTAGACGTCAAGGTTCATTTTTGTATGATGGGGTAAATGTGCATAAAGTTTATTTTATTGCTTAATTAGCACAATAAATCGCGAAATGCGCCATGTGCGATCCTTGATGGATAATTTTAATTTTCGTAAGAATCCTTTAGAGGACGGAATAAAATTATACCAATCTTCGAAGATATAGAGATCTCTAGATCTCATTCACTCATGGGAAACTAAAAAGTCATATTTGAATGTCAGTCACATCCAAGTAGTAAATAATACAAAGAAGTTTCATGCGCAAAACCTCACAAAGTAACCTAATCCATCCAGCGAACTGCGTTTTCCGTGAGCAAAACCTAAAGTTAAATTACCTTTGTAGTTGATGGAACTCGAAAGGAGCCTCTTTGAGGCGCACTTATCCTTTCAACACACTGGTTCGAAAGAAGTGACACGACAAGAAGAAGAAGTTGATTTTCAAAATAGTTTTATCTATTCTGAAATATTTGTTCAATTTTGAATTAAAAAACTACGATAAGGAAGTAAGTGATACATCCTTATCATCATGATACATCATTACCACATATATCATGTTTTCAAAATCATTTTACTTTTCTTCTTTTTGTAAACAAGTAAGCTAATTAGCATCTAAATGTGAAAACTGTTTAATGGTCAGTAGATATTTAACGTGATTTTTAATTAGTTACTAAGTACTGTTTGTTTTCCTATGAAATAAAAATAAAAATAAAATAAAATAATTTTTTTTATAAAGACGATAAAAATATCTTTCGAGCTACACCAAAATAAAAAAAATGAATGTTGTTACATCAGATTATACACACATAGGTCATATGTCAACTACAAAATATTCAATTGAGCTTGATACTTCCGAACAGACAGACAAACAATCAACAAAGTACCTAATCCTATACAGGTACAATTTTTTAAGAGATCTCTTGAAAATGTCCAGCATTATTTATTTATTTATTTAAAACAAACAACCATGAATGAAGAACATCATTATAAATTATGCCCATCTAATCGTCCAATAAACCTATGCGGAACTCATTACAGAGAATAAGAAAACTCATTAAACAGAAGCAGTGCCCAATGTTACCCACAAATAAAACGCTTTTTCAGGAGCCCCTGGCGTTAATATTTAAAGCTTGGCGGGAGATGCCTGTAATGTGCTATTAGCTGAAACCACGAGACTTCTCGCAGGAGAATTCGGTTGCTACCGATCACAAATTCAGGCGAGTTAAGTACCCATTGAACCAACTATATGAAGCTGTGAATCCGGTTACTCATGTACATTTTCCCATTATTCTCACTAAACTTTTATTCTCTGCTGTCTGTAAAATAAGTAAACTCTCGTATATACTTCTTTGCAATCAAATTATTCTACAAAAATAACTTTCATTTATTTATGTATCTATTATAGTATATCTATCTTGATGACGTGTTGAATCGTAGCAAGCGAAAGACACTACTTATAAAGTAACCCCGTAGTGAAGGAATGACAGGTTGATACAAAGAGACGTGAATCAAACGGACTTCAAACATCCTTTGTCATTGTTCACTTCGGACAGGGTTTCACTGTTTCACTTACATGGAGTACTCGTAAGTCGTATTACCTGCTATGTTAACGGTTAAGATGTTTATTTCTCAAAAGAATTTACAATTCGCTTACAGAGAAATACTTAAATATAGTATAATTTTTATGCTGTGTAGCGTAGCTTAAATAGTAGGTAATAGAGTATTTAACTTAATAACATTTTCAAGAACAGTGGGTAAGTAGTTGCCAAACATAGATCGGTACCTATTAGCCAAGAATTAAAAATAAAAAATAAAAACAGAAACGAAATAAAGAGAAAAAGGTTGCACTCATAGTGGGTAGTTTTGGTTCATCACTAGGAGGCGGTCATAGTGAACACCGAACAACATATGTTCGACTCAAATACCTTTATTGTATTTATTCGGTACAAGAACACATTAGCAAACAGATTTGGCTAATAAAATGTAAGTTGAGGCCAACTCTGGTGATAAAGTTTTTAGGTCGCCTAAATGGCCAGGACTGACAATTTAAAGTGCCCGAAAGCACATACTTTTATTATTGACTGTACCTCCAAGGAAGTTGAAATCATAGAAATGGAAATATTACCATGATCGGTTCAAAATAGCATCGCTTCTCAGCATTTGAACTAATCGTTCAGGTGCGGTGCATTGAAACCGACTGGAATGCGAGCACAAAAATAAACGTATTTTCCCAGGCATGCTCGAACACAGCTTACATTTGGAATACACCTTCAGCACCAACAATACTTTTGAAATAAGTTTTGTTGAAAAATAAATCTCGCATGAAATGAGCCTTTTTGAGGTTCTAAAATCCATTCACTACACTGTTTCGATAGAACGTTGATAGTGACATGACAAGAAGTTGAAAAATGTTTTTCTAACATTATAATATTATTGGCACTGAAGTTTCGTAAGTAAACCAAACCGTTCAATCGGTAACAGGGAAGCGGTTACTACACAAACATAATATTCAAATGTGAATTTGAATAAAAGCTTGTAACGGTAAAATCTTGTATCATAATCATCTCATTTTATTCAATATTGTGTATCTTTCTGCTTCACGAAGCACGATGACGGTACAAAGAGGCGCACTACGCAGGTACGCAGACGCCTACGATCGTAGCAAAGATCTACGGCGTAGACTTTTGTAGCGCACGAGACAGTTATTCTAGTTTTGCGTAGGAAGAACAGCAGTACCCTAAAATATTGTGCGCCTCGGAAAACTTCGTGCTTTGAATTAAAACCAAAATTTTCGGCCGTCTCCATCTCACCTTTCTTCAAGATTCGCGCTGCTTCGCGGTTTATTTTGTTGAATCATCGCGTTAGTTCGTATTGCAGAAGCTAGATGAAAATTATTGAGGCTCTTAATTTATGTGAGAAAAGTTCATGAATATTTTGATGAATATAACCAAAATTTGCTTATTTTATATGCTTTGCCTTGAATCATGATATCATTAAACATTCTAATTTCTCACACAGCATGATAAAATTAATATTGTTCATGGACTTACGTCGCTGACTGTACTTCTGTAAAGTAAGGTAGATGCTAGTTTTTGCTGTGTGGGTGCGGATATGCACGTGACATTTATTACTTCCCGCAATGTTGCGGCCGCTTTAAGTTTTCGCAGCGCACAGCTGTTTTATCTCACGAAAGCGGGTTGGTCTTAGCTGTGTGTGTAAATGCATATGCACGTTGTTTCTGTGTGCTTTAGCGTCAGAACGTTCCATAGACGAATGAGCGCTCAGTATCGCTTACGCACACAGAAACAAATCTACACACACAATAAGTCATCATTTATTTATGTAATTTTAATATATCTGACTAATCATAATTATTCTGTATGTAGTAATAAGTGTGTGTGTAAAATAATGTGTAAAATTTCATATGGATTGATAATTGTAATCTGAAATAAATAAATAATAATAATAAGACCAACCCACCTTCGTGATATAGAACAGCTGTACTTAGTTTTTATGCGGCAACCACTTAGTTTCGTGCCCGTGCGAGGTAATCCACAAAGAAACCTAGAGTTTATCTGTTATCAGCTCTGTCAGGTATAAAGTTTGCTTAAGTATTTCTGAAAATAGAATGATATTGTTTTAAGCCGACTTTCAAGGAGGTCCGACCGGTTCCGACTACGGATTTTATCCGTAACTACTAAAGTACTGATTTGTTCAGTCGCGAGAATCAAACTCGCAACTCTAGTGTCACAGGCAGGCCGAGTCTATGGGCGCACTGCACCATAGAGGTCATCAAATTGTATTCAGCACCATTATATTTTTATCACATAAACAGAGGAACATAAGTCTCCATTTGTAGAGCCTTGAATCCACCTCGCTCATCCTGCGCGGATTTACATTATTTTTACTTTGACGTTCGCGTTATTTTTATAGTTGGATTACAGTTCCTATTGTGCTGCGTAACTACCAGCTAAAGTTTTGATTAATGTGTTTTTATGAAGGATAATTTACTCGTTTTATTGAACTTGCTTACGCTGAATATGGTGCCGATTCTGCTGTTCACTGAATTGCTAAATTACAGTATAATGCAATATTATTATATCTTTCAATCATATCTTTTAAAATATTTGAAACATAATTTTGACGAAGATACTTTTTAAAGGTTTTTTAAGTAGTTTGTCTTTTTATGGCTTCTGCAACTTGTTGTCACTAACTGCCAGTCTAAACGACTTAAAACGTCATTTTATAAAATGTTTCAATGTCATCCAAGACTTGTAAAGGGTGGTTTAGGGTCTCTAGTGTGAACGAAATGACTGCATTACTTATTTAGCTACTCAGTAACATTAAAATCACCACCAAAGCTTATCTATAGCCCTAAAAGCGCTTCTTACTAATTCACGTGAGCCGAAGCTAAAAGGCAATAATGTAACATTGTCTCGCTGAGTAAACATCAAGTATTTACATTTCAGACGCTATTATGATAGGTAGGCAGCCGGTTTGAATAGATATTATTGCGGTCACGTTTCACTAATATTTGACTGTCCCTAAAGCTTCTTTCACATTTGGCGACTGAGTGTAGCGGCCAGTTTTTATATTTTATCTGTGGTTACTCACCGTGGCCGTGGACAGATACATCTCATTATTAAATAAATTTTTTATTTTTTTTTACTAGTCGTTCGTGTCCCACTGCTGGGCAAAGACCTCCCCCCATTCCCTCCACACATCCCGATCCTGAGGAAATAAATTAATGTCAAATAATTGATATCTACCGCGCCTTGGCCAAGTTGCTTATATGTTTTAACCGAAAATATCTAATACACTCAATTAAAACGCATCAATAGATTCTTGAATCATGGTTAAGACTATTCTCTAACAAGTTACCGATATATATACGAAAAAACGAAAAAAGAAAAACAAAAACAAAAAACGTTCACCTGTTCGGAGGCTACAAAGTTAAATTTCTATGAATAGCCATTAATGTACGGATTTAAGTGCACTTCGAACTTCGTGTCTAATGTGAAAGGAGCCTAATCGCATTAACGCCTATAATCGTATTTGTTATTTCAAGTCACTAAAATAGATTTTTGTTTACCGTTTTTGAATTTTGAGTATTTAGAGAGCATATTTGAATAAATAAAAGTAAGCTTGTTTATTTCATCAATATCAATCCGTGATGAGGAACTATATTTCAAAAGGATTCATTGTTTCAATACAGTTTTTCATTGAATGCTTTTGTGATTTCAATAACTGTTTTTTGAAGAACAGATAGCGCAAATAGTATTCATTTGTGCTGGATTTTGCAGAAATACTGATTGACGGTATTATAGGTTAGCGTTATAGGGCAGAGAGAGGCAGACCAAATGATAAAAATACTGTATGAAAGACGATATAGAAAAAAGAAATATTGAGGTACCTGTGAGGAAAATAGAAGTAGAAAGCCTGTTTTTCCGATACACAAATCCACTTGTATACTAGTTCGAAAAAACTAATGACATGAGGAGAAAATGATGCCGATACAGAAAAGTGGGATAAGGGCAGGAGATAATGATGATGATGCTAGACAAAATACGTACAGTCAGCGTCACCAATTTTTAACCCCTATAATAATTCGGTTAGTACTGCAGGGAGGTTACGCTGACGCTGAATGTACCAACAATGTTGTTGAAGTTTTAAAATCACCCTAATTTTTTTTACACAATACCAAGTTATTATCTCACACATATTACACACATATGTTATTGAGTTAGAAAACACATAGGTAATTATAACTAACATATACTCCTATCAAAAACTTTACTATAGCCATAAAACAAAATTAATTCAAGTTTTGATCGTTAAGTTTAGTGAGGCATGGAACTATGTAACTGCTTAAGTGAGGTCGACAAACAGGAGTTGGTAGAGCCTTTACTTAATTGTGAGATTATTTGGCTCACGCGGGTTACTTATCGTATTTACCGCGGCCTAGCCCAACTTGAACACAATCACAACAAGGACATATAAAACAGAATTTATGATTTATTTACGTGCTCTACTTTTGTTACTAAAATAATGATAATATAAATGACATTATATGGGTCAACGTATTGCTATAGATTATGAAAACTACAAACATAATTTTATTCAAAACTTAATCAAGGAGATGTTTAGGTTATTGATTTTTAATCCTTAGGAATAGGTATTTTTATATAAATATATTATGTAGGTCAGTACTGGCTACTTGAGATACTGGCCTTTGTAGTCACAATTCACAATATATTATAATTGTACGTTTCCGGAATTACAACTAACAGACCTATAGCATAGGTTGCGAGGAGCGAAGCGACGAGTGGTTAGGTGTATAGTGAACAACCACGCACGAGACGAGCGAAGCGTGCCGCGGTAGCGGCCGGCGAGAGCCAGATCCGAATTACCCCTAGACCCACCGATGGGTCAAGCCAGTGGGTACACGGGTCATCTCCCATCCCTTATGACCAAATCAGTGGGACCACGAGCGACTGCATTACGTTGGCTGATGGTCCCACCAAACAGTGGGACCACGAGCCCATTAAATAGACACACTGTCCCACCAGTGGGTCAAATTAGTGGGACCACGAGTCGCGACCCTAAATCATGCTGTGTAATTAATTGTACTAGCTAGTAGGTAATTTTATTGCAAAAACTGAAATCAGTTTCTATATTGTTTCAGAGAATTAATACCTAAAAAAATGAAAGATTGACGATTACAATAGAGACTTGCTAATAGCTTGCAAAAAAACTGCTGTCATAAAATTGAAAAGATAAACTTTGAAACAAATTGAAGATTCACGAAATTACTATAAACATTTTTCGTTTCTACTTGACAATGCAAAGTTTTAAATGTGCAGTAATACCTACAATACGACACGTGTTTTATAAATAGATTATTTTGTAGTTAATAAATCAATTCTTAAAACTTAATTTTATTCATCCAACATCCATGCTTAAACATTACTGTGATACGCCGACCTAACACATAATCGATATTTTAAAACTAGGCCAAGTCCACACAAATTAAAAATAACTCCAGTAGTAAACTTTTAATCCAGAACTAATGTGTTACAAAAGATTTGGCATAATCCCTTAAGCGGTACGACTACACCTTTTTGGGTCACTTTGTGTTTATACATCTAATTTCGGCCTTTTACATTTTTATTGCGAGCACAAAGCTCATTTCGCATATTTTACCAAATATTTCATGAATAATTCTGGGCATCTTAAATGTAGAAAATAGGTACTTTTGAATGTTGATCGTCGACCAATCAACAATTTAATGTTCTTACAAACAAATGCCTATTGACTTTGATTGGTTTGAAGTAGGTAAGTGTGAGATAAAATATAGTCTAGGTATATGCCTACCTAGAGACTAGCACCGGCATTGTGTTTTAATCTAATTTATAAGGAGAGGATTTATGAGGCCGTAGAGGAGGAAAATAGCCTCACGCAACACGTCTGTGCCGGCTCTATTGGATACGTGCTCGTGATACATCGAACGGCGATCCGCAACACGTACCTCCCCGCCGATTTATCCTGAGACGACTCTGACAATACCTGTCTTCTACGCGCCACTTGTTTACATCTAATAAAATAAATAAAACATCCTATGGCAACTCTTGTCTGCGCTCACTTCGGGGATCGAACTACTCACTCGTATCACACGCCTTTGCGGCTTCAAACAAAATATTCACGCGAGTGTTTTCTATCCACTTACATTACGATATTTTCTTCTTTGTTGGTAGTAGTAAATATTTATTTTACTATTTGTTTGTGTTATACATTTTTCGCTTAAAAGCTTGCAACTTTACTGTAGTAAATTAACTGATAGATATTATATGCACATTTTTCCTTACTCAATATAATGTTTAGAATGAAAATAAACATAATTTTAAGAGAATATTTTCATTTTCCTCTCAGCTCGGTACATTCCTATTATTGAAAGTTTGTTTTTTAATTGTGCAATAACCGGTGAACCGATTTGGATGAATCTTGGAATAGGTTTAGATAGTACCCTGAAATCTTGGTACCACGCGAGTGAAGCTGTGAGTAAAAGCTAGTTGTATCTTATCAAATGGCAAATCAAATAGATTCTACATTTTATATACTTTTAATCAACCATCTCATAGTAAGTTACTGACTCATACTGAGTGTAGGTACTAGGTATCTAATGAGTAAGGTATTGTGTTTATAACATTAGGTATATTGTACAATGTACAATCATACATTCTTCATGAGTATCTTACTTTTAAAGGCCGTCGTTTAATTTAAAGTTTAATTTAACTCATTTATTATTCTTTGCAAACAAAAATTCCGAAAGCTCGCTATATGACTGAGGGAGGACACGTTGATTACACGATGCGCGTTCTACGTTTTGACGGCGCATGAAACAAAATACACGTTCATTAGCGCAGACCGGGAAATTATATTACAGTCGGTACTTGATTATGAAATCGGCGAGCCCCAGCGCGAGTTCGAGTAAATTATATCCACACTCAAGGATAGTATATCTTCAGTAAGACTCAGGTTTATACACGTAACTACACTGCAATTAGTGCATTCCTGAGGTTCACTAAAGTGAAAGCGGCTTTGTAGTATAAACGCGGCTGCCTCGCAAAAATCCCGCTATTACAAACTTTGAATACCTACATCTTTCTCTTCTTAATAATTCAATGGATTTTACTAAGCCTCATGATTTCCCGAGGCGACATGCGTGCAAAGGATCATTATTTTAAAATTGCCTCCTTCACTCGGTTATAAGTGGCGGGCAACATTAGTGTCGGAACCGGCGACATGAAACAGAATCTGTGCGATGCATGCCGACTTAATCCCAGGTAATGGGACGTAATAAAATGTAAGAGGCCAGAGGTTACGACAGACGTGCGCGCGTGACCTGTTATCTCTAGCTTTTAGTCTGCTTAAGAGAACACAAATCCTCGTTTGGTCACGAACGTTTAAATGTTATCGGCTTAGCATATTTTGGTTAGCCAGCAGGATTAAATTAGTTTATGGACTCAATCGATCCACTGCTTGGATAGAGTTTCGAGGGACATGTGAGTTTTCTAACTTTTTCTTTATGACGTCAGGTTTTGACAAATTAACACGTCAGCGCGAGATACGGCGCGCGCTCGCAGCCCGCCCATCAATATTGACGCGACCACCATTACTCAATATCACTCAAGTGGAACTGCCCAATTTACAGCTACATTTAACTGATTTGATTGAATCCATCGAAAGTTATCACCCCTGGGATCTTTCCACGTACACTCAAAAAAAAATATTAACGCGGTGACAAAAATCCCTTAACAAATAGGAGATTACTAGGGAACTTGATCACTCCGACTGAGCCTTTTTTGTCGTATCCAGAGATCAATGACGAAGGAACTTAGAGACGGATTTTTGTTGCCACATATGCGCAACTCTGTCACAAACATTGTAGATTAGCCTCTGCTAAATTGTCCCTACGTCAAAGTTGATAAGTCCATAATACCACTACGTTCATGTCATATTAACAATTCGACATCGTTGCGTTGGCTTCGCGTTATAAGGCGATGTCTTTTTGACACGGTAAATTGTCACTGTGGCAGTGTACTTATGTCCCTATGTCTACTGTGCTTTGTCATTATGACAATGTACTGCTGTTCCTATGTCTACGGTGAATTGTCACTGTGACAGTGTACAGCTGTCACTGTGGCAATGTACTTATGTCCCTATGTTTACTGTGCTTTGTCATTATGACAATGTACGGCTGTTCCTATGCCTACGGTAAATTGTCACTGTGGCAGTGTACTTCTGTCCCTATGTCTACTGTGCTTTGTGATTATGACAATGTACTGCTGTTCCTATGTCTACGGTGAATTGTGACTGTGACATTGTACAGCTGTCACTGTGGCAATGTACTTATGTCCCTATGTTTACTGTGCTTTGTCATTATGACAATGTACGGCTGTTCCTATGCCTACGGTAAATTGTCACTGTGGCAGTGTACTTCTGTTCCTATGTCTACTGTGCTTTGTGATTATGACAATGTACTGCTGTTCCTATGTCTACGGTGAATTGTGACTGTGACAGTGTACAGCTGTCACTGTGGCAATGTACTTATGTCGCTATGTTTACTGTGCTTTGTCAGTATGACAATGTACGGCTGTTCCTATGCCTACGGTAAATTGTCACTGTGGCAATGTACTGATGTCCCTATGTTTACTGTGCTTTGTCATTATGACAATGTACGGCTGTTCCTATGCCTACGGTAAATTGTCACTGTGGCAGTGTACTTCTGTCCCTATGTCTACTGTGCTTTGTGATTATGACAATGTACTGCTGTCCCTACGTCTACAGTGAATTGTCACTGTGACAGTGTACTAATGTCCCTGCGTCTACCAGTGTATTGTCACAGAGGCAATGTTCTGCTGTCCCTACGTCTAGGTTGTGTTGTCACAGTGACAGTGTATTGCTGTGCCCACGTGATAGGTGATATGTCTCTGCCACGCATTTTCCTCAACTATTTTATAGCGACAGTATAAGTGACGCCCTCCCCCTCATATACCTGGGAGAGATATAGGTATGTGAGGGGGAGGGCGTCACTTATACTGTTGCTATAAAATAGTTGAGGAAAATGCGTGGCAGAGAAGGTATTTTTCTTAAGCGTTTCTTCAAATTATATTAAAGCGACATATTCAGAAACCCCTCCCACACAATCAAAATCCTCTGAGGTGAGGTATTCGATGTAAGTAGCTATCCAATTAACACAGAAAGCTGTTGAGCTCTGTGAGCTTTAAGGAGCCTCCTTTAGCCTCCAAAGCTTTATTGCTTTATTGCCCTTTTGTATGATAGCTTTATTGGCCCATTATATAACTATCATGATATATCATGGGACAATAAAACGATCCTATAAAAGGGGAGGAGGCTCCTTAAAGCTCACAGAGCTCAACAGCTCTCTGTGTTAATTGGACAGCTACTTACATCGAATACCCCACCTCAGAGGATTTCGATTGTGTGGGAGGGGTTCCTGAATATGTCGCTATAATATAATTTGAAGAAACGCTTAAGAAAACATACCTTTGAGACATATCACCTTAACGTTGCCACACTAGCCACTGTCACGATGACTCCAAGGAGTGTAGATCAATTAAACTAAAAAAAGATTAAAATAAACACTTTTATTAATTAAAAAGCTGTAACCAGAGTAACATCCATACAAACAAACCAACTATTAGCTATGAGGTATACAGAGTTAGTTTTGTCGAGCGCCCTCTGAGGGGAAAATGCAAACGGCTATAGTTATGGAAAAATGTTGTTAATAGTCACGGGTTCAATTTCGATAAAATTAAGATATATTTTTGCTGAATAAATTAATATTAATAATCTTTTTAAATGCAATTCTTAATTTTATCAAAATCAAGCCCCAGACTCCTATCAACATTATTCCATAACTAAAGCCGTTTACATTTTCCCCTCAGAGGGCGCTAGACAAAACTCACCCTGTATAAGATAACATAAAACAACAAAAACTGTACCGGCGAAGCCAAATTACCGAAATTAGTATTAGGTTTAGTTAGTTAGTGAAAAAAATTACGTGCGAGGCGAGCGAACGGAGCGAGCGTGCCGTGGCAGCGCCCGCCTAAGCGCCAATTTCGATGTAATAGGATAGTGACTTCTGCTTAGATCGAAATTGGCGCTTCGGCAGCCGCTGCTGCGGCACGCCATACGCGTAGAGTTTTCACAAACTAACCTAACTAAAACGGGTTCGGCTTTCACTAATCTCTTTTGCTGCCACATGCGTACAACTCGCAAACAAATCCAATAGGTGCACTGAATCAACAAACAAGTTATAGAGGTTTACATTACTAGAGTATTTAAAACTAGGCTTGACTTTAGTCAATGTCAAAGTAAGGTTTACCTTACTTTCTCTTTATACCCAAAAGATGTTGTACATTAATATTGACAATGACATTAAGCATTTAAAATTATTTACAAAACCATTACAAGGAAGAAAGAATAGCGGAACCAGTCGGACCCCTTGAAACCTTATAGACCCACCCTATAGAGCTCTTTACCTACCCCCGTTGGTGGGTAAAGAACCCTGGGTCACCTTTACGCATTAGCGATGGCAGGTCCCGGTATAGCCTTAAGGACTAATCGGATTAAAAGGTGGTGACCCCGCCGCCAACTGAATATTTCAGTGGAATCTCAAATCTTTTCTTATTATTTTTATACATTTTATTTGTTAAAGAGGTTTCCTCAAAATTACATAACTTTCAGGAGGAGTACCATAGCCAATAACGACAAAATTACATGGAGAGCGATGCTGAAGATCCTCATACTTAATATATATTATTGCTAACTCATAGTCAGGAACATTAACTTGGTATGCATAATAATGGTCATCAAATCCAATAGTGTCTAATTGTTGTGCTTTAAAGGCTAATTGTTTACGATCGTATACGTACAAGGTGCGTATACGTGCAAAGTGAACATTATCTGATTCTACTTTATTAACAATAATAGAACTTTCTTTATAGAAATTAGCTTTTAACAAAACGATTAGTAGGCAGTGAAGAATAGCGGAACCAGTCTAGGTAGGTAAATAATATTTTATTGTAAAACCTTGTATTGTATTTGTATGTGATTAGTATCGGAACCAGTCGGACCCCTTAAAATCTTATAGACCCACCCTATAGAGCTCTTTACCTACCCCCGTTGGTGGGTAAAGAACCCTGGGTCACCTTTACGCATTAGCGATGGCAGGTCCCGGTATAGCCTTAAGGACTAATCGGATTAAAAGGTGGTGACCCCGCCGCCAACTGAATATTTCAGTGGAATCTCAAATCTTTTCTTATTATTTTTATACATTTTATTTGTTAAAGAGGTTAAAATCTTTCGCAATCTTTAATCAATTCTCTTATGGTGACACTTTTGTCGTAGAGGGCATCAAACTTAGTAACAATTTTATAGACTGCCCGCTGCAAGAACACCCAACACAGGGCAGCATCACCAGCATATTCAATATCAAGAGCAAAATAAATTTTGAAGGCAGTGGTGAGCGCGGTTGTTACATCACTAAACTGGTACCTCACGTTTTTCGTTACCACAACTTCATATTGATATATAGTTGACCAGGAGGTTCCCACCGCTATTATATATGGTCCAAAGGTAATACCTCTATCACGTGCTAAGGTCAGGCGATCATCAATGCACCTTTGAATGTCTCCCGGTGAACAAACATGGCCAATGAACGCCTGTGACACTTCAATGCGTGCAGGCTTCCACTGTTTTCCTTTAACCTTTCTTGATACGGGGGGCACTTGTTTAACCAAATACGGAATGCACCTCAGCGCAGCAACACTTCCTTGCTCCTCTCCTTCTGTTTAGAATAAACCAAAGTATATTTAAGACGTGTTTTGGCCAGGCAAAAATAAAATACATTATCCTATCCTACTATTTCTACTAATATAATAAAGTGTGACTATGTTTGTATATTTGTGTTTCAATCACGCCTAAGGCAGTGAACCGATTTAGATGAAACTTGGAATAGACGTAGATAGTGACCTGGAATAGCATATAGGCTATTCAAAATGTTGGTACCACGCGGGCGAAGCCGCGCGCGGTAGCAAGTGTAATCTAAAATCAAACCTAAAGTTGCAAAGCGATAGCCTCCTCTACTGATATTATGAGATATAGAGGCTTCACATAATACAACCATCTCATTATAAATAGGAAAAGTCCCGACTGACTGACTGACTAACTGACAATGCACAGCCTAAACCACTGGTCCTGGCGACTTTAACGAAATTAAATATTAAATAAATAGAACTTACCAGTTGCCAAGTCCAGTAGTTCGGAGACCGCTGACTCAGCTCTTATATGTGACCCTTTATTCACCAGTAGCTCTAGTAGTCTTTTTTTTATCAATGGAAAATGTTCAATGAATGTTGCTGATCCCAGGGGATAATTTTTATCGAAATCGCTTTCCAACTAGAACAAAGAAAACATTCTTTACATTTTGGAGAACAATGATGGTAACACACAACTCTAAACGCATATTAAACAGAATGTAATTCTATGGACGACATTAAATTAAAACATGTCATTGACTCTCTCTGTGGCGCAGTGGGCGAAGGCCCGCCTGCTACGCAAAAGGTTGCGGGTTCGATCCCAGCGGCGGGACCAATGTTTGTATAATCTACAAATATTTGTCTCGGGTCTGGGTGTTTCTATGTATAATAATATGTATGTATTTACAAACAAAAAAGTACATAATTAATATGTCAGTCATCTAGTACCCATAACACAAGCTCTGCTTACTTTGGGGATCTAGCACCAAACTGTGTGAAAAATTCCAGCATTATTTTTATTATATTTGAGAGATTATACAGTCATTTACGTAGATATTGAGTATTCACTTACCAGTTGGTGACCAGCCGGCAAACGCAAGACAGGAAACTGCTGGAAATAATCTTCAATGGACTTCTCTTTTAAAAGTTTTTCCCTGACCTTAAAAGTTGATTGCCATTTTCTCAAAACGACATCGAAAGGCGATGAAGAACCTTCAAGCCATTCTATGTCATTGCTTGCGTCTGTTGGGTCGTCATAACTATGATAGGAATCAGGAGGAAGAGGTCGCAAACGTTTTTCCGCCGATTTCCCACTGCTAGGGCTGCTGTTACCACTGCTATTGGCCCTTTTACAATCCGACTTAAGAAAGCGGCGATGAGTAATTAACCGGTTGTGCAGCAGACCGGAAGCAGGCAAAGCCTGGCGCTCTGTTACTCGATATGGCACATAATAAATATCCGGATGTTCTTTTTTAAATACAGAGCAGATTTCTTTAGCCCAGCTGGACCACACCTCTTGTCTTATAGTGTCTTTGATGCTTGGTAATGTACGGAGTTGGTGTTCCACAACTAACTGCACCAAAGCTTTTCGCTCTTTGGGAGTGAGAAACGGTTCCTCTTTTTCCAGTAAGGCTTTTCCAAAGGTGGTGAGTTCAAGCAATTGTTTGAGTGGCTTTCTGTCTTCGAGGGGGCCAATTTCTTGAATAAATTGCCACTCTTCTTCGACGAAATCCTGAAACAGAAAAGCATCATTATAGAGAACTGGCACTTAGATTTACCTAACTTGTAAGATGTTTCCTTCCAAAGTGATCCTTTGTATCCTATTAAATAAATGATACTTGACTTTAGGTAAAGCAAAGATCCTCATGACCTTAAAGCAAGTGGGAATGGACTCCAACTATGAATCCCAAAATTAAATAGAGTGGGATAAATGCAGGGAGCTGATATTTTTTTTTCTTACTGGCAAAATTTTCGGGCCCCTGGCAATCTGTGGTGTACTGGTGGTTTTAGAGTCACTCTGACCTGGCTCAGGTGTTACCTAAAAGACAGTTATTATTCATTAATAATTACCTAATTATGTAACCATGACAGTATACTGTACTAAAATGAGCTCAAACATTTCCATCTTCTTACCGACACAACATTCAGTGAGCTAACTTCCACATTAGTAACGTTTGATGCAGGTGATGGAGGGCATTCTATGTCAGTTCCAATAATTTCAAAGTTAGAAACAGTCGAAACATCGATGCTTTCTATTTCAGCCTGAAACACATATTATACCATTTTTTTAAACAAAAAATATTGTAAGAAATTTTGTAAAGTTTACTTGAGCTGCGCTAAAAAATAAATTTAATGTTAATCAATTAAACTAAAATCATGACCATAATGTATACCCATTACAAACATGAACACCAAACTCTCTAGATAAATACTTATATCAACTTGTCTAAAATTATGTGATGCTTCCACCGTGGGTTGATTTATTGTATTATATTATACAGGTTGGATTCTTGAGATGGGCCATGGAGGGCAGGTACCTTAACCGTTGTAGCTACGGGAAAACACCCTAACCTAGGAGACCGTCCCTAACTTTTAAAGACATTTAAAACTGCATTCACAGATTTAGAAAAAAATGTACAGTCAGCGACATAAAGGCCAAAAGTAAAAAAAAAATGTTTTTATGCCAATCGATCTAGTATCATGTAGCGATCAAAAGACTATATATGGGGCCATTTAAGGTGAAACCTTAGTAGTAGAAAAGTCAGGAATCTTTTAAAACTTTTCCAATACATTTTGTACTAAAAATCGATAAATTAACTAGACTTCTTTTTTGTTGCCAAACGATCCTACTACATTTAGGGATCAACAAATTCTATGGGACTATTTGAGGTTTAACATAATTTTTTTTTTTTTACTTTTGGCAATTTTGTCACTGATTGTACATTTTTTTTTCAAAATCTGTGAATGCAGTTCAAAATCTCTCAAAAGGTTAGAGACGGTCTCCAATGAGTGTTTTCTTGTAGCTCCAACGGTTAAGGTACCTGCCCTCCGCCATACATGCATTGTATAATAAACAGGGATTGGATATTTTCCTAAAGTTGAGATGATGGCTTTTATGCATTTTGTATTGTTTTCCTTACACCCCACATAACATAGGTTACACATATTTGCATCGGGGGTTAAAAATGATTTTTATGTAAGCAAGCATAATTGACCTTAACTCACATTCAAAGCACCTCGCTGCTCAGCTTACTAACTATCCCCAAGAGTTAAGGTATCCTGTAAGCTGTCAGCCAGGTGGTTTGAATGTGAGTTCAGCCGTTCCCTATACTTGATTTTGTTCAATTTTGCTTTCTTACATATTCATTTCTAACCCCCCCGATGGAATAATAGTACCATTTAATATTATACATGTAAGCCTGACAAAAGTAAGCACAAACCTTTCTATATGTTTCTATAGCATTCCGCAGTTTTATTTTGTCTACCATGCGAGGAACCAGTTCTTTTAGGTCATTATCATTGGCTAATAATAAAAATTTTAATTCCATCCCTTGCTCTGAAAATTTGTTAAATGCAAGATAAAGCACACACACATGTTAGTAGGTAGCATGCATTTAGGGAACAGTAAGCACAACGGATCTTTGGCTTTCTAAAGTTGGCTGCAAGTAGCTGCGTAGAACCCATTTTGATGACCCTTAGAAGATCTTGACATTCGCAATCGTTTAGTCATGCTTCAGAGAACTAAAGATTCGTTGTGACAAGGTTCTGTAAAGTTCTTCCAACGGATCTAGGCATTGTGTTCAAAATTGTTTTCTGAGAAGACAAACTTTTTCATAGAATCAGGATAAATAATTTAGATTTTAGACGAAATAAAGCATCGGACTAAAATATTTTATAACGCTAAAAGCTTTTAATTTTATGTGCTCTTGGACCTAGAAGCAAAAAATATATACATATATATATATATTGAGAAAACTTTTGAAAATTTTATAAGTCGCTGGCACCATTGTACTATTTTGAAGGCAAAGACAGAAAAATTTTCAACATACTTGTTACTCTATAAACATACGTTTTTCTCAATTTTTACTTAAAGTTTGAACAAAAATAAAGATATTTCCTGAAAACCATTTTTCTCTCAGACTCATAGTTTTCCATAAATTAAAGATATTAAAATCTTACTGAAACATTTATCGACGATTTTCTCAAAAACTACAAGTCGGACGAAAAAAAAATATACGGCAAAAAAGCTTTATTTTTACGAGATCTATAAGAGAAGTAAATAATAATAAAAAATAAAAAAAAATCTCGAAATTTTTCTAAGTCCCGGCCGCCTTCTAATCAGTGCACACATCTGTTGGAGGTACTTGTCCATTGAGTGTAGGTACGGATTATCATTTGTATTGAGAGAATGCTGATTTGATTTTCCATTTTGCATTTTCTCAATACGAATGACAAAATAAATCCGTAAGCTCCGATCCCGACGTTGAGCGCCTAAGCACTGGCGAATATGGATTTGGCCGCTAATTGCGTAGCGTCGCTATTGAGTAGGCCCTCAAAGTCAATAGGTCCAGGGTAGGTAAGCACCCTTAATCAAACTTCGCTACTGGAAATTATAAATCCACACCACAGCCGATAACCTAACCTACATCTTTCAGATAGCACATGTGTTTTGTGCAACAATTTATCTACAAGTAAATTATGTTTTACTTACCACTGAGATAATCGAGCAGATGCGATAATTTGGCAGCTTCTAAAAATGACTTTAGGTCCTCCATAACAAAAAGAATACAAATATTTACAATACAATACAAGGTCTTACAATTATTTACCTACCTACCTAGACGGAACGCACAAGCACAACTCGAACGATATGATATGGCCCACAGACAGAAATGAAATGGAGGCATGATGGCTGACCGGCGACCAGGGTTGCCATCAGTGTGCAAATTTTTGGGATGCATTTTAAAATCTTTTTTTACTTACATAGGATTAATTTTTCAAATCGGTCCCGTAGTTTCAGAGCCTATTCAATTCAAACAAACAAACAAACCGTTCCTCTTTATAATATTAGTATAGATATATTATTTACAAAAAAAAAAACTATAAGTAGTAGGTATATCAGTTATCTGGTTCCCATTGTACAAGCTTTGCTTAGTTTGGGGCTAGATGATGTGGTGTGTAATGTCCAGCATTATTTATTATTATTATCATTCATCATACACTTAAAGGATTGGTCCACGGTGGCCCAAAATAGAGACGAATGAAGAGAGGGAAGGGAGGCCTTTGCCCTGCAGTGGGACGCTACAGGCTCCTAATAATAATAATAAATAATTATTATCATCATATCATGTGTAGTAAATTCTGTGGTATCTATAATTTTGCTCCGTTAGATCTAGAGTTGACCACTGTGGCAACACTGTGTGTAACAGACAGTTTTAAAATGACAAAGGCCTTTGTCTCTAGCTCAACTTGCTCAACAAACCTCAGTCAAATAAACAGAGGCCTTTGTGATTTGTGATAATAGTAGGTAAACTTTATTCTAGTTGAATCTAGGGCTGCCATCTCTAAATTTGGCAACCAGGACAAGACACGTGAATACCCCGGATTTTAGAGCCCAAAACCCGGACATGAGGTTTTTTTAAACATAGTCAGTATTTTAGTCTAAAACAGCTGAAAATGTCTTGTGTTTTATTTTATTTTCAGACTAAAATTTTTACATAAGTAGGTTTATGTAGGTATTTTATCATTATTCACTGAGCGAGCGAAGCGTCTCCGTTTCTAGATTGGCAAAAAAAAGCTTGCACTACCAGCGCCCTGTGTGAGATACGGCCGGCGCGGCGCCCCCTAGCGAGCCTTTTTTTTCAGAAAAAATCAACACGATTCATCTCGTTCTTGACTATAGAATTAGCACGTATTAGGTACCTACCTTCTGTTTTCAATAAGAATTACTACTTCTAAGTTCTTCTACTACTTATTAAGAAAACAGAAAAGGCAAACACAGATCTTGCAAGTGATTGTACTTTTTGTTTTTTGTCCGCACTGGCGAGCGGAGCGAGCCAAATTTTTTTAGAATAAATCGTCACGATACCTACGTCTTTTTCTTGCCGATAGTATTAGGTTGCCGATAGTAGCACGATACCTACGTCTTTAGCCAATCACTTCAAATTTTTTAACCCGGACTTAAAATGAAACCCCGCCCGGACGCTCCCCGGACGCCCTCTAAACTAGGACAAATCCGGGGAAACCCGGATGGCAGCCCTAACTGAGAGCAATATCAAATTATGATGAACTAGCTGACCCGCGCAACTTCGTCTGCGCATCATTAGGATTCAAGTGCAGGAGTGTTACCTAAAGTTTATTTACACTGTGTTTGAAGTGAATCAGACTAAGGAATCAAATTTTCCATACTAACTTTAACACCCTGTAAAACATCTATATGGGTTGATTTTTTTAAATTAGATAAGCCTATATTCAAGTAAAAAAGCTAAAGCATCTACGTTCCAAATTTCATTACAATCGGTTAAGTCGTCACGGAGATACGTGGCAACAAAACAAACATTCACTAACACAAAATTTCTTTTCGAATCTTACGTCTATGAAACTGCCTATTTTTATTTCCAAAACGCTAAATGATCTGTATTCTTGATCTCGCAACGCTACCTAGTTGTGAAAATGAAAAATATAGATGGCGTTGCTTGCGTTGCTAATCAACGCCAAGGAAAAATATTTTATTTTCTAGCTGGTATGTATCCGCGATTTCGTCAGTAAAATAACATAAGTTGAAAACCTATAAAAATTATCGAAAAGTCTAAGCAAAAATCTCCAATAGCTTTCAAAACTCAAAATGATCGTATCTCGACCTCCGCTATAGTAGAAACGCCACCTAGGAGAAAAAAGTAAAAAGCAGTTTTGACCTCCGTGATATAGATCTAACCAAAGCCTAAGAAAAAGTATTTTAATATATCAAAAAAATCTTAATTTCGTATGTATTGATGAGTGGAAATATACATGTTAAATGTTTTTAATTAATTTAAAAATCATTTATCATGCAAAATGAGAAAAAAAAATAAAAAAATCTGCAATGCAAAAACAGAGCAAAAAGTGGCGGTCACCCATCATCTTTATGACCTCGCCCAGCGTCGCTCAACTTTTTTCCCCATACAAACTTGCAACCCTTATTTTCACGCCCTTATTACATATTTAAAGAAAAAAGTAGCCTATGTCCGTCCCTGGGGTATAATCTTTATCCATGCCAAATTTCAGCTTAATCTGTTCAGCGGTTTGGGCGTGAAAGCGTAACAAACAGACAGACAGACAGACAGAGTTACTTTCAGATTTATAATATTAGTATGGATGTGACTCGCATTACCTATTCACCGGAGTGTATTCCGGAGTTTATTTCCTATGCAATATTTCAATTAAAAATAGATCTTATGCAGCACACACAAGGGCAATTTTCGAAGAGTATATTAATTTAAGGTTGAACGCTACCTACTTTGTTGTAGGTACCTCCTACCTACCTACTAGTTATATACAAACTTACTTTCGCATTAAGTAGGTAATTAATAGTAGGTACCGAGTTCAAAATCGGTTGAAAAATGCGACCCGACAACCTTCTCGTGCACTCAAAGCTGCTTGTCCCGGGGAGGAACCGGGGGAATCGGCAGTAGAGAACCGGTGTACCCTGCTAAGTCCGACAATGACCGGACAACGAAGTCATTGTCGGATAACTAATGGTCTTCTCCGCGCGTCCCTCTGACTCGCAGAGGGCGCAGTGGATGAAGCTAGAGCAAGCTGGTACCAAGACTCGTAGGCGGCAGAACACCGAAGTGGTGGAAGGCGGTGTTACCTCCATGATTCGTACTGTAGAGTGCGTGGTACGCAATATCGCCGCCTTCGCTTCTCTTGCCCG
Source organism: Epirrhoe tristata (assembly GCA_951394285.1). NCBI lineage: Eukaryota > Metazoa > Arthropoda > Insecta > Lepidoptera > Geometridae > Epirrhoe > Epirrhoe tristata. Next base: position 4,913,012 of record OX596147.1, read on the forward strand.
GCATCATGGGCGGCGACGCTGTGTAGCAGGTGTGAGCTCCGCGCTCATCATCACCCACCCACAGCCTGACTTCACCTACTGCTGGGTATATCCACCACGATCCTGCGCTAATCTGATCCATTGCCGGCCCGCGACGTGTACAATATTGTCTGCGCACAATGAGCTCCGCACTAGTATAGTAATAAATAAATATAAGTAGGTACTTAATGCTGGACTTTTCAGACAGCATCATCTAGCCCCAAAGTTAGCAGAGCTTGTGTTATGGGTACTAGATGACTCTGATATACTTACTATAATAAATAAATAGGTAGGTACCTACCTACTTGTTGTTTGTAGTAGGTACATCCATATTATAGAAGACTAGCACTGAGCAGTAGCAGCGATAAGGCGTAGGCGGTACGGTGATGGGTGATATGTAGGTATACTTACTATCACAAATAAGATATTATTATAGACATTTTACATTTACAGATTAAAAATTGATCTTTTGATAATGACCATTAAAATAATGATTATTATCAAAACAATTAAATAATGACTTAATGTGAACGCAAAATAAACCTTTGATACCTACCTACCTACCTACTTGTAACGCCTACGTAAAATGGAATAGCAAACATCTGCGACGCACCGCTATTGTATTTAAGTAGGATCTTTTCTATTGTGGCAGCTAATGTTTATTTTGACATGCATGGGAAAGAAAGGAATGTTATGTAGGTAAGTAGGTACATTAGAGCTAACGTGTGTGACGCCCGTTAAAGATTACTTAAAAACTTTACGTGACGTACGTGTAGTTTATGAGTTTATATTTTGACATGTAAAAAAAGTTTTTGTTCGAGAATTCTCTTATTACCTGCCTACCTACCTCTAGGTAGGTAGGCAGGTAGGTACGTACGTACTTCGTTAAAACTTCTGCACTGGCGTTAAAGTACACAATACATTTTCATAAAGCCAGAGCATAAAGCTCATTATGTTGTAGTGACAACCTCCTAAGACATAGTCGCTGAGTTAATTTTGTTTATGCGTCTGCGTAATAAAGCATACCTTTTCACTTCAGCGGATTCTGTGCCTCTTATGTCGTAGAGACAAAAGTCTTATGTCATAGTAAACTGTAAAAAAACGTTTTGTCATTACGTTAAAGTTACACGTTACAGTTTATTTTTGCCATTAACGGATTCTTCAGCCGGATTTGTAGTAGCGACAACTTGCATTGACGTATAGACAACTTGCTTTGCCGTAGTGACATAAGCAAAATTTAATGTGACGCGACGTCTAAAGAAGCTTTGTCGGACCGACAAAAAAGCTATCCACAAAAAAACCTCTGTTGCACAGTATTATTTTACCAAGACGCCAAGTTAAAAAACTACGTCGTGAGCACAAAAAA